>PVJH01000478.1:0-310384 GCA_004026705.1 Nesogale talazaci
GATTACACAATGCAAACATTTCCCAACCACACGCTGCATTATTTGCTCTAAGACATACATATTGTTTTCTCTTTTCACTTCCTTTTGTCGGGGGGGGGGGGCGGGGGGGGAGCAGTTGGCAAATAAAACCACGAAGGAGATAGAAGGATGGAGGTGCTCTATTGCTGGGTCATCTGTAGAGTGTTTGCCAGCATTTTGGTCCACTCTTAGAAAGTCTGAGTGCCCCAAACCTCTGCCGTTGTCATCAGAATATATCTACTCTTCACCTGGGGCTTCCTGTAGCCATGACAATCACCTGAAATCTCACTATCATCAAGGCAATGCTCACCCATAGTGAGTTCTAGGACAAAGTAGAACCACTTGGGGTTTCTGAAGACTGGAGGCTTTTATCGGTGCAGAAAGCCCCATCTTTCTCACTCGGAGCAGCTGGTGGTTTCAGATGGCCCGCCTGGTGGGTGGCAGTCCACTATGATGTCTGCTACACCACCATGGCTCTGAGTTGCCTGAGTGTCTTGTTAAACTAGAGATTCTGAGTCAGTATGTCCAGTGTGCAAAAAGAACGTCTCCGAAGTTTCACCAAGAATGAACTGATTGGAAGCCTTTATTCAAACCTTGAACTTTCTGATTAGTCGCTGAGCACTTAACTGCCTGCCCACTCAGGGACCCGGGGGTGGGGGGTTGGGGGGGTGACGAGCATTGGGCACCTGGTGAAAAAACTCCAAAACCAAGCTTATTGCCATTGAATTGAGGCCAATTCACAGTAACTTTGGGGCAGAGAAGACTCCACCCTGCTGTGTTTCTGAGACTGTAACTATTTAGGGGAGTAGAAAACCTCTTCTTTCTTCTTCAAAGTGGCTGGTGGTTTTGAACTCCGCACCTTCTGATTAACAGACCAATGCACAACCGGAGCTCCTGGCCATTGGTTGGCGGAAGAAACAAAAAGCGTAGATCAACTAGGGATGTAAAACATCAGAGTCGCCTTACACTTAGAGCCAAGAAGGGAAGGCTAGCAACCCGAGTTGATTTCATTGGGTGGCCCTTGTACCTGAAATTTTTCTTCATTGTCTTTCGCGCTAGCTGGCCTGAGTTCTCATTTTGCTAGGATAGCCCCAAATACAGGCCCAGGACTGTTGCCAAGGAGAGTCAGAGACATAGGGCCAAGGTCTTGACTTGTGAAGTGTGCTGAGACCAGCTCATCAGAACAGGTCTACTCCTTTTCTTTCAACTTTCTCCACTGTTGCCCCAGAGATAACTTGCAATCAGAAACCAGGAGCAGCCACGCTGGGAGTGTTTACACCATAGGCATTGACAAAAGCCACATATCAGCCTTCCTGTCCACTGAAGGTGGCTGCGGAAAATTCACTAGTACACCACGGCACAGACAGGCAATGAACCAATGCATTTTAGCAGCTTTAGTCACAAGGCGAAAGATCTACAAAGGGATATCAAAAAAACTTGTAGAAAAATGAAGTGGATGGTAATGGGACTTACCCATTTTCTTTCACACATTGTGAACAAAAAGTCTCCATTTACAGTTCGCAGGTATGGAATTCCAACGGAGTGAGATGAAAACCATCCAATTTAATTAAAAAATAGTAATTTTCCTTGTTTTTGAACTCAGTGGAAGAAGAGGGTTTTTAAAAATTGATTTTTTTCTGTTTTAAAGTTCAATAAGATTTTATTAATTTAATTAGTTTCTATCAATTTTTAAATAAGCAGTAGCTTAGATTAAATTTGCTCTTTTATTATTATTATTATTTTATCAAACCTCTTCTGAGCATATTAATGGGCCTGGTGTAGTGTTCTGTTCCTTTGGGGAACATGCTGGGTGAGGGTAAAATAAGGGCAAGCCTTGGTCTGAGATTTGGGGGTATTGTTTGCATTGAGGTGCAAGGGGAGGAAACTGCACACAAGGCAGTAAAAGGCGGGTGGCGAGTTACCGGAAGAGGGAAAAGAGGAAGACCCTTGATGAGTTGGATTGACTTAGCGGCTATAACAATGGGTTCAAACAGAAGAACAGTTGTGAGGATGGTTCAGAACTGGGCACTGTTTCATTCTGTTGTACATAGGGTCACTATGAATTAGAACTAACTGAATGGCACCTGACAACATCATCATCAACAACAACGACAACACAGAAAGGGGTATTACTCGCCATGGAGATCCATGGGAAACTAGTTGGAGGAGGGCCCTGGTCTCAACGTTGAGCAGTCTGAGGCAGGTATTATAGGTCTGACTGACGTGATCTGAATCCCAGCCCCCTGTGGAGGTGAGAACAAGGCTACTTGGAGGAGCACGATGGGCCAGGGGGAGGATTGGCAAAGGATCCAGTCAGAAGATGAAGGACCCACAGCCCACAGATAATCCAGGGAGCATCGACATCTTCAGATAAGGATCAACATGGCCATCCAAAGCAAGTAGGTGAAGGACAGGCTATGTCACAAGTTGGAGATACAATCTGGAGCCCCGGTGGTGTAGTGGTTCTGCACGGGACTGCGGCCCACTGGGTTGGAGATTCAAATCCAGCAGCAAGGCTGGGCCTCCTGCTCCCACCACCAGAGGGCAGTGATGCCCCCAAAACAAAAACAAACAAACAAACAAAAAATCTGGAGACTGAGAATCAGACAGCAAGAAAGCTTTTCCTCCACACACTTCCTTCAACACTCCAGAACCACGTGATGTTTCACCAATACACACATTTGCATTCAAAATAATCCTGTCATTGGATGGCCCACCCTAACCCCCTCTTGGAAACACACAATGGACTTTGCGTGGGTGGGAGGGTGTAGAATTCCATATGTCTTACAGTCTATACTGCTACATTTACTACGATGGCAGGGTGGTCATGGGTTAGGCTGCTAACCACAAGAAGTCTGCAGTTCCAATCCACCTATAGCTTCAAGGGAGAAAGCTAAGTCTTTCTGCTTCCATGAAGATTCAGGAGATAAGCCAGTCAGGGTATAGTCTAGCAACTATGAATCCTACAACTTTCCTCGAGTTCTTTCATGCTTCCTTCCCCCTACTGTCACGTCCCAATTCTACCTTACAAATCTGGCTAGACCAGAGCGTATACACTGGCACAGATAGGAACTGAAAACACAGAGAATGCAGGACAGATAAACGCCTCAGGACCAGTGGTGAGTGTGGACATACCAGGAGTATGGAGGGAAATTATCAAGGTTTCATGAGGGAGGGGGGCCAAGAGGGAGGGCAAAAATGAAGAGCTGATACCAAGGGCTCAAGTAGAAAACAAATGTTTTCTACCAAGGGCAACGAATATACAAGTGTGCTTGACACACAATGGATTGATGGATGGATGGTTGGATGGATGCTGATTAGAGTCATGTGAACCCCTCAATAAAATGATTAGGAAAAAAGAGATTTAAAGCCTTGGCTACACACTGGGCCAGCTCTACACTATGCTATAGGTCACTATGAGTCAGAAGCAATCCCATGGTTTTTGAGTTTGTAGCCCCTTTCTTTGAGCACAGCGTACATTTTTGGCATAGCTATGTGAACAGTCTGTGAGAACCATGTTCTATGGAGGTCAGATTTGCCACATGAAGTGAGTTTTGGACTTTGTCTTACAGTAGTCTACGATGAGCAGTTTGTGCTGCCACCACCTTGCAGGTCCTGTGTCTGGCCCAGTCACTTCTTTGAGCCTCTGTTTCCTCACCACACATCAAAAGACTGGAAACCCAACATGCCTGGAGACTCTGAGGATGGAGATCAGGTTTGCACGCAGGAACAATGACAGGGTGCCAGGCACATCACTAGCCCTGGGGACCCTGAGGCCCTGGATTCTGCATCTGGACTAAAGGGGCTGACTTCTGGGGCCTGTCTGGAGTGAGGATGTGAGAAGACCCCCGTGCTGAAAACTGCTGGCATCGAGACAGGCAGAGAAATATGTGGCTTCAAATAGCTTGCCACTCCTTCCAATTCTTTTGCCATCTTGGCGCAGACGGACAGACAGAAAGTCATGCTCCTGGCAATCATTGGACCTGCACCCCTGGCCCGGGACCTGACACCCATCTTTTTAAAGCTATTACCATCCAATCCAATCAAGAATTTAAAACTTGGCAGCAGATCCCCCCTAGGATGCATGCTGGTCCTAATCTGGTTTCCAAAATTTACTTTTTTTGAGGGTGGGGGGAGAGGGGTGCATTGTTTTGTTTCATTTTTGAGTGTACATGTTAGGGGGTATCTCAGGAGTGTTATGTCATTGGGGTCACCCTCTTGACGTTGTGGTATATGTTTTCTGTGTTTGGTTTTTGGGGGTTTGGAAACCAGGACTGGTGTACCCGTAGCAGTGGTTCTCTGCCTTCCTAATACTGCAACCCTATATGAAATATACTTCATGTTGTGGTGAACGCCCCCCCACCCCCGACCATAAAATTATCTTCATTGCTACTTCATCACTGATATTTTGCTACTGTTATGAATCAGGCAACCCCTGTGAAAGGGTTGTTTGACGCCCAAAGGGGTCGCGACCCACAGGTTGAGAACCACTGACCTATAGCATCTGTGTTAGTCTGGGTAGACTAGAGGAACAAAATTTCAGAGACACGCATATAGATATAAGGAAAAAGTTTATATCCAAAAGGAATGGGACATGGAGAAAGCATCCCAGCCCAGTCCAGTTCAAAGTCATAAGTCCACTATTAACCCATATGCCCAAAATCAGTCTATAAAGTCTTCTTTCGACTCACGAAGTCACAGGTCATTGGGTGCAGAATCCCCAGGCTGGCAGGGCACCTCGCCTCCAGTGCTCAACAGCAGAAGCAACTCATCATTGGCAGAGGTCTCCATCTGGCCGCCCCAGCTTCAGAGGTCTGGTTCCATCAGGGCAACACTGTGTGGTCTCTCCACCGGCTCCTCCAGCTTCTCAAACCCTTCCAGCTTGTCTTGTCCGTGATTAATCGTCTCTGAAACTAACTCCCAACAACTGGGGAAGATAGCTTCTCATCTTCACGAGGGAAATACCGCAAGATTTCCCAGGAGTCTCAGGTGAAAGTCATGCCCACACAGAGGCCTCATTGGCTACTAGGTGGCTATCTCCAGATTAACAGGCCAGACTCCACCCGTACATTTCAATTGTAAAATTAACATAAGCACATGACTGCCACAGCGTCGCCAAGTGGAGTAAAGGTTTGGGAGGTGGGAGGGGGACACAGAGGTGGTAGTGGGGTAAAGGGGTGATGATGTCAAGGGGTCCATATAGAAAAAGAATGTTGGGAAACTGTGGTCACAAACGTAAAATTCTGCTGGGCGTGATTGAACTCTGGAATGATTTGATCTACGTATTAATCCCAATCGATGATAATAATATTAATAATAAAATACAAGTCAAACTCGTGCATCGTTTACATGTCAGAGCCCCGTGGTGGCCCGGCATGAAAGTGACATTCTCACCTTGTTCAGGTCGCTGAAAGTGCGCTATGTGCTCCAAGTCCGGCTGTTCGGTTCCGTCTGCTTCTGCACTCAGCGGAGCGAGGTCACAGCTGACCCTGACCCATGGAGCCCTCGCCTGCTGCGGAAGGACCATATTGAACTGGCTCGGTGGTTTCCCACCGTTGGCCAGGGAAGCCGTTCTGGGTCAGAAAGTCTGCTCAGCGGTGCTGCCTCTTCCGTACCTCTCCAGCCCGTGTCACTCTGCCATGCCTTAGACCTGTCTCCGCTGCTCGGAGATCGACTTGAGGGAAACACGTGGTTGTTTGGAGTCTTATTTTCCTCAAGGAGAACTGTATCTGCCAACCACAGGAGTTGAGGTGCCTGGGAAACAAAACTTGGGGCAGAGAGGAAAGATGGAGGAGTCTTTCACCATGAGAGTTGGGCTGCTAATGGTATGGTCAGCATTTCAAAACCTGCAGCCCCTCTCGGGGAGAAAGATGAGGCTTCCCGTGCCTGCAAACAGTTCCTGGCCCAGAAACCCACGGGGAAGGTGGGTTCTACCCTGCCCTAGAGGGTCCACCGTGGGTCAGAATCCATCGGATGGCAAGTGAGCTTATTTGTTGGTTTTCGGGTGAGTGGCTGCCAACCACGAGGTGGGTGATTGGGGTCTCCCTGCCAGTCAGTGCCTCACAAGAAAGGTCTTGCGATCTGACCCAGGAGATCAGCCCCAGGAAGCACAATCATGAGATAGCAGGGACGGCACGGTTTCTGCTTACCCACATGCTTGTTTTAAAATGAAGGACCTCTATTTATTTGCATTGAAAGAGTCACCATTCAGGGAGGGCTAAAATGATAGGCCAGGGTCACGGGGAGGAGATGAGCCAGTCAAGGGACAGGGTAGCAACAATGAAATATGCAACTTTCCTCTAGTTCTTAAATGGTCTCTACCACCCCTCCCCACCCCCATCATGATTCCAATTCTATCTTACAAATCCAGCTAGACCAGGGGATGTATGCTGGTACAGATAGAAACTGGAAGCAGGGAACTCAAGGCAGACGATCCCTTCAGGATCAGTAGTGGGAGTGGTGATACCGGGAAATGGAGAGATGATGGATTAGAAAGGGAAACCAATTGCAGGGATCTACATATAACCTCCTCTCTGGGGTACAGACAACAGGGAGATGAGTGAAGGGACACACCAAACAGTGTACAATACGACAAAATAATGATGATTTGTAAATAATCAAGGGTTCATAAGGAAGGGGACTGGGGAGGGAGTGGAAATATGAGCAGCTGATACCAAGGGCTTAAGTTGAAGGAGGATGTTTTGAGAATGACGGCAACAAATGTACAAATGCAGTTTGCGTACAATATTTGTAGGTATTGATTGTGATAAGAGTTGTATGAACCCCCAATAAAATGATTTAAAAAAAATGATAGACAAGGACCTGCCTGTCTCCTGGGTTTATAGCAGGTGGTATCTGACGCGGGTGTTTCCTTTCTTCCCCCCCAAGCTAATGACAAGACAAGGTGTGTGTGTGTGTGTGTGTGTGTGTGTGTGTGTGTGTGTGTGCCGGGGAGGGTGTGTGGGGGAGCATTTCATGTATGTCTTTATTGCAGAAATCTTACACTATTTGAAATTATCCCATGAGACGATGCTTTTCAAAACTGGCTGCAAACAGATGTTGTAACTCAGCACCAGGAGGCTGGCCCACCAAAGGTCTGTGGCAGAAAGGACTGGCAGTCTGCTGCTTCCTTGAGTGAACACCCTTGGAAATCTCACGGGGTGGGGTTAGGGGTGAGGAGTTCTTTTCTGTGCTACAGAGTCACAGACTCCCCTCCAGGCAGATCAGTGAGTTTGGCTTTGGGGTTTGGGTGTGAACCGTCAGACTTTGGTAAGAAAGGCTACTAGGATGCATTGTGTCAACACAATGATCCTCAAGACCTCTGGGATGGTTTGGTCTTGCTGTCTCTCCCTGGGGTGTCCAAAGTCCAGGGGACATGTACCAGGAGATTAGCATCTAGTCCGGCACTTGCCCAGATGGATAGCATTCTATCCACACATGCCTTGCATTGACTGAGTGACCAGTGGAGGGTTGGTTGGTGCAGCTACTCATGTGTTCATTGAAGAAGTCTTGGCTGTACAGTTTGTTCTCTGCCAGGGGTGGTGCTAGATTCCAGGAGCATTAAGATGGAGAAGGTGCAGCCCCCTTCCTGAAATCACTCTTGGTGCAGGGGGTGTGGGTGTGGGGTGGAGGGAGATGTCGGGGGGGTGGTGGTGGCAGCTGTGCCTTTGAACCGATCATTAAACCACAAAGCAGCAAATGCTGGGGTAATCCTTGAGAAGTGTGTAGAATATCGTCTGAGCCCTTGATAAGGGCTCAATGCGCCTTGATTACTATTATGATCAATATAATGATTATTATTCAGCACGCAGGTTGCAATGGGACATCTTTCACTAGGCTCACTTGGCCTCGATGCTCCCACAAAGCTTCTGAGAGAGAAAGTGGTGTGCCTGCCATGTAGAGATGGGGGGGGATGGTCAGCTTTGTGCCCATTGTGTAAAGAGGAGGAGGGGGTGGCCAGCTTCAGAAGAGGGAAAGTGTACCAGCTTTGACAAAAGCTAGTCTGGGAAAATATCTACCTGCCCAGTGGAGAGAACAGCCTATATTTTGGTTTGGCTGAGACCAGAGGCTGTGGGTAGTGGTGGGAGTTATGCATGGCCATGTCCGTGAGCAGATTCCAAGATGGAAGATTGGTGGGTAAGGGAGAAGGTAGTTTCCTTGCCTTTTAGGAAATCTCTAATCCAGGCCACATGCATGGAGCACCATGAACAATGGGGCTGATGGGATGGGTTCCCCGTTCCCACTCACTAATTTTCCCCAACGCACTCTGCTTGACTTGCTCTGTGGGCTGGAAGGCCACCACTCTGCCTCATTCCTGGGCTCCTGGTTCTGCTGCTCCTACATTCAAAGCTGCCGCCTGCATCCAGGGGGTTCAGTGCACAGGGGATCTCAGGGTCCAAATGAGGTGCTCTTTTGCTAGCTCTTCTCTCTTATTGATCATCATCCTCCTCCCACCCCCCCCACACACTTTCTTTTCTTCTGAGATGTAAATGGCATACATTAATTAAAAGCTCGTTTTTAAAAAATCACTTTTATTGTGGGCTCATACAACTCATCACAATCCACACATCCATCCATTGTGTCCAGTGCTTTTGTACACTTGTTTTCCACTTGAGCCCCTGGAATCCACTCCTCATGTTTCCCCTCCCTCCATGCTACCCCCTTCTCCATGAACTACTGATAATTTATAAATTATTATTATTGTCATATCTCACACCGTCCAACATCTCCCTTCACCCACTTCTCTCTTGTCCGTCCCCCAGGGAGGAGGCCATATGTGGATCCTTACAACCTGTTCTCGCTTTCTACCCCACCTTCCCTCCAGCCTCCCATTACCGCCCCTCTCACCACCAGTCCTAAGGGGTTCTTCTGGCCTGGATTGCCTGTGCTTCCAGATCCTATCTGTACCAGTGTACATCCTCTGGTTCAGCCAAATTTGGAAGGTAGAACTGGGATCATGGTGGGAGGAGGGGGAAGGAAGTATTCAAGAACTAGAGAAACAGTATGCTTCATTGTTATACCCTGACTGCCTTGTCTTCTTGCCCCACCTACTGTGAGGGATTATCTAGTTGCCCACAGATGGCTTTGGCTACCCACTCTGGACCGCCCCTCTTTCACAATGGTAAGATTTTTTTGTTCTTTGATGCCTGATAGCTGATGCCCTCAACCCCTCATGATCACCCCAGCTGCTGTGCTTCTTCATGTGGGCTTGCTTTGTTGCTTCTTGGCTAGATGGCCCCAGAACCTACATCTCCTGATAACCGGGCACCATCAGCTTTCTTCGCCACTTCTGTAAACGCTCTTTTTCCATTTGACCTCAATCGCATGGAATCTAGCCTCGAAGCAGAAGCTCTTGCTATCTTGAGGCAAAGGAAGCATCAAAGCAAGGATAAGCAGCAAACTCGGACTCAACTGCATGATATGACTCTTTAACACTTGCAATCATGAAGATTTTTAAGAGAGAGAGCATTGTTAACCAATACAGTGTGCATCTTTGAGGCAAGGATGGTGAGACTTGGTCCCACGTACTGTGGACATATTGTCAGGAGAGACCAGTCACAGGAGAAGGACATCATGCTTGACGAAATAGAAAGACAGCGGAAAATAGAAGGCCCTCGATGAGGTGGATGGACACATGGCTTCGACGATGGGTTCAAATGTAAGAACAATTGTTAGGATGGCGCAGGACGAGGTAGTGTTGGGCTCTCTGGCACATGAGGTCATTGTGCATTGGAACCTAATTGACAGCTCTTAGTAAGGCCACAACAAGAACACGGCCTGGGAAAAGATGAGCCGTGTAGCATTGTGTGGAAATAGCAGCAGCAGCAGCAGCAAAAGCCTAGAAGTACAACTGGTGGGGAGAGAACAACCTAGTCCTCTAAAGAACAATGTGCCGAGCGAGGTCAGGAGACCAGGTGGGCCCACAGGTTTGAGACCTTTCCTTTTTTTCTCATTGCATTGATTCCAGTCTGACAACAACTTGGAGCTCTTGTGACTCAGTGGAGAAACCAGGCAGTCAGCCGACAGATCAGAACCTTCGCCAAGCTGCTTGGTTCATCGCCTGCCCCCTACCCACCAGCCATTTCTCCAGGGCTTCCCAGGGAGCTAAGGTAAGACCCTGTGAGCAGTTGAGTGAGCCCACCTGTCCCGACCCCCTTGCTAGAGCTGACTTTCTCCAACAAGGGCCAGGAGAGCTCTTGGCGGTGGGGGTGGGGGCGAGAAAGAACAGGTGGTTGGGAGTGATGGGGAAGACCGTCTCCAGGTGCGCTTTCCAGGCTCTAAGAGACAGACAGGTCAGAAAGAAGGGGAAACCAGCGATAAACTTCTTGCCTAACCCTTCAAGGAGGACTTTCACCCTCATGCAGGAGTATCAGTTGCCCACAGGTGCCGCATCTCCATGTCAATGCCCTCTGGTGAGGTGTCTGCCCAGTAAGCCAGCTTTGAAAACAGACCTGGAATCATCAACAGTCACTGCAGCTCTCAATGCTTCTAGCATTCCCCAGGTGGTTACTGATTGTTACACACCTGCTCCATGACCAGCTCCCCGCGCGAACCCTTTCAGACGTTGCTCCTGCAACAAATCTGGTGGTCGGCTTCCGAAAAGGTCACAGCCCTCACAACCTTGGGGAGCAGTTCTATGCTGCACCCATGGAGGGGTGAGGTCATGAGTGAGCAGCCCCTTGATGGCAGCTCCCATGACTACCCCTTCCAAATCCTCACCACGTTCAGCAACCTAACCAATGGCTGCGCACTTCCTAAGCACTCTGCCCGGGTTGCCCTCTCCACCACCCCTCCCCATCGTAAATCCCAGATTGAGAAGCTGAGGCAGTGAGAGCTCCTGCCTGCAGCGTGGCTGGGAAGGGAAGAAGGGGAGCCAGGCCAGTTTGAATGTGGAGCTGGCCAGCACTGTCAGTGGGCTTGCTTCTTCGAGAACAATTGCTTTTGGAACAAATGCCACTGTGCTCAGCTGCCCCAACTCGGACCAGAGGATGGAATCAGGACCTGCCATAGAAGCCCTGTTTCCTGGAAGAGGTCAGCGAGCTGGACTGTGAGTCATTTACCCACCTGGAAAGTGTCCCTTGTATTTCGCTATCTGCTGCTAGGTGCTCCCCACCCCACCCCCAGCCCCTGCCCCCCATGACACTCAGACTAGAACCCACTGAAGCAGCCCGAGGTTTGGTGGCTTATTGGCAGGATCAGTGTCCTCAGCCTTGGTGGTGCAGTGGCTCACATGTTGGACCATTTGCTGGAGGGGTCTGTGCTTGAACTCAACTCGGGAAAGAGATGAGGCCATCTGTGTTCATAACAATGGGAAAACGCAGTGGGGTGGTTCTATCAGGGACTTGGTGGCTGTGAGTTTGCGCACGCCCCTCCCCCCCGGTCTACAACAAATCCTGTATTCTTCACAGCTGCTAGTATGACAGCTTTTTCATTTGGGTCGACTGCTAAGCATGCTGGGTAACAACACCAGGCATACCTGCCTCCTCTGAGCCTCATCCCCTCAGGAACATAGACGGGGATGAGTTCGAGGCTCCCCAGAGTCTCTTCAATTCCCATCTCGTAAAATGCAGAGACAGGATGCATCGCCCCTGTGAACTACTGAGTGGGAGAAGCTACTCTGGAGATGGAGAAAAGCCTACCACCGGAAATCCCTAACTGGAGCTAGGTACCCAGACCCTTGGCTCCCCTTGGGGATCATGAGGGCTCGTCAAGGGGACAAGGGCTTCTGAGAAGCTGGTGGTCTTCTTTAGGTGGATCTGGCCTCTGGCTTCTCAGGTGTGTGCCCTGGAATAAATTTGCCAAATGGGTTCCCAGTGAATTTGGACTCCATCTTTCATTTTTCTAAACAATGCCAACGGAGCAAAGGGCGACTCCCTACTGCGTAGCACTCCCTACTGTGTCTCAGAGGTGCCTGACCCCCCTGTGTGATCCAGACAAGCCATTTCCCATTTCCCAGAGTGGTAGGAGCCTCCCGGCCCCCTCGGAGCAGTGGGAGCTCACTCAGTGCAACAGCCTCATGCTTCAGATGAGGTTGCCTGCCGGTGGGCCCCCAGGTTTGAGCGGGGTGGACACGGGTCTGGCAGGGCGCTCCCGGGAGCCTCTGGGAAGGAGCACACTGTGTATTCTGAGCATTCAACAGGTGGCACTCTTTCCTCAGCTTCAGGAGGCTCTGAGCTGGCCACTGGGGCTGCCTTTGCTTAGCAGCTTAGTCAAGCTGCAGGCTCCAGGCTCCCTGGAGAATCTGCCCTCTGTTCCCCCAAAGTGGGGCTCTGAGCCTCAGGATCCCTGTCCAAATAAGCCCCTGGATATTCTAATTAGGGTGCTCCTGTTCCTCTGTGAAGCACACAGGAGCTGGGGCTGCGCCATCCCCCCTATTACAAGGTCTGCCTACCTCTCCAACCTCTCCCTGCCTCACAGGCAGGAGCGCTGAAGCCACAGTTGGGGTGCCGGCCTCCGCTGCCAGGCTGTCTTTGCAAACAAGCGAGAGAGAAATTTCTGGGAACCCAAGTGGCTGCTCCAACAGAGATAGGAATATGAATATTTCATTACGGTGGCTCAAGTTATTAAACAACATTACAAAACCAAGTGTGTTGGCAGGAACCTGAGCAGCACATTGACATCGGCACAAATCGTGGGGAGAGAAGCCCAGAGCTGGGACAGCCTCAGGGGAAGTCTTCCTGCAGGCCCCTGAGAGAGGGGCCTGCCCTTCAGCAGCCTTCCCCCAGCCACCGCAGCTCAGCCTGCAGTGGTCTCCAGGGTCCCCATGCCCGCCCCAGACAGTCCAAAGGCAGCTGTGGGGATGGAGGCTGAGATGCGGTAACACTGGGGGAGTTAAGGACTTTGGGGCTCAAAGCTGGGGTGGTTCTGGAGGACCAGCCTCAGGCAGCACTTCCTGGTGTTGTTGAGGGACCCAGCAGCCTAGAAGAGGACTGCCCCCCCCCCCCAAGCTTTGAGTAAGGGGAATGTTGGTGAGAACATCTGGTATGATCACAGTGAGGCTGTGTGAGGTGCTGTGGCACGCTCCAGCCCTCTGCTCTGCTAGGTCTTGCTCCTGCATGCCTCCCTCTCCCTGGCAGACAGGGCCACACAGTGGGGGCTTTCTGGGCAGCCACCCTCCACCTGCAGTGCTCAGTCTGCCCTCAGAGTCCCACATCTGTCTAACTCACATTACTGGTCATGGAGTCCATTTGCACTCCTGGCCACCCTGTAAGATAGGGCACCGCTGCCCCCAGGCATTTCTGAGACTCTAACTCTTCCTCCCCCCGCCCCACACCCCGCCTTGTGGACAAGTACTAAAGATAATGACATGTAGACAGCTCTTGCTTTGTGGTGCTATCCTTTATCATGTTTCTTAAATATTGGGTGTGTTTAAAAACAACCAACAGAAGATCTATGGCCACCTTCTGTTGAGCAAACGGATGGGGGCCATTTTCCTAAAAGCCTGTGCTCCCTTCTCAGTGTCCCTCGTCGGTCAGTCTCACAAGATTCCAAACTTTTCCCGTTGTCACTAGACTGCGCCTCTTTGAGCCTCCACCATGATGCAAGCTTCACTTTTATATACGCTCAAACTCTCTGTCCTTGAGTCGGTGCTGACCCACGGTGACCTCCTGGGGGTTCTGAGACCGTAATGGTTTACAGGAATAGAAAGCCCAGACTTTCTCTGGCAGGGCTGCTGGTGGTTTGCCGATCATGCCCACTGCAACCCCAAACATAACCTCTGTGGTGCCGGGGCTCCAATAGGGAGCCTCCAAATTTTTCCTTCTGATAATCCTTTCATCTTGGTGGTCTGGAACCCGACCCACAGGCTCTCCACCGAATCCCTATTGGGACAGTTGATCCCATTACATATTTAATTTCTCCTAATATTATGCACTGAGGCAGGTCGATACAGCATCCCCATTTTGTGGATAAACATGGAGGCTTGGAGAGACTGTATGCGTCACCAGATGTCATGCTACCCTGCCAGCCAGGATCAGAACAGACTATGAACCTAGAGAGGCTTACACCCAGATCGCCCCCTCTTAGCCCAACCTGGCTAGACAGTGTCCAGAAGCTTCTGCTTCAACTCCCTGATGATTCCCAAGAGGAGGTGGGCGATGGAATAAACCAAAGAAGAAAGACTTAGGATCAAGAGAAGCCTCGTATCAATTATGAAGTCTGCTGCTTATCCTGAGCGCTTAGGCACAAGGGCTTCATGGCTTGGACAATAATGCTGTGAATACTCAGAAGTATCTGTGAAGGGCCACGCCTGGTGGCTGGCATACAACAAGTACACAATATATTGGAGCCTTTTTCCTTCCTGCTTTCCCTCCTGTCCAGCTAGACCGGTTCTATTCGATGGCCGATGCCTGCTGTCTAGGAAGAGTTTCCGCTTACCAGCTGTGAATGGTGATGCCAGACCTGATTGGTGTGCCTGTTAGATGTTCTCTCCCTGCACCTTGACCTCCTCCCATTTCAGTATTTGTCACATGGCACTGAACATTGCTTGATTATTCATACATCCCTCCTAGGGTATCACTGTGCAATCCCCAGCACTTAGCCAGAGATATTAGGGTGCTCAGTAAGTATCTCTCGATGAAATGGATAGCTAGATGAATGAGTGGTGAGGTGGATGGAAGGATGAATGGACAGATGTACTGGTGGGGCTATGAATGAACTACTAGATAGGTGGGTGGGTGGATGAGTGGATGGATGGAGGCTAGATTGACAAATGGACGGGTGAGAAAATTGATAAATTGATAGGTGGATGGATACATCACCGAATGGATAAGATCGTGGGATAGGTAGAGAGCTTGCTGAAGTATCTTCATTTATGACATTCTGTCTCACAGGTGTGTGCCCTGAGGCTTTCAGGAACACTGTCTTCTTTATTTCATTACCATCTTGGCTTTTGTCGTACTGAGTTAGGCAGGAGCAGTGCCCAAGGCTGGACTGGTTCAAGCGGAGAAGAGCCACCCTCTAATCCAACCCTCACTAACAAACGCGTTATCTAAGCATGCTTTCTCACAAGGAATGGGCCCAATTCTCTCTTTGCAAAGAGTAGATGCCAAACTGGCTCACTCACCCTTGACTGTAACCTGCCCTCTCTCCACTGAGGAAAAGAGGTGGCATTGCGTTTGGGGAGTTTCTTAGAATGGTGTGTGTGTGTGTGTGTGTGTGTGTGTGTGTGAGAGAGAGAGAGAGACAGAGACAGAGAGACAGAGACAGAGACAGAGAGACAGAGACTAGGGAAAAGGAGTGTATGTAACAACCGATAAAAAGGCTGTTAATTTCTCTGTTTATCAGTCTCATTAGAAAACTCTGTATGTGGGGGCTAGGTGGCTCCAAAAGGCAAAGTCACATGCGCGTGACTGATTCTGTGACTTGGCAGCGACTGGGTCCCGGCAGAGGAATCAAGGTTCAGAGGGCAATGATGGAGGGCAGAGCCATGGCATATTTCAAGGCAATCTATGTTCATAAAGGGCATCTTCCCCCGTCCACCCACCCCACCCCCATGCTCAAGGTATTTAACTTATAACCTTGAGGGGCAAAGTGTCAGCTTCAATCTGTCGAGGGACCCCTAGGTTAGTAGATGACAGCCTAGTTGAGAAAGTTTGACCAGTTGACCAGGGATCCCTGCCAGGTGGGCCTCAGAGTCTACATATTGCCTTTCCCATGTCCTTCCCCCCTCCCCCTAGCTTCATGTTTTTCTGCTTCTCTGTTCATCGGTCAATGTGATTCAGGCACCTCATCATGTCTCCTCCAGACCCTCCTCTAAACAAGTTCTCAGAGGAGACAGACCAGCAACCCACCCACCGAGGAATCAGTGAGTGATAAGGTGTTCGATTGTCTCAATGACTGGAATTACACTCAATTGCATTGGGCCAAAGAAACAAAGCTCATGTTGTGTAGACCAGTGGATCTCCACCTTCCTCATGCCTCAGTGATCCTTTCATACAGTTCCTTATGTGGTGGTGACCCCCCAACCATACAATTATTTTCATTGCTACTCCATAACTAGAATTTTGCCTCTGTTGTGAATTGCAACATAAATATCTGACAGGCAGGATATATTTTCATTGTTACAAATTGAACATAATGAAAACATAGTGATGAATCACAAACGTGCCAATTATATAGTGTGAAAGATTTATTTCTAACTACAAATAAGTGACATGTTGTCTTGAAGCATGGTGTAGCATGGGTAACAGTCTTAGTGTAACAACAGCAAGCTACATGGCTACATTTTGCAACAGCATGTGTAAAAAGCCAGCATCAGTGCAAAGGTTGAAACAGCTTTTTCTCACCAGATCAGCATATCTGTGTGGGGGCACCACCTGGAGATGGATAGAGAGGGATTTCTTGGTTCCTAAAACCATCAGAAATGTGTGCTTTTTGATGGTCTTAGGCACCCCTGTGAAAGGGTCGTTCCAAAGGGATTGAGGCCCTCAGGTTGAGAACCACTGCTGTAGGCAAAGGGATTCTCCAACAGAGATGAGGAGAGGGGAAACCTGGCAAGAAATACTCACAGTATCTCCCAAAGGAGAGGTACAGAATATATATATATGTGAAAATTGGAAGAGAGGGGAGGTGAGTGAAGGAGGTTAGAAGGACGGGAGTGTGGCTGGAGGAATGGGCAGAAGAGAGTGTTGATTGTGTAACTTCTCCAGACTCCTGCTGATACCCAGAGCAATCTGGAAAGGCCAAATGGCATCCCTTCTTCATAGGTGAGGAACATGAAGAGCAGCCAAAGTCAAATGCCATGTCCCCAAAGAGTACACATAAATGAATCCATTGAGTCTTGGTAAATCTGAGCTAGTTCTGCCCTTTCAGGACACCCCCTGTGTGACCAGGAGGGCCTCTTAGCCCTACTGGGATTCCAATGGTTGACCCATCCTGTTCTAATGACTGACAGGACATGACCTCCATCTCAACCAATGGATGCTATTGTTGGGTGCCTTTAAGTCGGTCCTGACTCTTAGCCACTCAGCGGACAGCAGAACACAACACTGCCTGGTGGTCTGGACCCCTCCTCTTCAGCTGTGTTTGAGCTCAGGAAGTAACTGCGGTGTTCTGCATCATATTGCCCATGCTTTTCAAACCCAGAAAGCCTGCCAAACTTTAGTGCCCATCACTGGTAAACTGATGCCCATTGAAGTTAGACCTGGTCCTGGGCCCCATAGTTGGTTGGGGCAAGCGCTGGAACTAGACCAATTGTGCATCAAACCCTAGTGTGGATGCTTCTGCAATACCCTGAGGCCCCTCTGCAACCAGTTGTGTCCTTGTGCAGAAAGTCACAGCTTGGCAGGAATTCACACCGAAGAGAGAGGCTAACTCCTTGGGCCCATTGCACTCAGTTCCATTCTGACCCTTACTACCCCACAGGGCAAAGCCACCCTGCGCCTGTGGGTTTCCCAGGGTGAAATCTTCCCCGAAGTCAACTCTCATGTTTTCCTCATGCAGAGCAGCTGGTGGGTTCAAGTCACCGTTAGGCAATTGGCATGTCAGTCAACAGCTGCACACTCCAATCTCTTTTGATCTGGAAGCAGAAGCTTTGAAGCAATTAACAAAGTGTTTTGCAGAGGATTCTAGACAGTGGCCCATGACTCCAGAAGGATGTGCATTGGCATGGGGCAGTGAAGTCTGCTCACTGAGGCTGGCCAGAGCCTGCCAATGGAGAGACTGCAGAAGGAGGCTGGTGAGGTGTGGAGGAAAGAGTTAGGAGGTCATCTTGGTGGGTGTTTTTTCCCTTTCACAGGGTCATTTGATTAATAACAGTAGCAAAATTACAGTGATGAATTAACTACGAAAAGAATGATATGGTTGGGGGAGGGGGGTGTAGTCAGGGTCACCACCACATGAGGAATTGCATTCAAGGGTCATGGCATTAGGAAGGTTGATGTTCCTGGCACAGCTGCCCTCATCAAGTTCCTCCCTTCCTAGAAACGTTCCATAGTCTCTAATGATGGTCCCTGGTGTTGCTGTGATGAAAACCATACTGCCTAGAGTGGCCAGTCCCTCCCCTCCCCCATCCTGGACTGCCTAGGAGCCTCCTTTCATCCTCACTCCCCACCCAGTTCTCAGATCTTTCATGCTGCCTGCTCTGAAGGGATCCTGTTTCTGGAATACCTGCACAGTCAACTAATTTTATCACCTGCTCTGGATGCAGCTCCTCATGCATTTCCTCTCCCCTCCCATGGAACTCCATCCTGACCCTGTGATGGGTCTCACGTGACACTGATGATCACACTTGGATGCTAAGGGATTGCTTTTCCAACATGGTCACCAACTCCGTGAGTTCTGATACCTGGCTATGAGGTTTATTTGATCTCCTAACCATGTGTCCCGTGAGTGAATGAGTGAGTGAATGAATGAGAGAAGGGCCAGTGGATGGAGGTAGACATGGTGACAGAGACAAAGAGAGGGAAGAAATATCAACAGATGACTCTGACTTTTCTCTGGGAAGATCATGCTAATCAATCTCAAATGGGTCAACCAGTCCAGAGGGGGCCCGAGTCACTATGGCTCCTCTGAAGGCCTGAACCTCTCAGAACCCTGCTCTGTTGGTGAAGCCCCATAGAAGAGAGCCCAGGGACTTTCAGCTGTGGCTGCGCATACAGTGTACTGCACACCGTTGTCTTTTAGAGTGCACGTGTCCCGTTGCTTGGTTGCTTACCTTCTTGATCAAACTCCAAGCCAGTGGTTCTCAAACTTTCTAATGCCACAACCCTTCAATACAGTTCCTCATGTTGTGGTGAAATCCACCCCCCCCACCCCCAACCATCGAATGATTTCCATTGCTATGTCAACAAGGTCATTTTGCTACTGTGATGAATTGGGTGAAAGGGTCTTTCGGACCCCCAGGTTGAGAACCGCTGCTCTAAGCCAACACGAGGGCACTCACAGCAATCATTAACAGCTATTCTTGGAAAAGGGCTAGATCACCTAATTTCACATTTTACGGGGTCCACTCTGGTCACTGTTCTACCCCCATGGCCAAGACATGCCCTCCACAGCTGGAAACATGACAAACAAGGCTCGTGGTGGAAGTTGGGAAGGGAGGAGGTCCAGGTGAGGAAGGAAAATCGCAAGCACCAAGCTCACTCACTTGCTGACGATCGAGTGCCTGCAAACGGAGGGCCGCGTCGCTGCTAAGTGAATATGTAACTACTTTATATATTTCAACAAAATTAAACTTAAACCTACAGAATTAGGTTTATTAATTTCTGTCAGGGCTCAATGGGGGAATAAGAATGGCCATTTATTATGGCCACACAATTACTGGAGACAAAAATGAAGCCCGGCGCTATTAACTATAATAAAAACGTTGAACACGGAGGAAATTTTCATTAAATATCATCTATTCTTTATATTACTGCACTTAATCCTTGCTGTCTGGCCGCTCTGTTTCCCTCCACCCTGCTTAATTTTATTACTTAACTTTTTTTTTTATAAATGTTTCTTAATATAATTATGATTAAATATTTGGGGATGGGCAGGGAGAAGAGCATCCAGTCTCTCAAAAAAGTAAAGAAAGAAGGAAAAAGGGAGGGGTGGAGAAAAGAAAACTGACAAATAATTCCAAACAATCCTGCCTACTTCTTCTAGTCTTCTTTCCTAAGATGTCAAAAAATGTTGCTATTATTATTTTTTATAAAACAAGTTCTTAGTAGGGTTTTATGACTGGTGCCAGACCTGCAGAAAAGAGTTGTCTATCAATTAAAAATCAGCAGCAACCAGCAACAAGGGGGGCTTGGGGGTGGCAGGACAGTGCTTTATGTTACGCTCAAAGCCCTTTGCCTTCCTGACAAAGCCTGGGAATATTTGCATGGCCAACCATGCCCTTGAAAGATGAGCTTCGCTCAGGGTGCTGCTCATAAGACACAAGAACATTTGCTTTCCAGGCATTTATTGTTCAGCCAGGCTCAGTGCTTCTGCTGGTCCCCTACCCCTCCACTTCTCTGTTTTCTAGAGGAAGGGAGCAGAGGACTAAATATTCCACCTTGAACACTGGAGGTTAGGGCTGGGGCCCTCAGGCACAGAATCAAAGGGCCCTGAGAGAGACAGTCGAAAAGCTAGTTACGGAGACATGTCTGGGGATGGGATGGGTGGTGGGAAGCTCAAAATGGGATGGGTGAATGGCATTGCCTTTCCAACCCGTCTTTCCAACCCATGGCCACGTGACTGTGCCTTCACGCCTCTTCAGGGACGGATCATGGCCGCCTGTGTTTTCAAAATAGGGCTCAGTGGGGATGTCACAATTCCTGTGAGTGTGGGGTTAGGGTGATTAAGGTGAAAGACTGATTTGTCCTGGTAGTACCCAGGATGACTGCTGGAATGACTGTGTCCCCAACAGTGGGGGTCTTGTCCCATGCACAGTTCATTTCCAGACTCCAATTCTGAGCATTTCAGATTGAATTTGCGGTGGTACCCGTTTTCCACCACCTGACTGGCAGCATGTCAGACTGTGGTGGCTGGCAGGGTTCTGTGATATTGAAAGGCTGTGCTCCTTTGTGCTCTTTCAAATGCCATCAGGTTCACCGATGGCAGGCTGATTTCTGCAGAATTTCTAGATGAGTAGTTCTCAACCTGTGGGTCGTGACCCGTTTGGGGGTCAAATGACTCTTTCACAGGGGTCGTCCGATTCATAACAGTAGCAAGATGACAGTGATGAAGTAGCAATGGAAATAATTTTATGGTTTGGGGGTCACCACTGTATGAGGAAGCATATGAAAGGATGACAGCATTAGGAAGATTGAGAACCACTGCCTCTAGCACACAGACTCTCATTCCCTGGTCTCAATGTGCCTGTTTGGCCATTTTAGCTAGATCAGTAGGTGATGTTTACACTGCAAGACCACGCACAAACAGCCACCACTTCTGGATTCCATCTTTGGCACTTGAGCTTGTACATTTCCTTTTCTCCTCTGCAGCCATGCCAAGAAGGAACAATAGGAAGTAGGACATCATCACCCCAGTTGACAGAAGCAGACACTGAGGCCTGGCGCAATCATTTCACCCCTTATTCCTACCACCCTATCCAGTGCTGTCCTAGGTAACATGGGTCAGAGAACAGTGCTGTAGCATTTATAAGTCTGTGCGTCTCATTGGAGGCAGGCCACCTCATCTTTCTCCCAGGGAGCAGCGGATGGATTTCAAGCGCCAACTTTTTGATTAGCAGTGGAAGGCTTAACTTAGGGAGTCACTACCCAGGCCAAGCAAAATGACATGGACAAAAACTTGAAAGCCTCCTGGCTTCTGTCTCTCAGCGTGAGATGCTCCCAGCCGAGGGAAAGGAACTGGCCCAACCAGAAGCAGGTGGTCAATGATGCTTCCAGGTTCAAGGTCCCCTCCTCTTTACACAAAGTGGGAACTTGTTTCATTTCCTTCACACCTGAGGTCGACAGCCCTGGGAACAAAGTGGCTACAAGTTTCGCTAATTGCAAGGTCAGCAGTTTGAAGCCTCCAGCAGCTTCTTGGAAGAAAGATGAGGCTCCCTGGCCCCATCAAGTGTTTCAGCCTCAGAAACCCACAGGAGGCAGCTCGCCTCTGTCTCACAGTGGGGCTATAGGTCACAGTCAACTTGATGGCAGTGAGTTTGTTTATTGCTATGAGACTGACCGCAGCTAACAGGCATGATAGAGGTGGTCACTTTCTTGCATCAGTTTTCTTTCCTTTATTCTTTCTCTCTTTCTTTTTATTTTTTCTTTCATTTTTCTTTAGTTCCATGTCCAGTTGCCTGCTCAGGGCCTCCATGTGAAAGTAGCGTCCTACGTAAAGGAGGCTGGGGCCTGGGTGGCTCAGTGGTGGAATTCTGGCATTGGTTGGGGGTTCTGTGGCAGAATTCTTAATTTGTGTATGTGAGACTCAGGTTCAAACCTTGCCCATAGTCTCTCAGGCACACCACCACCCATCTGTTGATGGAAGCTTGCGAGCTGTCCTGATGTCCAGTAGGCTTCAGCAGAGCCTCCAGACTAAGATGGACTAGAAAGGACAGGCTGGTGATCTCCTTCGCCCCATAAGTCATTGGAAACCTGATGGATCACAGTGCTTCTACATGAAACTGATGTAAGAGCCATCTGCAAGCCCTCTCATGTGACCCGAGATTGCCCGGAGTCCTGTTGGCTGGGCCACAGCTGAGGACAGTAACATGAAAGAATCTTCGAGCACGAGCAAGCACATTCTCTCATCCCCAATACATACACTCATTGATGAGACTCCCAAGCTCTGCCCAGTGGTTGACTCTGATCAACCTGCTGCATGCTCAGTCTGTGTGATGATGGGTCTGCCACTCAAGCAGCCCCCTCACAAGGCACTGCTTCCCAAGTGTCCACCCCATATTTGCTACCTCATAAGAAAAGCCGGCTGATGCCCAGCCCATCCTCACTCTCATCTTGATGCTGACACTGTGTGCGTGTGGCCTCTGGGGCACCTTGACAGATGCCCTCCTTCCCCCATGTGTCTTAGTAATATTAACCTCATTTGATAACCTATTAACAAGGAGGACAAAGGTCTTTTCGTGTCTACGTGCTTCTGTCACTGGTCTCACACTGCCTTGTGCAGTGAAGGCCTGTGGATACCATGGTGTAGGTCTGGCTGCTAAGCCAAAGGACCAGGTTGGGAACCCACCAGCCAGTCACTCTGTCATGGCAGCCTGCTGCCATAACCATCGACAGCCTTGGCAATGCTCGGGCAGTTCCACTCTGCCCTCTAACGGTGCTGTGGTCAGGGTCCACTGGGCAGCCATGGGCTCGGTTCAGTTGTTCGGTTCCGTTCATTAGAGAGGCTGCTGTTGTTGGTCAGGGAGCTTGTGGATACAAGAGAAAGGTCACTGCCAGAGTAAGCTGTCATACATTCCAGAAGCCCACCTGTCACCATCTCTGTCTCTCTGACCTTGCCAAAGTCACCCAGCCTCTCTTTCTTTATCCAGAGAATAAGAACCATTGAGTCAACCTCACTTGGTTATCATGAACATTGGACAAAATACATCTACGGTGTCATCATCTGTATGTGACTCTTAGCCTAAAGACGAGCTGTCTGAGCCCACCGATTATACACAGAGGAGAGTCTTGGAAGGCTGTGGTTGTCAAGATGACAGCCCAGAAACCCTGTGGAGTTCTACTCTGTAACACACGGGTCCCCCTTGCTACATCTAGGAGTTATATCAAGTGTTTGATTCGGAACAACCCCCACTCCCCGCCCGTACACACACACACATACTGCCACAAGTTGATTCTGTCTCACAGCAGCTCTCTATAGGGTTTCAAAGGCTGTAATTTTTCTTAAGATGCCTCAGACAACACTGAGAAGCCCTCCATATGGTCTTTATGCTGTTCTAGACATTGTTAACCATAGGCACGCATATTGCTGTTTGTGTGCGGGTCTCTGTTTCTTTAGCAATAGGTGTCAAGTAGAGAGATTGCAGGATAAGGAACTTGCAGTTGCTGAAGGAAGCACTATACTGATTTCCACCGGGGTGGTACACTTCTACAACCCCATCACCAATCAGTGTATGAGCATCCCAATCTCTCCACATCCTCTCCAGCATTTGTTAAATCTTGTGTTCATTTTGTTTTGTTCTTTAATAGTCCCGAGGGATTTTGGTACAGTGATTAGGAATTGGGAGGCTAACTGCAAAGTCAGCACTTCGAAAACACCAGATGAGTCTCAGGATCAAGATGGGGCTCTCTCCTCCAGTAAAGAGTTTCTGCCTAGGAAGCCCACAAGGGTAGTTCTACCTTGCCCTGTAGGGTCACTCTGAGTAGGAATGGACTTGAGGACAATGAGTTTTTGAGTTCTGAGGCACAACCCAAAGGCACGTGCTGTGTGTTTACTGCTTGCTGACCTGAAAAGCAGTCAATCACGAGTGTCACCCATCATGAGGAAAATGACATCATGAGGCTGGTCAATCTTTTGCCAGTGGGTAGCAAAGCCTACCTTCATCAGTTGTGTTGACTACAGCTAGGTCACATCCATGCCTAAAGCGTTCAGCAAAGGGAATGAAATCCACTAAAACCCAAACTCCCTATGATTTTCTCCGGCCTTGCCAAAGGCTGTAAATCTTTACAGGAGCAGCCAGCCCCATCTTGTTCTCTCTCAGAACTGCTGGTGGATTTGAACCAGCAACGTTGTGGTGTGCAATCCAACACTCACCCAGTAGCCCTACCAGGCTTACGATTCAGAACAGAGAGGATACTCAGATGTTAGCTCTTCTCATCCCCACCAGGGATGGGTTTTCGTGAAATTGTCATTAGAACTCTGATGCATGTGCACAGCTCTATTTAAATTTTGCTCTTTAAAATATAGTAGTTACAAAGAGAAACATTTTATCAAATTGAAACCATAACAGCCAATTAGACCACACCCAATATATGGTTCGTAACCCCACTCCAGGTACCTTCCTGAACAGTTTCCTGTACTTGCCTCTCTCTACCCCCACCCTCACTCCCGGACTCCGAAAATCCTGGCCATGAAGACATTTCTGGCTGACGATGACCCTACAGATCAGGGTATAACAACCCCTGAGTGTTTCTAGGGCTGTCACATTTCACGGGAGTAGAAAACCTCGCTACTCTCCACTGACCCTCTGACTAGCAGCTTAACCAGTAACCACTAGGCTAACTTTAAAGTCCTTTCCTTTGGCATAGAACTTGTTTTTCTTTTTCTTGAGTTTCCTTTTATAGGAATGGACCAAAGAATATTTATCTTTACGACACTGACGATCTTTGCTGAGAACAGTGTTTTCCACTGTTGGCCCTGTTTTAAGGTGTTTGGTGTTTGACAGACTTGCCACAATGTTTTAATGATGCACAGTAGTTCATTGTCCAAATTGCCAACGTTTATTTACTCAGTTTGTTTATCCATTCCTCTATAGTCGGAGTTTTTTATTGTGTCCATCTTTTTCCCATATTGTAGAAACTGCTGCAATAAATGCAAGTGGGCATTTGTCTGTTTGTGGTCTGTTCTTTATTTCCTTGGGGTATATACCAAGTAGAGCAATTGCAGGATCACGTATTTGCATTTGCTTAAGGAAGCGCCATACTGATTTCCACAGTGGTTGTACAATTCTACCATTCCACCAGCAGTGCATGTGCATTCAGATCTGTCCACATCCTCTCCACCATTTACTGTTTTTTGTTTTTGGAATTTTGCTAAAAGTATCAGTGTGAAGTAGTAGCTCATTGTTGTTTTAATGTGCATTTCTCTTAGAGCTAATGAGCGCAAACATTTCTTCATATGCCTATTGGCCACCTGGATGTCATCTCTGACCAATGGGCTGCTCATGTTTTGTGCCCATTGGGTTATTTGTGTTTTTCTTATTAAGGTGTGCTTTCCTATAGACTTCTGAAATTAGCCCTTTAGCGGATATACTATTGCTAAACATCCCCCCCCCCTCCAACCGGTGGCCTCTCTTTTAATGCTTTTGATGAAGTCTACTGACATGCATGAATGTCATAATTTTAGAAGGTCCTGATCCTCTGTATTGTCTTCTACAGTGCGGGCGTTCTTCATCACTGTTGGTACTCTATTGTGCCTTGTTCGAGAGCCTTTATGCTTGTTCCTACTTTTTTGTTGATAGTCTCTATAGTTCCAGGGGTTGCACATGCATCTTTTTAAAACATGCTTTATGTCTAGAGCTGGGTTAGGTTTTCAGAGACATTACGCAGGAAAGTTTGGAGATCTTCCACCCCCTTCCCCTGCCCTGCACACAGCTTCTCACATTATCAACATCTTGCATTCATTTCGTGCATGTCTTGTTATGCATCAACACACACTAATACATTATGATTAACTTATGTCCACGGGTGCCTTGGAGTCACTCTGTGTGGCTTCCTTTTGTATGGGCTTTGACACTTGTGTAATCGCGTGTTTAAATGCTTACATCGGGGCAGTATCCTATAGAATAGGAGGAGTGCCCTGAAAGTGCCTGTCGACTACTCCTTCCTCGCTGCCACTATCCCATGAGCCCGGGGTAGCCGCTCTCCCCATAGTTCTGCCTCCTGCAGGAAGATGTACAGTGGGAATCATGCTCTGCAGCTTTCTCAGAATAGGTTCTTCCACTTGGCAATGTACACCCAAGGGTCTTCCCGGCCTTTTCATCACTTTAGAGCTGGTTTCCTTCTAACCACTCCATGGTGTAGACTCAAGATGGACCATTCTGCATCCCCTAAGGGGTGTTGGAGTAATCAGTGTGGTAAGGTTGCGGGGGACGGGGCTCGGGGGCACGGTAGCTACAAAAGCAAGTAGCTGAACTTCATCCTGGACTGTGGGCTAGAGGACAGAAATGTTTAGTTGCCAGGAAGGTGTTTAGCCATTTCAATTTTTTTTTTCTGAAAAGGCCAAATCATTTCAGGAGCCTCTTGTACAGAGGGAGCACAGACGTGTATTTTTTTTTGTGGGCATCACTGCCCCCTGGTGGGAGTAGGAGGCCCAGCCTTGCTCCTGGAGATCTGCTGCTGGATTTGAACCTCCAACTCAGTGGACTGCAGTCCCGCACACAACCACTGCACCACTGGGGCACAGTGCTTTTTTTTGGGGGGGGGGGCAGGTTATCACTGTCCTCTGGTGGGAGTGGGAGGCCCAACCTTGCTCCTGGAGAGCTGTTGCTGGTTTTGAACCGCCAACCCTGTGGGCCTTAGTCCCGCACACAACCACTACGCCCCCGGGGCTCAGTCCAGATGTGGATTTTTAAGGTGTTTGCTGTGGGCTCCTGGGTAGCCTGCCCAGGTTCAGAAACATTTCCACTCAACTCAAGTGCTGCATTTTCTCATGAGCTCAAGCAATGCTTATTGGGCAAAACAAAGAAGATGGGAAAGGTGAAAGGAAAAAGAGGAAACCCGGGGGGTGGGGTGGCAGTGGGGAGAAAGGATGCAAGAAAGGAAGGAGGGAAGAAGGAAGTGAAGGAGAGAGTGCAGGTGGGAAGAAAAGCTGTAGACAGAAGAACAGAGGTGGCACATTCATTGGAGGTGGTGATTTTCATAAAACCACCACCATGTACCCTCACATCACCCTAGGCTGGTAGCTTTTTTTGTTGTCCAAAAAAGTCGAGGGTCTAACAGAGACCAGTTGTGTGTCTGTCACCCGCTGTCAAGAAAAGAAGAGATCATGCCTACCTGAAGTCACTGCCGTGAGGACACACCCCTTCCTCCCACCCTAACCCCCCTCCCCACCATAACCATGTCTAACCATGAGGTAACCTTCCATGGATGCCTTGGGGCCTAAGAAAGAAGAAGACATCCAGTGCTAAGACAAAGGACAGGAGAGCAATTGAGGTGAAAGTGACAATCCATGCCAAGAAACTCAAAGAAGTATCCACACAAAGATCTAAGTGCCTATGAATGCCCTCAGGGTTCCTCTGATGGTCGGGGGTGTGGGGTGTGGGGGGGGGGTGAAGAGAACCGCACTGCAGCAGAATGGGGACTGTAGGAGGAAGTCAGCCTTGAAGTGTACCGGGAAGAAATTGGGGTTGGAGGAAAGGAGATTTTCCTTATCATTTAAATACTCTGCTTTTTTTTTTCTTTTTCCGCCTTTTCCTTTCATCATTTTTTTAATGTCTAAGAATAGCTCTTTTATAACGTGGTGTTCAAAACGGAATTGAAAACTGGCACCTCTCTTAAAAACATCTGGTATTTTGAATCCCAGTGTTCATTCTTCCTCATGGTTTGCGTCATGTTGGTTTCTGGCGATGAGGCCTCTGCCCTCCACCCTAGGACCCTCTTCTTCAGCATGGTGTGTGCTGAGAGCTTGTCCACCTGCGCCAGGACTCAGGGTTTTCCAGCTTGTGGGTTAAACAAGATCCACCCAGGCAAGGCTTCATGAGGGCTTTCCAGTTGGCCCTGAGGTTGGAGCAAGCTATTCCTTTGTTCCTGGAGGAGAGCTTCGGTGGATGATGAGCTGCACTGCAGAAACAATGGCCCTCCTGTCATTGGGAGTGGCTTTTCCAAGCTGAGCATCTATACTGGTAGAGGAAGAATACCAGGTTGGATGGATGGCGACACTCCTAACCAATTTCAAAGAAGAAGAGACCAAGCATTCTGCAGTCAACTTGAAGCCCCCACCTGAAGATCCCAGAAACATTAGAATTTTTCTTAGTGGGTCCCTGGTGTCATTTATGCAGAACTACACACAGCAGGGCCCAGTGCACAGGTACCATGAAAAGAAAGAAAAAACAATTGCACGAAAGAAAGAAAGAAAGAAAGAAAGAAAGAAAGAAAGAAAGAAAGAAAGAAAGAAAATGGTAGGGAAAGAGTGCTGACCTCTTCACAGAGCAGCTCAGCTCGCCTTTCACTGAATAAAATACCCATGGAGCACCTGCCTGGGAAAATATTTTTTTTCTCTGACCTTAAGGGACGTAACCCTCACCCAAGGGGGTCAGTTAAAATGCAGACTGGTCTGTGTGCCTCTATAGTCAACCCAATGCCTTGGAATGGTTGATTCCTACCCTCTTCCACCCTTTAGGGCAATGTAGGACTGCCCCAGCCTGTCAGTCTTTGTAGAATCAGACAGCCACATCTTTTTCCCATGATGCATCTTCAGGCAATGTCCAACCACCTACGTGCTGTGATCTCATAGGCTCTTTGTTTCTTTTAAAGAGAACACAGCTCTCCCTTGGGTTACTACTTTCCTCCAGTTTTAATGAGTCCAAACCCAAATTCCTTCAGCCCTGGACACTGGGTAGGACACAGGTGAGTGCGGGTGACAATGTGGGTGTTGGCTTGCAGGCATGTTGACAGACAGCAATGGCAGCAGGTCTTGCTGATCAGGGTGTCAGTGCATCTGATAGATGGCAACAGCAGACCTTTCAGGTAGCCCTGTGGCACCAGGCTTCTTGGGATGGGGTTCAAGACTAGGCGTTTCTAACAAGTTCCAAGATGTTGCTGTGTTGTGAGCCCACATGCTGGTCTGTGAGCAGCAGGTACTCTGCCCTTCCCACTTCTCACTGGGAGTCCACTGACACTCAACCTTTTCCTTCTGACCCAGTCCCCTGAGGCTCTGTCTTCCACTGAGCTCTGTCATTCTATGGTGTTTGCAGAGACTCAGGGACTGCACACAATGTCAGGTTCCCTCACCAGACAAAGGGTGTTCTCTGCAACACACTTCATCCCATGATGATTCTTCCGCCCTTCCTACTCTTCTCAACTTTGTTTTCAGGTAAAATGCTGCCCTTTGGATCTCAAACGGTGGATTATTCTGTTAGGAGTTTACTTCTGTTCCAGAAACACACATGATGAAGGGCCACAGTTCGGAAGCCCCATTAGGAAGCCTTTTCTGTGCCACGATTTTGAGTTCTGTTTTATATATTTTCTTCCTCTCTATCTAGGACCTTCTCAAGCGATCCTTTTCAGAGTCATTGGTAAGAGAGTGGGGCACCATCTAGTTCTTCTAGGTCTCAGGTTTGTGGAGACTGATGAGACCCTATATATCTGAGTTCTGAACTGAATGTTTCAAATTTGGCCAGACTAAGAAAGTTGGAGAGATGCTGTCAAGATGCTAAACACATCTGTCTGCTACTCAACCCTGCTGCCTGCAGATAGAGTCCTTCAGTTGTTGGGAAAAGAATGAGATGTGAATTTCTGGTTGCTGGGGTTATAGTCACTTGGAGAGAGTCAAGCTTTCTTAATCAGGCCCCATGCCATATGGCCTCTCCAGTTCCTGCCTGATTTAATCATCTGGTTTGAGACTCAGGCAGCAGGCGCTGATATGGTTTTAAACCACCACAGTGGAGAACAGTGCTCCAGGGAACAGTATAGAATCGACAGGGATGCATTCTGCTCCCGTAAATATATATATGTATGTATGTATGTGTGTATGTATATATACATATACACACACAGTCTTGGCAACTTAGGCTTCAGTTCTCTTTTGTACTATAGTATCCTGATGAGTCAGAATTGACTCAGTGGTGGTGGGTGTGGTCTGAATTTAGTTTTGCAGGTGTGTTGGTAGGAAAATACTTCATCTCCCCCAGTTTGGATGATCAGGCAGAAAAATATATCTTCATTTAAAAAAAAACACATCTTCTACATGTTGTTATCACTTACAGATGCACGTTGCTTTAGGTCTTTTCAGGCAATGTCCAACTACATATGCATTGTGATCCCACAGGCTCTTTATTTCTTTTAAAGAGAACACAGCTCTCCTGTGGGTTATTACTTCCCCACAATGGTTTTAAAGACTCCAAACATAAACTCTTGCAGCCCTGGACCTGAGTAAGATACAGGTGAGTGAGGGAGACAATGAGGGCTTTGGCTAGCAGGCATGTAGACAGCCAGTGATGGCAGCAGGTCCTGGGCTGCTCTTGCTGCTCAGGGTGTCATGGCTGCCTGGAGAGTGGATCTGAGTACTTTCTACCTTCTCCTGTTTAATCTCTCTGTTCTGCTGCCCTCCTACCTGTGGCTGGGGCCAGTGCCCATTCCTCCTACATCCTGCCCGCCTCCCTCTCAGCAGCCCCAAGAGCAGCAGCTCAGAAGCAACAAAGACCTAAGTCCCTTAAAGTGTACATTGGGTGGGCTCACAAGATCCAAATCCCACTAGATCTTACTTCTCCACGAATCCCATGGATGTTAAGCAACTCATCCATGCATTTTCTGCGACAGAGACTCTTGCTCCCCCTCCTGCATTAATTGCAGTTCCCTGGCTGACGCCCCCAAAGTCTCTGCCATAGCCTCCTCCCCCCTCCTCCTCCTCTTTTTTCTCTTCTTGCTCCTCCTCCTGATGCAGCAGGTAAAGCTGCTCTGATGGAGAAGGAGAACAGAAAGGCAGAGGTACAGCTGCATTTCTTTGGGGGGAAATCATTACCATTTCAAATGCCACTCAGCTTGATTCCTGATTAAAGGGAACATGGGGCCCCTCCTGCTAGGCAGCCTCTGATACAAAGTCAGGAATCAGTTCTAGCAGGCTGGGGGAGCTGCAGTGTCATAGGCGCTGCCCATCACCCCAAGAGCAGCCTGCCCCAACACAACCAGGAGTCCCCCCTCCCCCCTGAAGTACTTAGCTTCCATTATGAATGTCACTTGTCATTTCTGGGATGCTGGCTGCATTAATAAACTTCTCTCCCCCCCCCCCTTTTTTTCTTCTCCTGGAGAATTTGATTAAAGTGTTTCATGGATAAATACCATTTATCTATTTGCCTTGCATTTACATGTTGTGTAAATGGCACCGCTGGGGAGGAGGCACACCTGAGCTTCCAGCCTCCTGAAGTGGGCAGATGTTGCTTCTCATCAGGTACTCCTAGGACACTTGCCCATCCCAGGAGAGGTTGTAGTTTAACGCCAAAGGTTGAACTGCTCAAAAGTCCAGCCTCCCTGTGTACTTGGGGATATGGTGCATGCTTGGTAGGGGGCAGGGTGAACCCTAAAGAAACCCTGGAGACGGCGGTGGGGGGGGGGCAAAGGTAGGTGGGCTGTGCTTATTACTGTGTGCAGAGAAAACAAAGCATGTGGTCCAGGGTGACTAGGCAAAGGGATCTATTGAGATAACTCTACCCATGTTTGAAACAAACAACTCAATCCCTGCCAGGGGGTCCCTTCTGGCTCAGGGTGACTCTCGGGGACAGGGCAGACCTTTCCCTGGGAGTTTCTGAGAGGGTCACTCTCTACAGTAGCGGTCCCCATCTTTTGCCTGTGGAGCAGTGGGTCATTTCAAACTGGTGATTTTATGGGTAGCAAGCCAGTGTGTTATCTATATCTGCATCTATAGTCACATGTATGCCTACTCTTATGTCTATAAATGGACAGTAAAACAAGCAAACAAAAACATACACTGCCATCAACTCGATGCTGATTCATAGTGACAGTACAGAAGAGCGTACAACTGCCTCTATGGCTTCCCAAGGCTGTGGCTACATTTTCTTCTTTTTAAGAAATCATTTTATTGATACCTCTTACAGATCTTATAACAATCCATCTGCCATATGTAGCAACCACATTGATGGAGCAGACAGCCTCATCTTTCTCCCTCAGAGCATCCCAATGCATGTCTACTATGCCACCCCAAGTATAAGTCATAAAATCCAAGTGCATAGGAAGGAATTGTATGAGAGCTTAATTTCTGAGCACTTGACATGCAGCAGGCTACGGATGACCTAAAATAGAATCTCCCAGTCCATTTGCAGAGTCCACACTTGGATTATACCCCCACTGGATTTTCTCGGACCATTGTGAAGTTTCACTCTCAGAGTACATTGGGAAGTAGATCACAGATATAGTTAGGCTAAAATTTACCCTTTTATCATTTGTCTTCCCTTTTAATGCATTTAAAATTTTATCTGGTTCCTATTTTCTTCTTTCTCTTGGATTGAGGTTTTTCTGTGTTTTGTTTTGTTGTCATTGTTGGGGATTTCAATGTGATTTTTTAAAATATGAAATCCAGGATAGATAAATCTATAGATACAGTAACTAGATTTATTGTTCCTTGGGGTAGCGGCAGGCCGTTGGGGTGTAATAGGCAGCTCACAGGTATGGGTACAAGAATGAAGGAAACAGCCTGATATTGATTGTGGTGATGATTATACATCTCTTTGTAATATATTCAAACCATTGAATTGCATGCTACATGGCTTATCTGTCAGTAAAACTGTCTCAAAGGCAAGGTATAATCACGGAGCCTCTCAGGGGACTCATGTGTTCAGCACTGGGTCCCGCAAGGAGAAGGTGGGTAGAGAATTCCTCAGTCCTCAGGGAGACCGAGATCGAGGTTGGGAGGCGGCCGTGCATCAGAGAATTACACCAGTGAGCTCTGAAGGGATTCCAAAGCAGACAGATGCCAGAGCAGTGAGTTCTACCTAGAGGATACCTCATGTGACCTTTGTACGTCTAAACTGGTGTCAACAGATGACACAAGAATTAAATGCCACTTGTAAAAAGAAGAGCAAGATGAAACGTTTAGCACCCACATCTAAAGATCCCCTCTAAACAGCTCTACAGCAGAGATCCCAGGTTATAGGTTGGTGTGAATCTTAGAGGCAATATCTCCAGGAAATAACAATGATATGTCTGTGAATGTTTGTATACATCGCAGCATGTTACACCAAGCAACCTTCAACTGGTTTCATGCCCCTCATCAGTAGACCTGAGGACTTTCCAGGTAAGTCCCGAAAGAACTACTGGACCTTCCACCTATGACAGAGTCATCTGCAGACAGGGAGGCTCATTTATATAGCTATACTGCTAGTTAAGGAGTCCTGATGATTCAACGGCTAAGCCCTGGTCTCTCAACTTGAAGCTTGGAAGTTCAAAGCCTCCCTGCTACTCCACTGAAAGACCTGAGGATCCATTTCCACAAAGATTATAGCAAATGAAAAATTCAACAGGGACACGTTTACTCAGTCAAGTAGGGCCACAAATTAAGTCAGTCCCCACCCACATTGACCCCAGGCACAATAGAAGGAAACCCTGCCTGGTCCTTGAGCCCATTGTTGCAGCATTGTGCCCATCTTTCTTGTCAAGGGCCACCCTCTTTTTCAAGGCCCTTCCTCTTTTTCAAGGCCCCTCAACTTCACCAAACATGATACCCTCCTCCAGAAACAGTTTTCTGCTGATAACCTGTCCAAAGTATGTAAGGTAAAGTCCCGTTTTATCCTTGCCTTTTAGGCAAGGATACTCTGGCTGTACTTCTTCCTAGACAGATTTTGTTTGTTTGTTCTTTTGGCCGCCCGTGGTACTTTTGATGTCCTCCTCCAGCCCCGCAATTCAAACGCGCTGATTCATTCTTCTCTGTGTCTCCTAATTCAATGTCTAGCTTTCACCTGCAACAAATATATGGTGATTGGAATATTCTCCTACTGGTTAGCAAGTTGGGGGAATTTGATTTCTGATACCACGAATAATTGGATAGTAAACACCTTTCCCTTACCTTCTTGTAAAGAGGGTAAGAGCTTGATTGGGGGATGTAACTATTTCTCCCTCTTTTGAGTGGCTATATGCTCCCATAATACCTTTCCACCCATCAGGGCCAGCACACTGGTTTTCCCATACTCTCACCAACCTACATTTTCAATAGTTTTTTTTTTTCCCTTCCCTATCCCTGGTGGGGTAATAGTGATGCATTGGGCTGCTAATCACAAGGCCAGCAGTTGGAAACCACCAGCTGATCCATGGGAGAAAGAGGAGGCCCTCTACTCCTATAAAGAACTGGTCTCCGTAAAAATACCATCTCGATCCTGTCCAATAAGGATGCTGTGAGTGAAAGTGAGTGAGTTAGGTTTCTATTTGTAAGGCCCATCTCATGGGTGAAAACCTGTGTTCATTTTCTAACAGGATCTATGAACATCACATTGGAATTGCCATTCTCAGCAGTGTTTCCTGTCCGCCATCCAATCGTCATGACCTTATGCAAATAACATGTACATGGTATACTTTCCGCCCCTTGCTTGTTGGTCTCCTACGCGAGGCATACACACATTATGTGTGTGTGTGTGTGTGTGTGTGTGTGTGTGATATGAGGGGGATGGGATTAACAGATGAGGGAGTTCTTCATAACTTTTTGGACGCTGCTTCAGTGTTGTGCGCTTGTTTTTGTGTGTGTGTACATGTTGTTTGTGGGACAATGGCATCTCTCTCTTGGGTGTCAGATTGAGAAGAAGGTGAAAGTTGTGCCAAGTGGGGACAGATACATGCTTATCTTGCTCTGCTTTTTTCCTTTGTTTTTCCATTTTCAAATGTTTGAACAAAAGTCAAAGGAGCAGTCAGTGCCAGACGAGAATGATAGGAGAGCAAATCCGTGTGTTCTTGGCGTAGGGACAGGCTGGGACAGACGGGTCGGTTTACCAGCCCGGCAGAGCTGAGTTCCTGAGGTGAAGGCTGCGTGGCCCACAAGGACTCTGGGGCTGGACCCTTAGTCTGAGCTCCGCAGAGCCGCCCCTAGGAAGGCTTTCCCACGCTGTCAAGGAGATTTCTGACTGACACAGCCCTGGGCGTGGCTCCTGTTAAACCATTGGGAGGCGCTGAGGCGGATGGAGGGTTTTCCCATTCGAAAATTGGGCTGGGGTGTGGCGTGGAGCGGGGCGGGGCCCCCTGGCCTGGACCTCAGGTGTGAAGGCGCTTGCGCCCTTGCCTTCTTCCTGCCTCAGGGAGGGTACAAAGGCGGAGTAGCTTGACTTGGGGAGCCTGGCTTTATTTACTTACCTTTCAGGAGCCGTTCGTTTTAATTAGGGTGTGGGTGAGCAGCCCAGCTCCACCCCAGAGGCCTCACGGGCAGGGGGTGGAGCCCATCAGACATCCAACTAATGACTTTGGGTGAGAACCTCTTCCAGCCTGCGTGTCCTCATGCGTGGGGCCATCCCCACACCTAGCAGGGAAGCAAGGTGTCATTCTGGTTGACGTTCATTCCCTTCTTCTCCGAAAGAGGGGCTGGAGCCATGGGGGGGGGGGGGGGGGGGCACTCATCGCACTATTGATTAATTTCATCCGGCCGGCACCCAATTTGGTGCAGACGGTTATGTTCCACCACGCGTCCCCACCTCGCGAGGCACAGAGTTAATTTAATGAAATGAGTAGTCTCGCGATGACCTGAAGGGGGAACGCACATTAATCTGGAAGCTATCAAAGCCGTCTGACACATATTATTGTAGGACTCAGAAAAAAATAAACAGTTTATGGAGAAGATTAAGTGGCAGCGTGGGCTGGCTTTTTGACATATCTTGTCTCCAAATCTAAGTTGGGGATTTATTGCCGCTCTATCATGTCCCAGCGATCTCATTTATATGATAACACATCTGTAATGTTTTACAAGTGCAGCATTACTTGTTCGGAATGGGGCCTTTTTTTTCCCCCTCCCTAAGTCCTAAATGATAGTACCTGGAGAGGCATGCGTAATTACAGTGTGCGCTAGCGAAAAGGAGGGTGCGTCTCCCACCTGCACTCAGCATTAATCGTCAGCACAGTGGGTGCAATAAAATGATAAGTGCTTCTGCCAAGCTCCTCATCCGAGCTGTACAGGGTGAAGGCTGTGGTTGGGAGGGGAGATGAGACCGGCCCTTCTCCTGCCTTGTACTTGGGCTGGAGATGGGTCTGAGCTAGCAGAGAGAGCTAGCTAGATCTTTCTAGAGCTTTCTGTTGTCGGCACCAACTCATGGCAGCCTGATGCAGTGCTGCTCATTTTCGTGACTCTGTTCTAGCCCTCGGATTCTGCTTCATCCTGTCCCATGTCCACCACCCTGTCTCATCTCCATGACCCTGTCCCATCTCCATTATGCTGTCCCATCTCCATGATCCTGACTCATCTCAATGATCCAACACAGGTCTTCATGATGAGTTATAGATGAAATCATTGCGATACATTGGGCCTTCATTGGGTGACTTTTAGAAGTAGATTCTCAGGTCTTTCTTCCAAGTCCATCTTAATCTAGAAGTTCCCCCATACCCCACCAGCCCTTTTAGCATCATATCAACATAGTCCTGGCCAGGAATGGAACCCCAAGGAAGGTGAGAAGTCTACCACATAAAGACCCCTTCTCTTTATGATGATTTTTAACCAGAACATAAAGAACAAGGTTGTATGGTGTCCAGGCCTGCTGGGTTAGTATCCCAAGAAGGATAGTGGCTTAGTTGAGCTGCTAACATGTTGGGCCAATAATTGCAAGGTCAGCAGTTCAAAACCTCCAAGCGCTTGGTTGGTCTCAGAAATGCACAGGGACAGTTCCACCCTGTCCAATAGGGGTCCCCATGAGTTGGGATCAACTTGATGGCAGTGAGTTTGGGTTTTTGATACGAGGAAGTTGATATCCTAGTTCTCTCTTCAATTTTGGACAGATGGTCTCACTTCCCTAAACTGCATTGTGTTCTTCTACAAAACAGGTGGGAGTCCTCAATTACAACGGCTCCTAAGACAATTACAGGTAGCAATGTTTATAAAGTAAAAGGATGCACCTGCAGTGAGAGGTAGGTGCCGTGACGGTTCTCCCAAATGTCATCGTTTCCGGGGCGGGGGGGGCGTACTGAGCTCTCTGAACATACAGGCTTCTGTTAGAGTGACTACAAGTGTGACATACACAACCGAGTTGGAAGTCTTCATACCCAAAATAGAAATCAAATATCTCAGCAATATGTCCTTATATCAATCACATCAGGAAATGGAAAAAATTTGGCTTACATGTGTTTTAAATCTATTCTACCTCTTTGTGCTTAATTTTTAATGTTAACATGGCAACCCCACCATTTGGATCAGATTATCTAGGTTGTTTGCCTGGTGTTACCATCAGACAGTGTGCTGTTGAAGCAAATAGATGTTGATTGGAGCATTCTCAAAGTAGGTGCTTTGAGTCGCAACTCATGCATCATCAGAATCACCGATTTATACTTGTATTTTAAGTGGTTAGCTAGAGACAATATAAGTGAACTAGTTTGCAATGAGCCACCTAATTTCACACCAAGTTCCTTAAAAAAATGAAAATAAAAGCACATATTTGGAGCAAGTGGCCTTTTTCAGATGAACCTCGTGGCTATAGAGTTAATTCTGACTTAGAGTGACCCAAGAGAATGGGGTAGAACTGCAAGTTTCAGAGACTGTAACTCTATGGGGAAGAAAAAAACTCTCATTTTTCACAGACAGATTGATGGTTCTAAACTGCTGATCTTGCAATTAGCAACCCAGCTCATAACCCATTATGCCACCAAACTACTTGTGGTCTTTTTCAAAGATGTAAATTTCACTGAGTCTACTCGGAAAGATAAGCTTTCTCCTGGCATTGCATGAACATCCTAAGCCCTGTGGTGTCATGTGGGCTCAGCCCCATCTATGCTCTCAAAGAAGGTATTTTTTTTTTTTTATAAACGTAAGAACACTGTGAGCCATTCCAATCCTGCCATGATCAGCACATCTCCCTCCTCCATATGAATGGTCTTGTCTCATCTTCATGGCTGGAAATTGAGAATCGCCAAGGACCTTAGTGAAGGTGTAGGTGTTCAGGTCAGAAGCATTTGCTAAGACTCCTACACTCTCGATCCCTGAGTGAAAATCCTCTATGAGAGGCTATGTACACTTTAGTATCAAAGAGAAGAAAGAGGGAGGATCTATGGAAGGAAGCAGGGCATGCCAGTCCCCTCCCGGGAAACAAGGCCTATATAAACTGGGGAAATGGATTGTTCCAAAGCCAAACTTGGGTTTAACCCCTTTCAGCAGGCCAGAGAAGCTCTTGCCATTAGTAAAAGACATTTGCCAGTATGGGGGACCAACATCTACAACCAAATGGGTTCAATAGGCACTTGTATAAGTGAATGGTAAATTAAAGACATGCAAAGACATGCAAAGGCTCACCACTTCCATGGATACTGGAACCAGAGGCTAGGTGATGTATTCCCTCAATAGGCTTATATAGTCTTGGACTAGCAAGCCATGTCATACACATACATAACAGAAAGGAGTTGTGTTAGAGGCATTCAAGTAACAGGAGGGGGATTGAGTAGGGCTGTACATGCAACAGGAAGGGGATGTGCTAGGGACATATATATATATGACAGGAAGATACATACATAACAAGATGGGCAGGTTATAGAATTAAGATAGCATTGGCAGCCCCATCTTGGTGGTCTCTAAGCTGGCTTGACCTTAAGTGTCCCTGAGCTCGTCTCCAGGGGAACAGTCTATGATCCTTATCAGATGGGAGTGGGCAGTACTTCAGGTAGGGTGGTCTGGTTGCTTCTGATGACATATGGCAGACAATCTTCAGGCAGATAACTTTCACATTATAGTTAACCTTCAAGAGTTTTTCTTGTTTGTTTTTTTTTTTTGGGGGGGGGGGCATCACTGCTCTCAGGTGGTGGGAGTAGGAGGCCCAGCCTTTGCTCCATGGAGCTGGAATCGAACCTCCATCCCAGTGGGCTGCAATCCCGCGCACAACCACTACGCCACCGGGGCTCAGCCCTCTTCAAGAGTTTTATAGCAACCATGAGCTTATAAGCAACATCTTTACTTCAATATTATTACTGAGGGACACTGTGGGGAATAATTACTTAGGAGAATGTGACTGGCATGCATCTCCAACTCATGAGTGTGAAGATATGAAATATCTTCACTGGTTGCAGTAGGAGGGACTGTCTGTTTCCCCACAAACTATTGAGTAGGATTCTTTTTTTAAAAAAATCATTTTGTTGACTCTTACAGCTCTTATACCATTCCATATATCAATTGTATCAAGCATATTTGCACATAGTTTGCCATCATCATTTCCGAAATGTATTCTTTTTACTGGAACCCTTGGTATAAGTTCCTGTTTTTGTCCCCTCCCTCTCCCATACTCCCACCCTCTTGAACCTTTGATCAATTATATATGGTTATTATTTCACATTTTACACTGTCCATTGTCTCCCTACACCCTAGCCAACCTTGTGATGGATTTACCCTTTATCCCCCTTCCCTGTCCCTGATCATCCCCCTACATGATATGACTTCTTCCACGACTGTTCCTGAGGAGTTGTCTAGATTAGAATGGTTATAAGGAACCCTTATAATCAACCAAGTTGCAGCATAGCGTTGATGAAACAAATATCATTCCTCTACTTCCTGAATGCTTCCTCCCCGCCCCACCCCCAATACCACGATCCAGTACTACCTTAAAAATCAGGCTAGACTGGAGAATACACATGGGTACAGATAAGAGCTCCCAATACATGGGTTTCGGAGTATTCATTCTTAACTCTGGCTACAAAAAAAAAAATCTTTGAGAGCTTTTAGATGATATAGACATTTGAGATCCTTCAGGTGCCAATTAAATCACAATATCTGGGGTTGGTGGTGAAACTGGTGAGTTTCCCTTTCTGCCTTGGTGAACCTAGTATGCAGCCGTTTTAGGACCACCCCCATGCAATCCCAGTGGACTCACTGGAGGTTGGAGGCTTTCCTTCATAAGGAATTGTACTACACAAAACATCTTTGAGCTGCTGAAGAGAAAGGATTTTAACTTGAGAACTAAAGTGTGCCTTACACAAGCCCTGGTATTTTCTTTCACCTCATATGTATGTGAAAGTTAGACAATCCATAAGAAAGACACAAAAAGATTTGATGTATTGGAGTTAGAGTGTTGGCAAAGAACATTGAAAATACTAGTGACTTCTAGAAGAACCATCAAATCTGTCCTTGAAAAAGTACAGCCAGAATGCTCTATAGAAGAAAGGATGGGCAAACTTTGGCTTGTATCATTTAGACATGTTACTAGAAAAGACTAGTCAGTGGAAAAGGAGATCTTACTTGGTAAAGAGGAGAGTCAGAGATAAAGATGAAGACCTTTAATGAGATGGATTAACACCGTGGCTGCAACAGTGGGCTCAGACAGAACAACCGTGTGGACCAGGCGATGTTTCAGTCTGCTGTACATAGGGTCATCATGAATCAGAGTTGACTTGATGATCCAAAGAGCATCAGCAAGAATTGCTCATAAGTACTCCAAATGTGAACATTGACTGCCTAGAGATGATTCTCCTGCCCCAAATTTATTTAATAAAACAAGGTGTGTCACCCCATCTCATCATTCTGTTTATAGCTGAGCTGCCCCACAGAAAGCAAGCACTGTCCTTGGGATGCACAGTCTGAAGGCAGCAGGCTAGCCATTATCATCTAGGGCTGATAAAGGCGTTAACAAAGGGAAGAGCAATTGGGCCACTATTGTAGTGGTAGGAGATAAAATGAGAGTGGGAAGACCACCTTTGGGGATGATAGTGGTAATTTACACAAGACACCCGAGGAAGGCTTTGAGTGGTGGGATAGAGTTCAGAGCTAAACAGGGAAGTGACCAGTCCTATGCAATTATGCAATGCAGGGAAAGAAGCTTCTAGAAGGAGAGAGCCTCAATTTCACTGGAAGGGCCCACTACGACTTCGAAGAAGCAGAATTTCCAACCAGTGCTTTCAGGTTTAATTCCCTGCTTAGAATTTGCATTTCCACTCCCCATAGTCCTAATATACCTTTACCTGCTAACAAGGTCCCCAGGTGGTCTATGAGACTAAGAGTCAGCCAGGGATCTTTGAGAATCACCTGGAGCTCTTGTTCATCTGTAGATTCTGAGACAGTCCATCTTGGGTGGAAATGGAAATGGTTAACTCTGATGGCCCATCTTGGATGACAGACTTCAAATACTGCTACCAGGAGAACTGAGTTTAAATTCACCTGTTTTCAATCCCAGCTAGATTTTAGACATTTGCAGAGCTTTAAAGGTGTAGGTGGCTTCAGGAGACTATGGTCTGCAGCATCAGTGTGCACTGGTTAGCTGCTGTGGGGTGTAGGGGTGGGGGTGGGGTGGATTGATTCGGACTCATGGCAGTGATGGCTGAGCTGTAAAGGGGTTCTCTGAGTTCCACTGTTCACGGAATTCATGTATTTGGTTCGTGATGCTGGTGAAGCCTCTTGAAAATACTACGGACTGCTAGAAGAATGAACCAATCCATCTCAGAAGAAATCCAGCCAGACGATTCCTGGGACTTAAGGATGGTGAGACTTCGCCTCACATACTTTGGACGTGTGGTCAGGAGAGACCCGTCCCTGGCAAAGGACATCATACTTGGCAGAGTGGAGGGGGTTTGAAAACGAGGAAGGCCCTCCAGGAAATAGATTGACGCAGTGGTCATAACCAAAGGGAGCAAACATAGCGACGGTTGGCATAGGAGGATGACATCAGACCTGGCAGTGCTCCCTTCTGTTGCACAGAGGGCAGCTATGAGCGAGAACCCACTCGATGACACCAAACAGGAATAATCGTTAACAGAAGCCAGGCCTTTCTTCCGTAGTACCACTGAGTAGGTTCAAACCGCCAACCCGGACATCAGCAGATTGGTGCCCCACCCGCTAGCAACACAGCCGTTTCCGATGCACTTCCCAGGTGAAGAAGCCTGTCTAGACTCCAAAGGCACCCGCTCTGGCGCGAAGACGAAGACGGGAGAGAGGAAGGGAGCAATAAAATAGATGCGTCGGCAGCTCTCCCCTCCCCTAAACTCCTTTAGAGTATGGGCTCTGTCGTCTAGGCTGGCAGGGACAGCAGCCTTCAGCATTCCGCGCCACCTCCCTTCTCCTCTCTCTGAATCAACAGCTGGCAAATGTGACATCAATTTAACCGTAATGGCTGCTTTTAATTTTCATTTTTAAATCTATACCGTTACTGTATACCGGGCTGCTAGCTGGTGCCAACAGCTCCGGCCACAAGCCTGGTTTTCATTTTGTCCTTGGGTTCCTTTAGGGTAGCCGCGCTCAGAGGCCTGGTTTAATGCGTAACCCTAATTACAACGTGGAATTAAGCTGGTGCTGACTGGCGTTTTTTGGAGTCTTAGAATCAAGGCGAGTCTCTACTGGGGGAGGGGGCTGGGGAGGACCGCCGTTCAGGGCTCCACCTCCCCGCCGGATGTCTTTTCTTTATGAATTTTTTGCTTTCAACCGTTTTTAGGTTTTTTTTTTAATTGAGTGCATAATAAGACTATAAAACGCAGTTTGAGAATGCAGCCAGGCTGCTGGTTTCTAGATTTCTCATCTCAATTTCTCCTCTTCTGACAACGGGGTGTTGCTGGGACGGGTTTGCATGGTGGGTGTGGGGCTCTGACTGGACATTTTTGCAGTGAAGACAGAAAGGTGAGCCTGGCTCCTGCGCTGAAGGAGAAAGACCCCTGTCTAGTGCCCAAAGCGTCTTGGAGGACCAGGTGGTAATGGTTTCTCATAATTGCCAAGAGGGCCGCTGGGGATAAAGTGAAATCTAGTCTCTTTCACGTCCCATGGATTAGGCTAAAGAACGTTCCTCTCCACAATGGCAACCACCTTTGGGTGAACTGGGATGGAGTCATGGTGGTGGCCATGCTCCCAGGCATGACATCGGCGGGAGGATGACAGCAAAAGCAGACGCTCTGTGGGGATGGGGGGCAGCTGTCGGTGTGGAGAGAACAGGCCAAGCCCAACCATCAAAATGAAATAATGCCCAGTCCTGCTCCATCCTAAAAATTGTTCTTATTTATTTAATTTTTAAAAATCACTTTACTTGAGGCTCTTACAGATACTACAACAGGCTGTTCTTATGTCTTGATCCCATTGTTGCAGCCTCTGTGACAATCCATCTCCTGGTGGTTGGGGGGTGGAGGGAAGGTCCTTTCTCTTTGACTCCCCTCTATTTCTCCATGCAGGCTATCTTTCTCCAGGCAGTGATCTCTTATGAGAACATGTCCAAAATACGTGAGAAGTCTGGTCGTCCTTGCTTCTAAGGAGCATTCTGGCTGTACTTCTTCCAAGACAGATTTGTTTGTTCTTTTGGCAGTCCTTGATACTTCCATTATTCTTTGCCAGCACCATATTTCTTTTTTTTTTAAGAATCTTGTTTGGGGCTGAGCCCCGGTGGTATAGTGGTTGTGCGTGGGACTGCGGCCCACTGGGACCGAGGTTCAATTCCAGCAGTGGGGCTGGGCCTCCTACTCCCACCACCGGAGAGCAATGATGCCCAAACAAACAAACAAACAAACAAAAGAATCTTGTATGGGCACTCATACAACTCTTATCACAATCCACACATACATCCATTTTATCGAGCACTTTGGTACATTTGTTTCCCTTATCATTCTCAAAACACTCGCATTCCATTTGAGCCCCTGGTATCCACGTCTCATTTTTCGCCTCCCTTCCTGCTCCCCACACCCCCCGAACTGCTGATAATTTATAAATTATTATTATTTTGACATTTCTTACACCATCTGACATCTCTTCTCACCCACTTCTCCACTGTCCGACACCCAGGGAAGAGGCCATATATAGATCCTTGCCATCTGTTCTCCCTTTCTACCTCACCTTCCCTCCATCCTCCCATCATCACTCCTCCCACAGTCGGTTCTAAGGGGTTCTTCTGGCCTGGATTCCCTGTGTTTCCGGTTCCTGTCTGTGCCAGTAGAAATCCTCTGGTCCAACCGGATTTGTAAGGTAGCAGTGGGATCATGATAAATGCATCCATGCTTCCTTATTTAATGTCCAACTTGCACATGAATATGAGGCAATTGGAAAGGCCATGGCGTGACTCAGGCACACCGTAGTCTCCTCAGAGTAGCTGTCTTGCTCTTCAACACTTTACAGAGTTCTTGCGTGACACATTTCCCCGACGCAGTGCATTCAATTCATCTCTAGACTGTTGTTTCCATGAACATTGATTATGGATCCTTGCAAGATGAAATGCTTGACTCCTTTGAATGATTCTCCATTGATCAGGATGCTTGCTACCTATTGGTCTGATTGTTAGGATTTTAGTTTTCTTTAACACTAAGTTATAACCCATACTAAATGCTGCATTGACTATCATTAGCAAATGTTTCAAGTCCTTACTTTCAGCAATCAAGGTCATGCCATCTGCATAGTTAAGGTTGTTAACTTAATGTTGTTAACTGCCATCCCCCAGTCCTGATGGGGAGTTCTTCTTCATCTAATCCAGCTTCTCCCCAAAAAAATGCTTAGCAAAAAGATGGAATAAATTTGGGGAGAGGACACAACCCTGGTGCATGCCTTTTATGATTTTAAACTATGCAATATTTTCTTGTTCTGTTTGCATAGCTGCCTCTTGATCCATGCACAGTTTCCACATGAACACAATGGAGGGTTCTAGAATTCACATTCTTCTCAAGGTTATCCATAGTTTACTATAATCCACAGTCAAATGCCTTTGCCTAGCCAATGAAACTCTAGTAAACATCTTTCTGGTATTCTCTACTTTTAGCCAAGATACAGCTCATGTCTTTAGGAGCCTAGAAGTTCAAATTCTGAGCAATAATCTTTCTATCACTGTCAGCTTTTGGAGGGGGGTGGCAAGGGGAGATCACTGGCCCCTGTCAACATACATGTGACCAGTTTCCCTTGGGGATCTTTATTTGACTTGGTTTCAGGCTTCTCTGGGTCTAGGAACTTCTTGACACAGGAACCCAGGATCCATAGGATGTGTCCCTGCGCCTTGCTCTTCTTTCTTGGTGGCAGGAGGCCCTGCTTCTTCTCTGCTCCCTTCTCTTGCCTCTTTTGTAAGATACAATGTGATGGAGGTCACATCCCAGGGGCACTGCCCCTCACACAGTGACCTTATTAAGGGCATTGCATCCCACTCAAATCCCCATACAACTGACTGACTGAACATGTTAGATTGTATCAAGGGGGATGATTACATCATCATATACCTGCTAGACCATGTGAACATGGCCCAGCCAAGTTCACATGTAATTCTGAGGATGCAATTCAATCCACGAGAACTGACAAAGCCAAATATCACCCAGGAGCTCTCTCACTTCCCTTCCTTCATCTTTATTATTCTCCACATGGCTTCAATTCTTTCTGGTTCTCCCAGTCTTTCTCATTTCCTCCATCCCCCCTTTTCCATCTTCTCTCATTCCCACCAAACCATGAGAACATCTCGATGGTACCTAATTGACAGTGAAAAGGATAATTTGTTATGTTCACATGATGATAGGTCAATTATAAAGCAAAGAATCCATTAAAACTCTTTGTTTAATTATTTTATTGGGAGCTCTAACAGATATCATAACATCCCATGCTTCAATCCCATCAAGCAGTATTTTGCAATTGCTGCTACAGTCAGTTTTAAAACATTTTCTTTCTTCTTGAACTCATTGATATTAGCTCCCCTTTCTCTCCTCTCTCCCCCTCTCCCCAGAAGACCTTATTTTTATTTTATTTTTGCCACATCTTACACCATCCATTATCTCCATGTACGTACAATTCTGTTGTTTGCTCCCATCAAATAGAGTTATACAGTCATCCATGCTATCAGCTGCTCCCCTTCCTCCCTTATGTATTTTTTATCTGTGAATGCCAAAGTCCAATGTGAGCTTCCCAGGCAAAGTAATGTGAATTGATTTGAAGTATCAAGGTTGTCTCTTGACATCATAGCTTGAACAAGTATGAGTAAGGCTCAAACACATTTTGGATTTTCAATTGTAGGCATTGAGAGATTTGCCTACACCTTTGCAAGAAGTGGCATGGCCTGATCCCATGTGGTCTTAGAGTGAGCATTTTGACTCCAGGATATAGGATGAACTAGAAGTCACTAGGTTAAGGAGGAGTCCGTTGAAAGCTCTCATCTGGGTGAAAGATTTAAGGCAGCAAGACTATTGGTGTCCAAATGTGGAGGTAAGGGACTTATCAGTATCAGGGCTTGGATGGGGATGGATGTTTCTGAGTTGGACTATGAGTTGGACAGTGGGTCTTAGATGGAAGTAGAACAGTTGTGTGGTGGACTGTCATGATTTCTCTCTGAGATCCAATAGGAACAAGAAGGAAAAAAATCACCTAAAGATGATTTACTAGGACACTCAGGTGTGAGGGCATCTTCTAAAAGGAATGCTGGTTGTCAGAGAGACTTTATCCCGATGACATCAGACTGGAAAATGCTCTATGAAGATGTATATCTAGCAGTGACTGCACATGCCAAAGGACATCAAGGGTGTGGTCCCTATCAAAACCTTCAGAAGGATGTCCACTTATCTCCCTGCAATTGACTTCATTCCCGTGGCCTGAGCTGGAGGGTGGTGTGGATCACCACATGAGAAATTTTGAACGGACGAACTTGGAATCATTGCAGCCTTTTCTTTTTTTCAGACTACCCCACTAAAGCACATATCATAGTAAAGTGGTTTCCCAGTGCTTATAAATGCCCCATTTACATGGTTCTGTAGCGTATTAAAAGATCCCTGGGGGCATGGTGAGTTAAGCATTGGGCTGCTAACTGAAGGGTTGGTGGTTTAAGAGACACACGAAGCAGTCAACTCTGAAAGATGTAAAGCCTTCAAAATCCTGTAGAGAATTATACTCTGTCCTTTAGGGTCACCAGGAATCAGATGGAAAAGTTGGAAACACTGCAAGAATGAGCAGAATGAGACAGATCCAAAGACCCGAAGTGAGCACAAAAGATTGCTAGAAAAGCGACTTCCAGATACTTGCTTCCAACAGGGTTGCCACAGAGCCTACCATTGATATAACCAAACAAAATATAGGTTATCTGCACAATAAAGGGAGATCTAGCCCTTTTGGCTGAAATGATACTGTTGAAAATGGCTTTCCTTCGATCACAGTTCCATTTACATATCAAGGTGACAGCCATCTCTCTGTGGGCTCAGTTCCAGGCAATGTTGGGCTTTCCACCATTTGATATATCACAGACAGTCCATGCTTTGGAAGTGGAATGTATGGGTTATGCTTTGGGAAAATGCATATGTATCCTGCCTTGGAAATAGGATCATGGCATTCTCAATTCCCAAACAAATAGTGCCCTTGTTATTAGCATTGCCCTATCCATATTTTCTCATTCGACTGCTTAATTATTGACTAGATTGGTATTTTGTTTTCTGTAGTTTTAAAAGCCATCTCAAGACTACCAGGAAATTAAGGCGACAGGAGAGGGAGGGAGGAAGGAAGTTTTGTTTCTCTTGAGAGTAGTTTCCGGTCTAGTCCAGGAACAACTTTAGGCTGAGTGAAATCATTTTGGGGAAAAATAAAGGAAAAACAACTAGGAATGGAACACCATGATCAGAATGGAGGAGAAGAAAGATGAGAGGCTGCAGAGATTTAAAGTTGGATTTTGATTGTAGAGTGAGTCAAAGTAGGTACGTTCACACACACACACACACACACACAGTTACACACACAACTGAAAACAGAACATCGGTCCTGCAAGTTTTCCAAATCTGCACATCAGATGCATGGCCACTTCTGATGGTAAATAATGAGGTTTAATTCCTGTTCAGTCTGATCAAAAATGAATTAGGGGAAGGGTTCTAGATGGAGTTTAAGAGAGGAGCACACAATTCATAGGCTTTTAATAAATGCTAAATTAGTGATAAATGAACCCTGGCTGGACAGTTGTTAAGTACCCATCAACAAACTAGAAGGTAGGTGGTTTAAATATACCAGGCTCTCCATGGGAGAAAGGTATGACAGCCTGCTTCGGTGAAGGTTCACAGCCTTGGGGCAGCTCTTCTCTTTCTTGTTGTGTTGCTCTGCTCCAAACTCCCCTCAATGGTCACAGGATGCCAAGATCTGATATTAGTTGATTTGGGATCATAGCCATTTAGTCGATAAGACAACAGACATGTTCCTCAGCCTTCTCCTAGCTCCCCTATCCCCATTTCTACTACATTCATTTCCATTACCCCAACCTACCTACTCCAGTCTGTTGCTTGGCCTTTGAATTGGCTAACCCTTGGCTCAGTTCAATCTCATTGTTGGGACCTCACTGGCCTCAGAGTAATTGAAGTTGGTTTGCAAGGGGAATACTAAACCCTTAGCCTGGGAATCCAGGTAGTTAGGTTCCTGGCTTTCATCCTTAATCTTTTTCCTTCACTTGGGTAACTCTTGGCTCCTGGGATTTCCCAATTACCATAGAAAGATTTTTTTACTTTTCCCTCTCTGTCTGGGAACAGATATATTGGGACAGTGGGGAAAAAAAAAAGAGAAGTCAAATCCAGTAATTTCTGCAGAAGTTTTGGCATATGAAGCAAAAGAAGACACCTCTGGTGCTCGGTTACTCTTGGAACCTCAGTTGGAATGGTCCATGGTGTATGTTGATGCGGATACTGGGACGTGATACTTGCGAGTGTGGGTCATGGTTGAATTGACCTGTGTGCCCTATTTGATAGTTGTCCTACTGAAGGGAAACGCACTTCAACTCTCTTGTTCAGTTTTCCTGCTAGAAGTAGATAGCTACAATACTCAGAGATTTGCAGATTCAATTCAGAGATATTGTAGGTTCAATTCCAGTCCACTGCAATATCACCCCACAACAAATACCATGAATGTTTGGCTTCTCTAAAGTAAGCCTGTGCATACGAGAGAATAAATTCTGAGCACCCAATTTGAAGAGGGCTGTGGGTGACAGTGAAAGCCTCCAACTCATTTGCAGAGTCCACAAGTGGCTTGAGCTCTACTGAACTTCTGATAACTGACGAGGACGTTCTAGCCTTACTCTCAGAAAGAGTCCACTGGAAAGTGGGTTGCTTCTACCCCTCTCCAGCCAGCTCATGGGGGGATAGTCTCCCTGTGGACTATCTTGAGTTTGTCTTTGATGGAGATCACTGTGCTATGAGGCCAAAAGTCATGAGTCATGCCCTGTCAAGACAGCCTTGGCTGTCTTGGGTGGAAGTTTCTAGATCAATCTTGTAAACGCTCTGTCCAGTGGGTCCTAATCATGGTTCCATTTCTGCTTCTATAGTTTCACCTGTGACTTTGATGCACTGGTTTGCCCTCAGTCATGGTTTTGTGACAATTACCTTTTATCTCTCATTGCCTTCTAATAGCCCAGCAACTCTTCGATACCTTTCCACCTCTAGATAATAGCCAGCCTCATCCAGATGATGGGTCTTTATCTTGTTTTTATCTTAGTAGATGTTCTCCTTAAATTATATTTGGGATGAAGGGTCCCTTTTGTAACCTGGAATATATACAAAACCATAAATCCCAACATGTGACTTAAAAACCCCAAGTGAGCATAGGTCACTGGGAACATGATGGCAATACACTTGTTTGATGTACGGTTGCCCCCAAACTTTTTATTTGTAAGATAAAAAGGCAACATCGGGGGAACACAATGTTGTGGAGTTCAATAAAATGAGGTCTGCTGACATGGATGAAAGGTCAACATGATGGTAAATGTAATTGATGTACTAAGGTAATGTCTGCTGCATAGTGGATCCTTGATCCCTCAAGCTAACCTTTCTTAGGTTAATTTATTCTTTGTCAGGTACTGTGATCAGCAACAAGATGGATGCTATTATATATATGTATTATACATAATTATTATTTTTTATAATAGAAATGTAATTATTATTTTCACCTGAATATTTCCAAGAGGAATATTGCCAAGGTCATGGTACCGGTTGCCTTTGGTCAACTGCAGTGCCTGGGGACTCCATGTATCTCAGGTAAAATAGTGAGAGAAGGGGACACTGTCATCAGAGGGGAGGAGGAAGACTAGGAGGAAGAAGAGACACAGCAGTTTTCAGTGCGTTTTAGTTGTCTAATGATTCAAAGTAGCTGTGTTAGTCTGGGCAGACTAGAGAAACAAATCCATAGACACACATATGTGTATATAAGGGAAAGGTTTATATACAAGAGGAATTGAACATTGAGAAATCATCCCAGCCAGTTCAGTTCAAAAATCTGATACCAGTCTATAAAGTCCTCTTCAGATTCATGAGGTACATGCAATGATGTCAAATGCAGGATAGTCACAGGTCAGTGGGTAGAAAGTCTTTGGATCCAGTAGCATTGTAAGTATCTCAGCACTGACAGGGGTCTCTACAAGACTTTCACGGCTTCAGAGTTCTGGTTGCGTCAGGATAGATTCACCTGGCTTTTCCTCAAGATGTCTTACAGGGAGCCAGCCTTGTCTGTTGAGTGTCTCCAAGAGAGTGAGACAGTGTCTTCTGCTTCCAAGAAGGAAGTACGAGATTTCCCAGAATTTTCAGAGGAGAAGGCCATGCCCACACAGGGGTCTCATTGGTTATCTCCAGAATGACAGGCTAGAATCCATCCCTACACTCTTAATCCTCAAATTGACCCCAGCTTAGGTAACTGCCACAGTAGCTAAGTTTTAAAAAGAGAAAGAAAAACAGCAACAGAGTAACAATTGCAAACAAACCAACAACAAGAATGAGGAGATAAATTCTTCTAGTTTTTCCAAAACTGGCCAATATCAACATTAGATTAGGGGTTCCAATGGCTGGTTGATCAGAATGCCTTGGCCACTGGGGGGATTTGAACTTCCAACCTTGTAATTGGCATCTGAGAACATTGAACTGTTTTCACTGTCCAGAGAATCCAAGGTCAGAGTAGGTCCACAATAGATATCCATGAAATGAATGACTAATTTCATTTAATCTGCAAGAGAAGCACAATTCAGTCAGCACAGTTAAGACATCCTCATTTTTTGGGATGTACACCAGTACAGAGAGAAACTGGAAACATACAGAATCCAGGACAGATAATCCCCTCAGGACCAGTGGTGAGCATGGTGATACTGAGAGGGTGGAGAAAAGGTGGGGTAGAAAGGGAGAACCAATTATATCTGCATATAAACCCTTCTCTTGGGGGCAGACAACAGAAAAGTGGGTAAAGGGAGATGTCAGACAGTGTGAAATATAACAAAATAATAATAATTTATAAATTTTCAAGGGTTTCTGAGGAAGGGAGGAGCAGGGAGGGAGGAAAAAAATGTGGAACCTGATATCAAGGGCTTAAGAAGAAAGCAAATGTTCTGAGAATGATGAAGGCAACAAATGTACAAATGAGTTTGACACAATGGGTGGATGGATAGGTTGTGATAAGAGCTGTATAAGCCCCCAGTAAAATGATTTTTTTTTAAAAATCCTCATTTTTCAGATGAGAAAACTGACTCAAAGTAGGTAAACAACTCATCCAGGACTACATGACTAGCAAGTGTTTCAGTAAGGCTTTAGATGCAGGCCCGCTCAGAGCCTCCAGCCCCACCCTCTGTACCCACTGACATCTACAGAAATATGTGGGGTGGAGGTAGACATTGTCATGGCCTTCTCCAGGAGAAGATACCAGGAGACACACAGCCCAGGGAGGTTCTGCTCAGGCTCCAGCTATCAATGACAGTGAGTCTGGATTTGGAGTCCATGGGCATATGCTGGGTTCATGAAGCATTTCACACTTCCCAGAGGCCCTGAGACAAGGAAGCTTTTAGCTTCTTGGTCAGTCCCGACTTGCTGATTGGGAGTCTTGGGTGAGCGGACAATCTAGCCTGGATTTTTGGTACCAGAGAATAGCGACCTTCTTGGGACTGTGCTCTTGCTTCTCTGGGCTCTGTGAGGGGCTGAGCAGAATGGGCGGCGAATAAGTCTAACGCTTGTAGACAGAGGGCAGTGAGAAGGCAGAAATATAAAACTGTAGAGAAGATGGGGTTTCTACTTTTCAGTACTACTTACATCTCTCTGCTCGGGTCCCCAGGGATCTTGGTCCTTTATCTTTCCTCCCTTCCCTTTTCCATCTTAATGTCTCAAATGTTTCTTTTTGATTTCTTACTCTCTGTTGTTTTCTTTCTCCTTATTTCTTCTGCTTCTTATCTCTGAGCCCTTCCTCTCATTCTCCCTCTTCCTCTCCTTCCCTATGCTTTCCGTATTCCTTTCCCCTTTTTCCTTCCCTCTCCATCTCTCCTTCCCTTTCTCTTTCTTTTTTCCACGAGCCATTGAAACTCTTCTCTTTACTCCAATGGGGGAGTCGGAAGAAGCAACAGACAACTCCCAAAGAAGCTGAGACTGTCTTTGACGGTGCTAACTCCATCAAGAAGTGGCCCTGGTGACCTGGTCCTGTACCTCTGGCAGAAGGCATCAAGGTAGCACTGCTTCTCATTTCTCCTACGACTTTGAATATCCGCACTGGGGAGTTTGGACTATTCTTCAAGGATTGTCCCCTGCTCTCCTAGCCTGTAGTTACATGTATCCTGTTAGTCGTTGGTGGGTGTCAAGCCAGCTGTAACTCATGGATGCACCATGAATAATACAGCAGGCCACATCCATGCCACACCACCTTCACCATCGTCGTTTTGCTGGAGTCTATTGCTGTGACCACTGCACATTTGTCTATTTTGAGTAGCTTCCAGCATTGGGGAGGCTCAGGTAATCAGAACGATCTCAGATAATATTCTGTTGCCATTCATAGGATGTTTAATGGCTAGGTTTTGAAAGTGGGATGACTGTTCTGCTGAAAGTTGTTCATAGTGGGTGACTCTGCTGATATTCAAAGTACAGATAGCATTGCTTTCTGCATCCCAAAAGCCATCATAGTGGGACAGACCAAGAGATGAGTGGTAGACCTGTCTTCTAAATTCATGATAACTGAACTCAGCAGACAGTGGAGACAGCTCTTAAAATCACATGTATTGGCCAGCCAGTGCCGATTTGAATTGGGGTGCCAGAATTAAGGAGGCAGAGCTCCCTAAGCACAGCTGTCACTCATTTTTATTACCTCTGCAAATATGTACTGAGCTCTTCCTATGTGGCAGGCATTATTCTTGTCACTGGGGACAGAGCAATGAACAAGAAACTGAACTTGCATGTGATCAGGGAAGAGATAGCTTGAATGGATGGGAAAGAAGTCTTGAGTCTTCTTAAGGTTCCTTTAATAATAGACTACAAGGATTTTCTTCTGTGATGTCAGGTTATTTGGAGAAAAAGATTTGCATAGAAATTAAGATGGATGTCCCTATGTATGTAAAGATACAATAATTCAAATGAATATCATCTTGATTCTCCATACTCAATGTTCAACTTTCACATGCATATAAGGAGAACAAAAATGCCATGGCTTGAGTCAGCCACACCTTAATCCTCAAAGGAACACTTCAAAGATACACCTGAGTTCTCCAGGGGAACCTCTTTGGATCTTTCAATATTTTATTACAAGACTTGTATTTCTTTCTTCCAGTTTTTCAGATTGAAATATGTCGAGCTTGTTCTTTCTTTTCAGTTTTCTAAGTCCTAGTTTTTGTGAGGTAAACACACTTCACTAAATTAAACTCATTATCATTGAGTCAATGCCTACTTCTCAGCAGCATCGCAGGACAGAGCAGAACAACCTCATATAAATTCCAAGGCTGTAATCTTTATGGAAACAGATTGCACCATCTTTTTCCTAGGGAGTAGCTAGTAGGTTCGAACTGCTGATCTTGTGCTTAGCAGCCTGGTGCTTAACCCACTAACTCCACTGTCTAATGACATTGGAAGATTTGAAAAACTTTTCTGCACTGGGGGTGCCAGTGTACAGGGATACTGATATCGATGTGAAGTAATTTTTCTAACACCAAGAAATAGTTCCAGATACATTTTCTGTCTTTTTGATTACATATGACTTAGGTAAGCTTACGTGACCTCACTGTGCCTAGAAAGTGGGGTTAGTAATAAGATCTTACAGGGTCCTAGCATAAAACTAGCAAGGCTTCAAATACATGGAGTAATGTCTGGTACACAGTCTCAACTGATTACCACTCATCTTTCTTTCATGGAGAAGCTGGTAAATATGAACTACCATCTTTGAGCTTAGTAGCCTAAAACTTACTGGGCAGAACCTCCTTGATAAATATTGTTGACCAAAATGTTTCTAATTGTATTTTTCTTGTGAAATAATTTTTGTATATTTCTTTGTATCGTCTAAAGCATTGAGCAATGTCTTAGGGATGAAATAATAATTTAGTGAAAATGTAGCAATTATTTAACTGTACCATTTTGCATATTATTATAAACTATAATGCACATCATGTTGTATTCTTTATTTATACTTTTTGGTCCTTTTCTAATCTTTTATATATGAAAGCGAGGTGTGGACCACTGTGTCAGTCCAGATTGACTATAGAAACAAATTCATAGACATTTAAATGTATGTAAGAAAGAACTATATATCAAAGAGCCTTTGTATATTGAGAAAACGTCCAAGCCCAGTCCAGGTCAAGTCCATTAAGTCTGATATTAGCCCTTATGTGTAATACTAGTCTATAAATTCTTCTTCAGATGCATGCAACACATGCAATGATGCCAAATGCAGGAAGATCATAGGTCAGTGGGTAGAAAGTCTTGTGGATACAGTGGCAGTGGAAACATCTCAGTGCTGGCATGGGTCTCCATATGGGTCTCCAACTCTAGGGCTCTGGTTTCAATAGGGTAACTCCATATGGCTTGTGAACAGGAATAGGTGGCAGAGCAAGAGTATATGTCCCACTTCCAGGGAGGAAGATTGGAGTTCCCAGAATTCTCAAGAGAAAGCAGACCCCACACAGAGGCATGGTTGGCTATGACCTGTTTGACAGGCTAGATTCCACCCCTTTTTAACAAGTTGACAGGAAATTATGTACCAACCACAAACATCTTCCAGAATTACTCCCTACATCTTTCTTCCCTGTACTTGTGTTAAAAAATGCCCCAGCCTACAGACTTGGGTGTCTTGATTTTTTTTTATATGGAAAATATCTACACTGCCTTTTGACAAACTCCTATTCATCCTTTGAAACCTTCCTTAGACATCATCTTCTTTGGGATGTCTTCCTGAGATGGCCTTTCTTGCCCAATGGTGTGTAAAACACTCCCTGTTTAATGCTGCTTCTATACGCTGCATTTTTTATCTATTGCTGATTTCACTATTGTGTTTTATATTTATATATATCTTCTGTCTTTATTTTTCAAATGTACTTTAAGATTGGAAAGAAACTCTTATTCATCTTCTTGTGAGCTGCAAAGTCTCACTGTGGGTACCAACATTTGGTCCTCTCCTCAGCTGTGCCTGTATTCATCAATACATGCTGATTACTTTGTTGAACTGAATCTTCTGCTGAACAGAGACCCTTTGCATCTATGAAGTACTTTGTTACCATAAAAATAGCTCTGCCTGTTAAGCCTCCACATGTGTAAAAGTTTCTAGAGATCAAATCATTCTCCTTTCAGATGCTTAGTGGTCTTCTTGATCTGTACTGCTTATCAATCAATCAATCATCTCCTCCTTCCTTCTCATTCTTTCAGGGTTGTAATTCCTGTGACTCTCTGCATTGAAATTTGGGAGCCCAAGCTTCTTCCTCATATTTAGTAACTCATCCAGGCATGCTATTCTATTTTCCACTGAGATTGACCTCCTGTCTTCATATGAATGTGTGGATGCCACTGTTTTTCCTGGATACAATTCTCAGACTTAGGAAGATTCATTGAACCGAGACTCATGATTTAGCTCACTGATTATGGAACCATGGCCAAGGTGGCCAGGTGGTAGCATGATAGGTTCCAGGAAACGTGGATCCAGCATGTATGTTACTTGCAAAGGACAATTTCCCATGTAACTGAGGAGAGGGCTAAGTATTGGTACCAAGAATATACCTATTATCTAATTCAAAGGGTCACCACAAAGAGGTGACAGGAGAATCGAGAGCCAGAGATTCTAGTGACAAGTCAGGAAATGGAGTATATGTTGGTTCAAAACTTTGTCTATGGAAACAATAATTATTTCCCTGAGGCTATTTTTTATTAATTGCTGGATCTTATTGTGGAAAAGTTTGTGTACAGGGAGAAAAGGCCAAGGCTGAGAGCGACATGTTTCAGGGAACAGCACCTATTGTCACTGAGCAGTCAGTGACAATGGAAGACATTCCCCATTCCTGAAAACATGAAAGACTCATGGCTGTTGAATTGGTTCTGACTCACGGCAACCCTTGAGGACAGAGTCTAGAGCAGTGGTTCTCAACCTGTGGGTTGCTACCCCTTTGGGAGTTGAATGACCCCTTTCACAGGGGTTGCCTGATTCATAGTAGTAGCAAGATTACAGTTATGAAGTAACCATGAAATCATTTTATAATGGGGGGGGAGGCGGGTGTCACCACAGCACAAAGACTTGTGTTCAAAGATTGCAGCATTCAGAAGGTTGAGAACCACTGGTTTAGAGGTTAAACTCTCATGGAGTTTTCAAGGCTCTAATTTTTACAGAAGAGGACTGCCTCTTTCTTCCATGGAAGGCTGGTAGGTTTGAACTTCGGAATGTCTAGTTAGCAGCTGAGCATTTAATGCTGCTTATGAAAACAGTACAAGTCCTTAAAGACTCTTCAGAGGGGATTAAACAGCATTAGCTGCTTTGTCCATTCCCTATTCTAATGAAATGTGCTCTTTGAAAGAATTATTTAAGCCTGTGTGAATCAGCCAATGGGAGAAGATAAGATTGGGATGGGAGCAGGCAGTGGCGTTGTGTGTGGTGATAAAAATAGAGCTTTATCAACTCCCGTTTGGACTGATTTTGAAAAGGCTTTTAACCGCTGCCACTGAATCCTTTTCAGAACCCGCTCTTTTTGGTCCCCCCGAGCTGCTATGAGACCATGAATCATCTCTCTGCCGCATTGTGGCAGGGACTGTAGCATTTCAGAACGGACCCTGATTTTTCCCTGTTTGTTCTTTGCTCTCAACAAGATAAGCTGTTGTTATTTCTTTCTTCACGAACAAGCACAACATGATTGCTGAAGTGGTAAGAATAATTGGACCAAATAGTCATGCGATTAATGCAAACAGAGAGAATTCATCTGTCTCAAGTACAGTAAATGCACTTCTGAAGACGCAGAGAGCTTGTTTTCTCTGTTTATTCTTGGGCTGGGGAACAAATGTTGCTGAATTCATTGCCACTGATCCCTGCACGCCTTCCATTGGATGAAGACCTTAAATGAACTGGGTGAGGGAGAAAAATCAATCTCCTCCTCAGTGTGGGTGAGCACGGAGAGGAGGATTCAAGTTAAGAGTGGGGAAGAAGAGGGTTTTTCCCATCCTGGAGAACCCTTCTCCCCACCCAAGGGATCTGAGAAATACTGCTGCCTTAATTCATTTCCCTTAAGACACGATGGGCTGCCATCCAAAAAAAAAATCATCGGTTCAAACCCACCAGCTTTCCCTCCTAAGAAAGACTTATCAGTTGACTTCCATAAAGATCTTTAGCTTGGAAACCCTTTGGAGCAGTTCTTTTCGATCTTATAGGCTCGCCATGAGTCAGAATGGGCTCTGTGCCAGTGGTAGGGTCTGTGAGCTTGGTTGATTTCCTAGGTGACCGACCAATGGAAGCCAAAGGAAATGAACGCAGATTAAAGCCTGTGAGGCGCTTGGCTCTGCTCTGCCATGTAGCTCATCGAGATGCCACAGTAATGAGACCAGGTCCATGCTTTCCATTGGCCGGAGAAGACAACTGAGGCCCAGAAAGATGAAGCAAGTCTCCCCAATTCACAAAACTGGTGTGGGTGCTTGTTCTTCATGACTCCAGGTGGTGGGTCAGGATTGGACTTGGCGACCAGCATGCCTGGGAATCCTAGTTCCACCATGTAGCAGACCTGTGACCTTGATGAAGGCTTCTGAGAAGCCTTCAAGAAGATTTGACTTCTGAGAACCACATCCTCCTTCAAAAATGCAGAGCTATTCACATCATTATCTATGGGCCTGTTAGAGAGAATCAATGAGTGTTTACATGAAAAAAAGCATGGGCTTATGCCTCTCACATCTGTACCAGCCACTTGATTCCTTCTGTGTCACACCCGGGCCCCACTGAAATTGTGTCTTCACTCCTTTCATTCATGCAGTCTCCCTGGCACACTTTGGCCAGGGGTTTCTCCCCACCTCCCACCCCCCCACCCCCGTCCCATTTTGTTCATCACTTTGCTGTCCTTAGCCAGATTCCCCTAGTCAATGAGAAATTGGAAAATGTTTTGAACTTCCATCCTTGGCACTTGAAGACTACCACAGATTGACTGTCTTCTAGTTATCTCATTAGCTTCTCATTGTTCTAAAAATACCCGCCCCCCCCCCCATACACACACACACATTATTTTCTGAATATATGGGGGCATTTTGTTTGTGGGAAAATCCCATCATCTTTCAATTTCATTTTTCCATGAACTTTGTCAAGCCCCCCTATACTCCTACTAGCACTCAAATCACTCACTCCATTCTCAGCTTCTCTAAATCCCAGAACCTCTAAGTCTCCACATCTACCTTTATCTTATCTTAGAAATACACCTTGTAATAGGAACCAACAGAAATCCCACCCCTTCACCCCCTCCAAGTACCATACCTTTGGCGATTCTTACTCAGCATTTAAAAATTTACTTTTGATTATTGGCATTTGTTCCTAACCAGTGCCACTCCTTGAATCCTCATGTGATGCATTGCATTGTGTGCTCATAAATTATGCATTTGTCCATCCAAATCCTCCAAGTCTGTGGTGACTAAGAGAATGGATTCTCTTTGTTAGGTTAATGAGACAGGGTCCTTGTAGGGCACAAGGTGTATCTTGAGTCCATCACTTTTGCAATCTAACCGGAGATTGAACAAGGCAGCGGAGAAAGAGAGCTGGGAGCAGATGAAGATACATGCTTGCTGAGACACCCAGGAACTAGGAAACACGCTGAAGAGACAAAGGCCTTCATCCAGAGCAGAGAAAAAGAAAGGCTTCCCCGAATGCTCACACTCTGAATTCCATTTTCTCTCTTCCCACACTGTGAGAGAGTGCATTTCTTCTGTTGATGATAGCCCCTCCCGTGTGGTGATTTTCTCACACCACCACCAGAGCATTAGACATCCTCTGCATCTTATTGGCAGCTGGTTGGCAGGAGACCATGACTATCACTACGCCACCAGCATCTGTTGACTTCTTTCTCACAGTGATATGCAGACAGAATTTGGACAATTCTTACATGAAGAAAAGTCCAAGTCTTGTAGGTTAAATACCAGTTTGGCATCAAGAAAAGTAGAATGCTGTAAGAGTCTCCAAAATAATGATTTAAAAAAAATGAAAAGAAAAGTAGAACACCCCTAGATTTCTTATCCTTTAGATCTACATATTGGTCTGAGTGACTAAAAAATTGGGAAAGTAAAACCGAAGTGGTCTTGGAGTCTTCCATGACAGACAAGTTTGTTTCAAATATTAAAACAAGAATTAATAACTGAAAAGTAGGACAAAGGGATGGTAAGGCAGGAGGACAAGTGAACGCCAAGTTATGGAGGCACGAGATAGGGCAGACCCTGAGATACCTTCTTCTAAACCCAACCAGTAGAGACACTGAGTTTCTGCTGAAAGTTCTCAAAGATCAAGGAACTCACAGCAGCAGAAGTTTATCATTATTCTAGGCTTGCTGACCCCCTGCTGCCCCACTTTCCCACTGCCTGGGAACCCTGGCTTGGGCCTCTGAGCTCCGTCTTCTTTCAGTTTGATGAACGGCTTCACCATTTTGCTTAATTGTTTCCTTCCAGCATTCACTCAATAGAAATGAAGATTAAATTCAATTAGATAAATGAAGCACCTTGGACCAACTTTGGCCAAGAGCGCCTCATCCATTTGTGTTTGCATTTGAAGTGAGGACTCCGCTGGCCCGTGTTTCATTGTAAATCACTGCTCCTTCCTGGTTTGGAGAAGGTTCTGGCCTCCTTTAGGAGCCCTATAAGCTCCAGTGCCTCTTCGGGCCTTGCTAAGATTCAAGAGAAAGGGAAAGAACTCTTACTGCCAGATGTCCCCCAAGGGCCAGAGCCTCAACTGCCCAGTTGGGCTGCAGGATAGCCCTAAGACATTAACAACCCTCTCTTATATTCTTGAATAGACGTTCCACCTGACTCAGACTGCCAGCACTTGTGTTTCTCTGCCCGTGGGTTTTCTTGAGCATCAGAACCCACTGTGCTCATTACCAGTGAACTCACAGAATCCCCCTCATCTCCACAGTACCTGCCGACATGGGACAGTTCCAATTCATGTATGTCAGAGTAGAACAGGATTTTTAAGGGTGGAATTTGGAGGAAGTAGATCGTTAAGCCTTTCTTTCATGGGGACTCTGGGTGGACTCCAACCTTCTTGTTAGTAACAAGCATGGTCATTGTTGTAACCACTTCATGGACTTTCTTTTTCTCTATTGGTGGAAAATTGAGTTTCCTGCTCTCCATAGGCGCCTACAGGGCAAAAGTAACAGAGAAAACCTTCCCTTAGAGCCAGCACTATCAGTTCAGACTTCTCGCCTCCTAAACTGTGAGAAAATCCATTTCTGTTTGTGAAAAGTATCCACGACTGATATTTCTGTTATAGTCATACTCAACAACTTAGGCAATGCTTGGCTCAATTTACTGCCTTTCCTTCCTTCCTTCCTTCCTTCCTTCCTTCCTTCCTTCCTTCCTTCCTTCCTTCCTTCCTTTAAATTCACAGCCTTTCCTTTCTTTCTCATGACCCCACTTTTCTACCAGTGTTTCCTGGGTTTACATGCTCCTCCATAAACAACTTGTGCTGAATTCCTTGTTTCAGGAGTGGCTCCTGATATTTGAATTTAGTTCTGAAATGTAAGATTTCACCATTGCACCATGCTATGGCAGATGATTTGATGATGGATTTCACTGGGATGACCTAAGAGTGAGGTTGTGGGACTCTCTAGAGTAGGAGTGAGAAATGGTTCTTATTCAAGAGCTCATCTCTGATTGAATGGTGGAGGGCCATCCAGAAGCTTCATTGGTGATGAGCTCAGTCTCTTATCTATCCTCTATCTATGACCTTGATAGTATGGCCCTGTCTGCCATTGAGAGGGAAGGCGAGCATGCCTGAGGGTATTTGCCTTACTGGCTCTTCTCATTGTATTTTGTCTTCTTGGTATGTGTTTTTGTTTAGCTAAGTTCTGCACTACCTACTGCTGAGCGAGCTTAGCATTTGAAAAGGAGAATAATACCATGTGGATGGCCATGCCTGGGCTCTTGTGTTCAAAGAGGCAGAGCAAATAGTCCAGGGCCAGGAGACCATATTGGTGAGCAACAGGAATTCTGAATTCCATCATAGATAAAAATGCCCGTCCGACAAGTCACTTGCCCCTTCCTATCTCTTCTTGATGATAAAAAATATGAAGAGCCACTGCCATGCTTTTTGCTAAAGGGCTCTTCTGTGTGATCATGCTGCCATTTTGTAGTCTACAGCAAGACTTCAGATTCTTCCAGGACACAGTACCTTTTTCTAATCAGTGCCTTACTTCTCACCCTTAGCTATATAGATGAAGAATAGGTAGTCTGTCCTCCTTTCCCTGTCCATCCTAGATCTTGCCTGTTCCCACCCCAACCAGAGAGGGGATGGGCTGTATCTACTCTTCTAACTCAAGGACAAACAGAAGTGAAAACTAAACTCCCTGTCATCGGAGCAATGCAACTCACGGCAACCCTGCATGACAGGTAGAACTGCCTTCGGTAAATCTTGATGGGGACAGAAAGCATCATCATTCTCCCATGGAGCCATGGGTGCCCTTGAATTGCTCCCCTTGCAGTTGACAGACAGATGTCTAACTATGATGTCACCAGCGCTCCTTTCTACCCTTGCTATGAGGCCCCCCCCTTTTTTATTGGTTCCTATCTCAGGAGTAAACATTTATTATGACCGTAAAATGATTTCCCAAAGCAAGGCGGCCAGACCCGAGCACTTCTGAAATAAGTTCATCAGTGGCAATTTACTAAAATCATCTTGCTTCAGGCTGTTGTAGCCCAATGGCTGGTCACAGCCATAAAGGGCCTCCCTCCCTGACCCCACCCCTTCCCAGGGATGATTGCTAAAATGATCAGGCACATGGTGATGTGCAGGGCACGTGAGATGGTGTTGATCCATTAGCAAATACCAAAGGCTCAGGTGCGGATTTGGAGAGTGGAGGGATGCTTCCCTGAGAAAAGCAAACATGTGACAGTATGTGTGTGTGTGTGTGTGTGTGTGTGTGTGTGTACACACGTGTATATGTGTGTACTCTTAACTAAGTGTCAGCTTTACTTTGTCACCACCTGTGGTGACTTCATTATTTAGGCACTAGACTGTCTGAGTCTTTGTTTGCATGGAGGTCTTCTGTGTCTCTGGTGGAGCTGGGACACACCGGACAAATCAATGAGCCTCCTTTGAGACAGCGTCCATGCTTGAGGAGTCTTCTGTGAGATGGCTGTGCATCTGACTCTCCACCTTGTGCTCGTCTCCCTTCTTTGCATGCCCGTGGAGAGTGAGTCCCAGCATAGCATGTCACACACTGGCGAGTTTAAGGTCCACACGGGATCCCAGCATGCTGTGCTCTCTACACCGCACCAGGAAACCTACCTTTCTCATTCATCTGCACTCATCCCGGGTTCTCACTTGTCCCAGGGCTGGCCATGGCCTCAGGGAGCCCGGCCTCAAGCTGGAGGCAGGTTAGGACAGAGGTAAGCAGATAATGGGAAACCGCAGGAAGAGCTAACGTGGCTCAGTTGTGATCTTCTGCTTCGTACTGAACACTAGCCAAGCCTGCAGCATAGCTCTGCCTTTCAGCGCAGCTCCTGCAGATGGATAAGCAAGGAAAAGAGGACAATGGAGAGAAAAGGGGCTTTTGAGAGAGCATATTAGACTAGGCTGGGCTGGGCAGTACATCCAAATGGTTCTTCTTTTCAAAGATCTAGGGAGGCAAGTGTCTTCTTGCTGAGGCTGGAGTAGGCATTTTTTAAAGACAGCAGAGCAGGGTGGCATAGTCATACCCTGACCTTCCCCCTTGTCATCCCAGATGTGCCTTCAGGAGCAACCTGAGACATACACACTGGAGCAGGAGGGAAGCAACATCTAGAGGTCGAGGCAGACACTGCCTGGTCTTGGCAGGCAGAAGAGCAGTGGGCCAAGCTATCTAGTCCCTTCAATTAGAATCTTATGCCAGATTCCAGGAAGCAGTCATTCAATGGGGATCAAGTTGAATGGTAGCCTAAGATCCCACTTGACCCAGAAACCTGAAGATGAAAGGGAAGACAATCCCATCTGGATCAGGGCAGATGTGTCTCCAGCCACACCTGGCAAAGAGCTTTACCAACAAATCTATAGGAAGACTTACTTTGCCAACTAGAAGCAGCAGAGTTGTACTGTATCTATCCCAGGGTAGGTCTTTCAAAGGTTTTCACATGTCTACCTAGTTTTGTTTTATTGTGGCAAGCATATCTGTATATATGTTGAGGCTGTTGTTGTTAAATGCTGTTTTGGGCCCTTCTGACCCACAGCGATCCTGTGTAGGACAGACTGGAACATTGCCCACTCCTCAGTCCTCCCCACCATTGGTGTGTTTGAGACCCTTGTTGCACCCCCTGTGTCAATCCATCTCCTTCACTAGCTTCCCCTTTCATATTGCTCTTTGGCTTTACCAAGCATGAGGTCATCTTCCAGGAACTGATTGCTCCAAAGAACATGTCAAAAGTCTCGTGAAGTCTCACCATCCTCCCTTCTAAGGAGCATTCTGGGTGATCTTCCAAGACATGTTTGTTTGTTCTTCTGACAATCTGTGACACTTTCTAAATTCTTTGACAACACCACAATTTGAACACATCCATTTTTCTGTGGTCTTCCTTATTCCATGTTTAACGTTCACATAGACAGGAGGTGAATGCAAGGTTCCGCGGCTTGGGGTCAGGTGCATTATAGTCCTCAAAGTAATATCCTTGCATTGCAGCAGTTCAATGAGGTCTTGTACAGTGTATTTGCCCAATGCAATGCGTTCCTTTAAATATGCTTCCATGGGTATCATTTGTGGGTCTAAGCAAGATGAAATTCTTGACAGTGTCAATCTTTCCTGTATTAGTGTGCGAATTTCTAGACTTAGACCTAGACCTAACAAAAACATTTGTCATTTCAACATAGTTCAGAGGCAAAATTCAGGGACATTAATTATATTCCTCATGTTTGGTGACCACCACCGCTACCATGTATTTCCAAAAGTTTCCGTCATCGTTAACAGAAGGTCACAACCCTCAAAGCCAGCAGTTCTCAATCTGTGGGTCATGACCCCTTTGGGGGTCAAATGACTCACAGGGGTCACCTAAGACCATTACAAAACATATATTTCTGATAGTTTTAGGAACCAAGACACTGCTTCTCTGTCTCCAGGAAGATTTGCCCACATGCAGATATGCCCACATATGAGTATCCAGCGTGAAGACTGTTCCCCATGATTCACCATGCTTCAAGACAAAAGTTCATTGATTTGTCATTAGAAATAAATATTTAGGACTGAGCCCTGGTGGCATAGTGGTTTCACACAGGACTGTGGCCTACTGGGAGCCACAGCAGTGGCTCTACAGCGGCAAAGGCTGGGCCTCCTACTCTCACCACCAGAGGGTAGTGATGCCCCCCCAAAAGAAATAGTTAACAGTATACAATTATATATTGTTTTGTGACTAATCACTATGCTTTAATTATGTTCAATTTTTCACAATGAAAATGTATCCCACATGTCAGATCGCTATATCACAATTCATAACAGTAGCAAAAATGACAGTTATGAAGTAGCTATGAGAATAAGCTTATGATTGGGGGTCACCACTACATGAGACACTGTATGGAAGGGTCTTGGCATTAGGAAGGTTGAGAACCACTGCTTTCTCACCCCCTTCCTCTCATCCCTGGTAAGCACTTATGAATTTGGGTCTCTACACAATCACCTCTTCTCGAGATGTCATATCAGAGGGATTATTATGAGATTTGTTATTTTGTTTCTGACTTACTTCTCTGAGCATACTGTATTCAAAGTTTCTCCATGTCATAGGATCTGTCTTCATGCTTGGCAAAGTGGAAGGTCAGGGCAAAGGATGAAGACCCTGGATGAGGTGGATTGACCCGGTGAAAAATTTAACAGTGGGCTCAAGTGTGACAGCATGTGTCACAGAAATGCAGTGTCTGTCCATCTTGTCTAGAACCTTCCCCTGTTTCACTGCCTTTCCACTTTGTCAAGCATAGAGCCCCCTTCTGGGGCTTGGTCTCTCCTGAAAGTATGTCCAAAGTATGTAAGATGAAGGCTAACCACCTTTGCCTCTAAGGGATATTCCGACTATTTCTTCTAAGACCGATGTGTTTGTTCTTGTGACAGGCCATGGTACTTTCAATATTGTTTACCAGCACTGTAATTCAAATACAACTTCAATCTATGCCAATTAAGGAGTAGAGAAGAGGTTAGGGGAAGTACAAGCATGACACTGCTGGGAGAAGACTGATAAAAGTCTGGGGATATCATCTATTACTCTCCTATGAAGCTGACTCTGGAAGCCACGTGACTCTGATGGTTTAGCTACACTATGGCAGAGTTTCCAGCAGCCTGGATCCTCGCGTGTCTACGTGGAATAGAGTTTCCTATTGGCCTGCACTGGAAATCTTTGTGAAGTTAAGCCACTGTGATTTTAGGGTTTATTTGTCTTAGAGCCCAAACTAGCTTATCGTGCTTAAGACACTTGCAGATACTCGAGTTCACAAAGCCCCTTTAGGTCTTACTAAGGAGGAATACGGAGAAACAGGTGGACCTCCTGATACATGTATTCCCAGTTCCGGTGGCCAAATTTGTTGGGCCAGAGAAACAGATAGTGTGATAGAGTTGCAATTAGGGCTAATTCCTTATGACTAAGTAGCCTTTTGCAACTTCAGTAGGGCTTGAAGCTTGGAAGGAAATAAAAAGAGTGTCACGGAATTTGCTTTAGCTTCCAGTCGAAAAAGCAGCTTCTTTATCCAAGCAAAGGGGACCCAGAAGCAGACCTGGTAGGCAAGGACTTTCAGTATATCTGGTCCCTCAATGTCTTGCTGCTTCATTCCTGTGCCCAAGCTCTCATTCTGTCATCAGCCCTACAAGTAAGCGGAGAGAGTGAGTCAATCTGTTCAGAGATGAGGAAAAACTAGGCAGGCTATGCCTAAAACACCATTTCAAGGAGCATTTCTCCCTTCAGGTGGGATTTTGTAATCACCTGATTCAGGTTATAGTACTTCTGAAGGAAGTTCTTCAGGTTGTACTTCAGAAATGCTTACAACCTGAATCAGCATCTCAGGGGCTGAGGCTGAAAATTGTTCATTAATACTATAGGTACCAAAGTCTGGAAAATCTCTGCTCTAAATCCCACCCTGTAGCTAAGATGTTGTATCCTGACTACCAGATTGACTTTGAGGTTCTAGCTTACATGGCTGGCAAGCATATTTCCCCTTTCCTCTGTTCATGGAAACTTCTCAGCTAAATAGGAACCTTGGGTACAATGATCCTGTCAGACTGTTCAGTCTCCTTCATGAGAGGCAGAGGGGAATACACAGTAAGTTCAATGAGGGTAGGGTCACAAACATTGGTTAACTCCTCCTTCCTCTAGATTTAATATTGTTTCTGGAGTGTACTCTCTACTGAGAGTTTATTTGTTGGAGAATGGATGAATAAAACGAGTGTGGTAGTTATAATCATTTGTTAATTTGAGAGGAAGAAGAGTCAAGGGGTGGAGTATAGCCTGTCAATCAGATGCCTCTGTGTGCACATGGGCTTCCCCTGAGGGTTCTGGGAGCTGTGGTATTTCCCCTTGGAAGTGGAGTCCGTCTCTTCTCTCCCCTGCCCCCGGAGACATTGCAGCTGACAAGACACATGGAACTATGCTAATGCTTTGAGCTGGAGGAGCCACGTGGAGATCCCTGCTAGTGCCAAGAAGCTTATGCTGCCACTGGGTCCACGAGACTCTCCACCGGCCTGTGATTGTCTTGTATTCTATGTTATTGCATGTGTTTCATGAGTCTGAAGAGGACTGTAGAAACTGGTATCAGACTATGGGCTAATATTGGACTTAGGGACCTGATCTGGACTGGGCTGGGGTGTTTTCTTAATATTGAAATGCTCTTGTATATAGAGTTCTGCCCTATACACATAAGTGTCTATGAATTGATCTGGGCTGAGCTGGGATGTTTTCTTAATATTCAAATGCTCTTATATATAAAGCTCTTACCTACACACACATATGTGTCTATGAATGTGTTTCTCTAGTCTATACAGACTAACACAATGAATAAGAAGAACTCTGATCAATTAGCTATCTACAACGCTTCTTGTTATGTGCCACAGAATGGAGTCTGTCTCTTGACAACCGTCTTGATCGGAGTAGAAACGCTCAGGTTCCCTTAGTTGTAATCCTGTACCAAGACTTTGCTTCCATGGAGCTCCTGCTGGATTTAAGTCTACAGTCTTCACATTCACTGCCGAGCACTTAACCATTGTGCAACTAGGTCTTCTTAAAGACATTTAAGTAGCATTCTCATTTTGCTTTCCTGGTGTCCTATAAGGGGGGAGGGGTGTTATGCATGAGAGGAAGCTGAGCTCAGAGAGGAGAGGTTATGGGAACATTGTTAGATGAAATAAACTCACACAAAGGATGAAGTGAAGAGATTATCCCACTGAGAAAAGAAGAGCTTCAAGTCGACATGCCACAGCATCTCTGACATGCTGATGGGGAGGCCCTGTTTCCCCAGCCAGATGAACTGCATGCCGTTCCAAGACCAGGTCTTCCAGGTGCTGGAGAGGATGAGTCATTGCTTGCAGCTGGCATTCATACTTGGGTTTGCATGCATCAATATTCACTGTTTCTTCCTGACCAGTATTCTGCTTTCAACGTTTAGGCTGAGACAACCTGAGTCCCAACCACAGAGGAAAGCCCTGGTTTCATCACCCTCTACCGTGCTTTGTGGAAGGTAGAACCCTCCTTCGTCACCTGGGGCATGCCAGGGACTTTGAGGCTTGGTCTGAAATGATGTCTAAGCCGGGCTTTGTGTCTGATTTTGAGACGTCTCTAACCTCTGGAGCACCTGACAAATGAATCACTACAACCCGTGTCACCACCACCTTACCAAAAAGAAAGAAAGAAAGAAAAAAAAGTTGAACTATTTCCTAAGAGATGGAAAACTTCTTCAAATGCTGTTCACTTCTCTTCCACAAGGAAACCAAAACTGATTTAGCTGAGATCCCAGCAAGCTACAAAGCTGAACAAATTCCTGGGATTACCTTTCCTGCCAGAAGCTCCCTCATGGACTCTTCCTCAAGATAATCCAGTGTGAGAGGCAGGGCAGAGATGACCAGGCCTTTCCAGGTGAGAATTAGCAGGTGCAAAGGGAAGGCGTGGTTTGCCTGACGTCAAATGTTCCAAAACAAAGCTGTAGATTCAGGACTCCAGTCCCTGCTCTTCTTCCAAGGGCTCCCATTGTGGATGGCAAGAATCAGAGCCTATATCTCAATGTTGTCTGATTCTAGAACATTCACTTATCCCCTCCAGACCTCTCCTGGCTAAAGGCCATAGTATTTTATTATAGGTCAATGAAGAGGTTGAATGAAATTGTCAAGAAAAATAGCCCTCCTCCCCCCCAATAGATTGCCAGTCAGTCTATGCTCACCATTCTCCTTCCTTCCCATTCATCCAATCATTTGTTCAATTTAATTCAGCCAATACTTGTATGCAATATTGGTTTGTTCCAGGAACTATACTGAGACCTTGGGAAGGAAGAGTTCAACAAATGACACACAATCCTCATCCCCATGCAACCTACTTCTATCCCTACTTCCTCTTGAGGAAGTCTGGCAAGATTCTGCATGTGAACACCCCCCAAAGCTCATTCAGGGTCACTTGTCTTCCAATTTTCCCTTGAAACCCTGCCTTCCTTTCCCTTTCTCAGATACACCAAGCTCATTTCCTCTCCAAGGATGTAACCTACTACTTTTGCTCTCTGCCTGCTACTGTGCTCCTGACTGCCTTTATATTTTGTTCAAGCCTCAGAGTAAACACTTCATCCTCATTATCCGCCCTTACAGCATCCTGTTTGTTTCCTTCAGAACACTTGTCAACATTTATAATTACCTATTGATTTATTTGCATGCTTGTTTGATTTCTGTCTCTCACACAAAACCGTGAATTCCACACTATATATTTCTTTACCATGGTCTAACACATGACCTGACACACTGTGAGTTCAATAGAAATGAGCGGGGGCAGGATGGAATGATGAATAGCTTAATGATGAATGAATATACCCAGAAGTCTGAAAGTTAAACTCTTGAAATGTTATTTATGTATATAGCAAATGAGGGGGCCCGGTGGGGTGGGATATACTGGTCCCATGTTAAGCAGGGTCAGCAGTTTGAAACCACCAGCTATTTCGAGGGACAAACATGAGGCTTTCTATTCCCTTCATGACTGACAGTCTTGAAAACCCACAGGGGCAGTCCCAATGGGTCGCTATGAATCAGCATCAACTCAGTAACAGGTTTGTTTGTTTGTTTGTTTGTTTATGTAGCAAATAATAACGAAGCAGATCCAGTTCAGGTAGCTGACAAAAAGAAATGTATAACCTATTCTTATATTCATTTGCTTCATGAACATCGGAGAACTCTAAGTCCAGGCCTGATAGACACTCTACAGAAGTACTGCCACTTTATATGACTTGTCCTTGACAGACATCACCTATCACGCAAGATATCTTTTAACTGCCAAGTGAAGAAACAGCCATGTTAGATCCTTCCAACAGCACTGCAGGTAGACATTACCAGTTGATCACAGAGGACTCTCCCTTTGAACCACTCTCTCTCATTAGTCCTTGCTCAGCACTATGATTGGACCCCCCCCGCCCCCACCTCTTGCATCAAGGACACTGTCTTCATCAGTCTCCTTGCATCATACACTTGCATAAGTCTTGATATCTCGTAATTTAAGTCCTGCAGCTTTATTATTCTTCAAGATTGTCATGCACTTGCATAAGTCTTGATATCTCGTAATTTAAGTCCTGCAACTTTGTTATTCTTCAGGATTGTCCAGATTATTTTGCATTTCCTATAAATTACAGTCATCTTGTCAATTTCTACGACCAGCCTCTCAGAATTTTGATTGGGATCACATTGACTTTGTGGATCAATAGGGAGAGAATGAATGTCTTAATATGTCTTACATCCTTTACCTTTCAGCCTTTCGTGATTCTTCATATGGCAGGTAGCATTTTACAAACAGCACAAAGACATTTTTCTTAGATTGACAATATTTTACTTTAATATTGATACTAAAAAATTCCATTTATTCTGTTTGTGCTCTCTTGTCCTGATTTCATCTCATCTTTCCTTTTAATCAAACACTTTTCAATTATCTGCCCCCATCGGCCTTTTCATTATCCACTGTTTTACTTTTATTTTACTGGTCCCATACAAAATTAAACCATATACTGAATAAAATATATAATAGATATTTCTACCAGCTTCTAAGGTGTAAAGAAGTTAGGACACTAACTCTATTTACCTATGCACATGTGGCATGTTCTTTTTTTCACATATGCTAACTAACATACAGTGAATGCTACATTACATTCAGCCAATATCCCTTCCATTGCTTTTCCTTCCCCTTTTGTGTGTCTGACTACGCAATAAGGAATACAGTGCTTCGACCCGAGTAGCTCCTTTATAATATTATCTTAATAGGATGTTTTTGATGGAGGTAGAGTCTCAGTACTTTTCTTTCATTGTATAAAGCGTGTCTTCCTTCGATTAGAGTTCAAGTTTAGCTGTTATTCTCTTGCTGCTCTTTATGGTATCATTGCTTTCTGCATTAGGCTGGTGAGATAAACAAATCCAGTAACAATCATATATATGTAAGAAAGAACTTTATATGAAGGAGCAATTGTATATCAAGAAAGCATCCTGGCTCAATCCAACGCAAGTCCATAAGTTCGAGTCTAGCCCATGCGTCCTTCTTCAGATTCATGTAGCCACAGTCACTGATGCAGAATGCAGCCATAGCATGGACTGGAAGGTGCAAAGTCTTGTGGATCCAGTGACGATGGAAGTATCTCTAGGGCTCTGGCCACCTTCAGCAAGGTAAAGGCAGGAAGGAGGAGGGTGCGGTTCCTACAGCCTTCCTTATGAGAAGGTCATGTCCACCAGGAGGCACCATCAGACTTGGACCTGATTGACAGGTGGAGAACCACTTCTACACAGTTATATATCTTTAGGTTGACATGAAACTATGTAATCACTCCACATTCCATCTTTCTGGTTGAGAAGTCAGTAATCATATTTACTGTTGTTCTTTGAAGGTAATATGCCTCCGTTCCATTTTGTCCATTGCTAATATATATATAAAATATATGTGATTTTTTATTTTTGCATTTTGTTTCCTAACAACTGCTGAATTCATTCATTTTCTCTAAGAAAATTCATATATGTAATTTTTTTTAAAAAGGATTTTCTATGTATCTCATGTTGGAGAAAGATGAGGCTTTTTATTCCTGTAAAGATTTACAATAAAAAAAGATTTATAAATTCAGAAACCCATAGGAGCAGTTATATCCTGTCCTACAAGGTATGTTGAGTCAAAATCAACTGCACAGCGGTGAGTTGTTTTTTTAATTTCTCATCTGTGAATATTGTTTTACTCCTTCTCCTCCCACTAGGAGGCTTTTCATATTTATTTTCCTTATGTTGCTTCTCAGGTTAGAACTTCCAGTATAATGTTGAATAGAAGTGGTGACAGTGCACATCATTGTGCTGGCCCTTGTCTTATGGGGGAAACCTTCAGTCTTTAAGCATATTCGGTATTAGGTAAATTGTGGGTTTCCCACAATTTCCCTTTCTAAAGTTGAGAAAAGCTACTTTCTGCTCATAGTTTGTTAAGTGTTTTTTTTTTTTTTGCATAAAAACTGTTGGGGTTTGTCAGTTGCTTTTTCTGCATCAGCTAAGAGGATCATGTGTTATTTCCCCACCTTGTTCATTCTATTAAGGTGGCACATTACACTGGTTGGTCTTCATATGTGCATTCCTGGCATAAATCCCACCTGGTCAAGGTGTACAATTCATTTCTTATGTGCTTCCAGGTTTGATTTCCTTGCATTTTGTTTTGGGCCCCTTGCCATTTCAATATGACCTGCATAGCTTAATGACTCATTATTGTTTTGTTTTTGTATCTATCCTGCTTTTATCAAGAGCGGTTTTAATGTAGCCTTTGAAGACCTTCATCACTTGGAAACTTTTTCAGTTTTTGTCTTTTCAGTGATCTCCTCTGTATCTTCCTTTTGTTCTCCCTTCCCATCTGGGTTCCAATTACACATATGTTCGATGTACTGCCCATGTACTATAGGTTTCTTAGGGTTGCTCATGAGGTCATAATAAATCAAAGGCAAACTTGACAGCAGCTACCAACATCAACAGTATATCTCTTAGATACTTGTGTGTGTTTTTCATTTGCACCATACTTCAGTCTGGATAGTTTCTATGAACTTCCCACTTACTTTTTTCACCTGAGTCTAAACTGCTCTTAAATCTACCTCCTGAGTTATGTACTTCAATAATTGTATTTGTCAGCTTTAGAATATCCATGCTATTATTTTGATATTTAACATTGCCTATCTTATTATATGTATTGTTTTTAAGGTAGATCACGTGTATGTGAAAAGCTATGTGTGACAATCTTGGTATTCGAATGATCTCTGGTTCTCTTCATTGTCAGCTATCTATTTCCCTTGCTCTTTATGGTTTGTTGTTTAATCCTGCCTGATTTTTTTTCTCTGATAAATTTTGTTCATGGCAATTTTTAAAAATCATTTTATTGGGGGGCTCATACAACTTCCATCACAAGCCATCCATTATATGCAGAACACATTTGTACCCCTGTCACATTGCAATTTTTTTTTCATTGAGAACTAGACACTGACATTGTTTCAGAAAATGAGAGAAAGTCTAGATGATTGCTTGGTTTCTCACAAGTAGTTTGAGCAGGACTGAGTTAGCTCATCCCCAGGGTTCAGCCTTGGAAAGACCTGGTTTCTTTCCTCCTAGCCTTTTACCTTGAGTGTGTTTCTAGAGTTGTGATGGAGAATGTAGTCAGTTTATTCAGGCTCATCCTCCTTGTTGGAATCTATAGTCCCAATTTTATCTCTCCACCACCATGCATCATCTGAGAATTCTATTTATCTTCTTCGTTTAGTGACTGTTATTTCTTCTTTGAGTCTCTTGGTCTTCCTTCTGAATATTGCAATTCTTGCTAGTCTTATGTGGTTCAGATCTCTAGGCTCAGTCTTTTGTTTCCCTTCTTTGCAAGACTTTGGTCTCTCAATCTTGGCTATTTTTAGAGTTCTGAACTTCAGTTCTTGTCTCTGAAATCCAGTATGGCAGTTACATCATCTACTGTTAACTTGAGGAAGGGGATGGGGTCTTGGGTGTCAATCAGGTCATAGCCAATGGAGCCTCTGTGTGGGCATGTCTTTCTGAGGATTTTGGGAACTCCTGTCTTCCTCTCTCGACTGGGACACACACTTTTCCTGTGAGACATTCCTGCTGACATGCCAGATGGAACTACGCTGATGTAGGCAGAGCCCTGGAGCTGGAAGAACCACATGGAGACCCCTGCCAGTGCTTAGATGCTTTGCCACCCCTGGATCCACAAGACTTTCCACACTGGCCTGTGATCTAGCACTCAGCATCATTGCATTTGTCGTGTGAGTCTGAACAGGGATTTATAGATTGGGATCAGATCTATGGGCTAATATTGGATTTATGGCCTTAATCTGGACTGGGCTGGGATGTTTTCTTAATATATAATTACTCTTTAAATACAGTATTTTCTTATACACATATGAGTGTCTATGAATTTGTTTCATAGACTGAGACTAACACACCCAGAGTTGATGTTCCTTGCCATTAGGCCATGTCTGACTCATGTCAATGTGCAACAGGATAAAATGTCACCCAGTGTAGTGCCAGTTTTATGATCATTGCTAAATGGAGTTGATTCTTGTAGCTGTTGGGTCAATTTGTTTCCGTGAGGATCTCCCTCTTTTTTGTTAGCCCACCCTCACATTACCAAACATGTTAGCTTTTTCTTGATGACCAGTGATCCTAAGAAGCAAGTGGATCAAGACTTTGACTCACATATTTTGCATAGCCAAGCCCCATAGACTCCAGGAAAGTATTTTCAGGTTCATTGCTTCTTATGATAAATAATTGGTAGGCTTATTGTATTCTCTGCCCAGGATTCTTGAAAGTTGGCAAATGCCCAAAGGGAAATTCTCAAAATGCTCTGTAGAGTGATATGCTGGCTTCAGGGAGTTTCATTTCTTTTCAGCGGCCTTGACAGCTATTTCATCATATGTAGGTTTTATAGTCTTTCTGGATGAGAGGTTTGTCAGCTACTGACTAATTGTCTATTGTATGAATCAAATTTTGAACTGTTTATCCTTAAACAGTTGGATGACCCAGGATAAAATGAGCAATCCTTTCATCAAAAAGTGCCTGGGAAAGCTTTCCTTACTTTAGTTTTCTGGGGTGTGTGTGTGTGTGTGTGTGTGGTGGGGGGTTGTTCCATGTTCAGATCAACACCTCTCTCATATCTGGTTCAGTCTCTCATCCTCAACAGTCCTGTTGAGCCCATTCTGACTCAGGGTACCCCCAGGTGTGTGGATGAGAACTGTGACTGAGTTTTCCTTGGAAGTAGATTCCCAGGTCTTTCTTGGGAGACATCTCTGAGTGGACCCAAACTCCCAACCTACAGAGTAACAACTCAGCATATTAATCACTCACACCAGCCACAGAGTCTTCCCTGTTTCCAATCTGTCTTCCAAAACAATCCCAAACCATTTAGACCAGGATGCCAATGCTCTACTGCCAATTTCATAGACAGCCGTAGATGGCCGTGCTTTGACATCACATTGCTATTTTGCTGTTGTTACTACCTGATGTCAACTTAGCTCTAACTCATCTATAACTTTATGATCCTTGATGTGTTCAAGTCCATTGTTGCGGCTGTTATGCCGATCCATTTCAGTGTTGTTGGCCCTGTGCTTTAGCAAAGAAGAAGTCCTGATGGCGTGATGGATGAAATGGCTAGCTGTTAATTGAAAGGCCAGTGTTTCATGCCCTCCAGCTGCAGTTTGGAAGAAAGATGAGGCAGTCTCTTTCAACATTGATACACTTTATTAAACCTGATATCCTTTGTTATTGATCTAGGGATAGTTCTTCCTGATAATGTGTCAAAAATAAGTGCTTCCATGAAATCCCACCACCTTTTTATCCGCCCCCCCCCCCAAAAAAAAAACATTCAGGTAAACAGTTCTTATCTACTAGGAATGCATCCTAAGCCATTTAGAAACTAAATGTTTAAAAACCTGGAACTTGCTTTAAAATAGTCCCAGTAGGGGCTTCAGGTAGGGAAATGATAATATTTGCCATATGTTGATAATTAAAGCTGGTGTCTGTTACATGATGGTTCATTATATTGTTCCATGCCACAGTGCTTAATTATTTCCAGAATGAAAAAAAAGACATGTAAAAACAAGTCACAACCACAAAAACCATGCCCATTTCCTGCAGAATTAAAATCAGGACCCCTAGGCTAAACAAAGACCCATCTGCCATCTCTAACTGTCTTGCCCATTTAGTCATGTCATGCTTTCGACTGGCAAATACTGGTCTCCTTGCTTATTATCATTTCCCAGTTTAATATCCTTTTAAACAGAGGTCCTTTTTGTACATGTTGTCTTGATTATTTTTAGATAGTGCGTGAGGAAGTGCTGTGGGGACCATATCTGATCTACATCAGCAACACAAAGGAGCAAGATTCAACTCCACATCTACCGAGCAAGGACGTCTCTGAGGCAGATGTCAGACATACCTCTCCCCACCTCCAACCTCCTCTCCCCTATTCTGACTCCATCTGTACCTCCCGCTGCGTCTCACCAGGGTTTGACCATCTCTTGCAAAGTTCACCAAGAACTCATAGATAGTACACATGATTCTAGGGGCTTATTAGGGGAGTTAACAGGTTGCCACAAGTCAGAATCAGAAAACATTAAGGATACAGTCCTTTTGTCCACAGGAGCACCTTGCATCAGCCGTACTTGCATGCGTGTTTCTTTTAGGTCCTCAGCCTCTCAGCCATTGAGGCTGCTCAGCTTGTGTCTTGCTTGGGTACATGCTGCAAAGCTCCTTTAGTGCTCACAAATGTCCAAAGGGAGCTGCAGTCTGCAAGCTAACTTCCTGCCCAAATGCATTTCACTTCACTCTGTCTTTGAGTTGGGAAGCCCAGTGCCCTGTATCATGCTTCTTCCTCGTCAATCACTTCCACTTCTTCATGTGGAGAAAGAAGAATACTCCACTCTTACAGTCCTTCATTCTTGATGAGCAACAGATTCTCTTCCTGCCTAGGAGATGGCTCATTTTATACCCAGCAGAGTGGCAAAACGGACCAATAGCCAGGTAGAGTCCTCTACACCTTATTTGCATGCTCCTCCCCAGTTATTTGGTGGGAGTTATAAGGACTATGGCTAGAAGAACAATGCCAAGTAGTTTTGCACCATTGCAGTTCAAAGGGGAGGAGGGATTGAAGCCCAGGAAGAACAGCGGAGCTCTCTGAGGAGTTTGTCAAGGGGCCCGTTTCAAGACCATGCAGAAGATCACCCCAGTGGCCCTCTGCCGTATTAGATAATCTACCACCATTGAAGCCAACACTAACCTTCACTGACTGCCTCACAAAGCCTCATGGGAGGTCCCTTGGTGAGACCACTTCAGTTAGTCTTCCTTGCTACTTGGTGAGGAGGTAGGTACTGTGTAGGAGGGGGATTAAAGTCTGTAGGGAACAATTCTTGAATAATTCGGGAACAATTCCTGATGGTTTTATTTCCTTACCTACAGGGGGAAAAAGCATTCTGAAAGTTCACGTAGCTAGACTCAAGCTAACAGCTCGCAAGTGGGGGCCCAGGATTCAACACCCCCCCCCCAGAGTAGCATCCAGGCTGCCCAGTGGTCATGACTGAGGTTCCTTCCTAACTGTATCTTCCATGTCCCTACATAGAATTTTGAAACACAGGGGCACAGTTGCCTCTTCTTCAGCTGCATTTCTGTGCAAGCCAAGGCTGGAAGACTTCCCCGTGGTCTAGAAGTTGCCCGTGCAGCTAGCGAAGGTGCTTATGATGCGGAAATTCAGTGAGAGTAAATATGACAGGCCATTAAAGGGCAAACAGGAGCTGTCAGTAAGTTGGACTTTCGTAACCCGGGGACGGCTTGCCTCTAACTGCTAGGGCAGTGCCTCTCAAAGGCCTGCGTACATCATCATCACCTGGAGGGCTTGTTAAAACATAGTTTTGTGGGTCCCGCCCCCCAGCGTTTCTGATTCAGTAGGTCCTGGGTGGGGCTGAAAGATTTGCATTTCTAATAAGTTCCCAGATGATGCTGATGCCGCTGATCTGAGGGACCACACTCAGAGCAAACCTGTCTAGAATATACCATTTTGAGAAATGGCCCTCCCATCTTGGAAGTCTCTTCTGCGTCTTGGGAAGCCTGGAGCAAAGGGACTCTGGCAGCCATGAGACAGGACTTTCTGTGGAGGAGACTAGTGGTTAGCATCCCCCTGAGGCTTTCCACCAGGGGGTCTGTGTATGGGCCATCTGGATGAGAGATTCTTTAACACACCTGGGCCTGAGGAGTTGCCTGCATCAGACCCTTTCCTAGAGCCACCTGAGGGGTAGCCAATGCCAATTTTGGAGTCGTTACTCCTCTGACCCCACATGCCTCTCTAACCCAGTCCTCTGCTTCTATTTCCCTCTCCCTAGAGTTCCTACCATACAATTAGCAGCAGCAGCAGTGATGGGTGGTGTAAATGGTTGATGGGTTTAATTATGAAGCAAAATGTTGGACTTCAAGTCTAGCCAGAGAGAGAGAGAGAGAGAGAGAGAGAGAGAGAGAGAGAGAACACGAGAACTTGGAAGAGAATCCTGACAATCTACTTCTAGAAAATGCAGCCACCCAAAGTCTGGTGGAGCACAGCGTTATCTTGGCATACATGGGTCAGCTTTGACTCAAGGACAACTGGTGGCTGCATTCTGTGTAAGGCACATAAGAGCAGCAAGAGGGTGTTTGAGCAGCTCTGGGACCCTTCCAATCAGGGGTTTAAAATCTGCTTGGGATCCCATCCTGGTTTTGAACTATGGACCTAGTGGCCTTGTTTTGTTGTGTCTTAGTGAAGTCCTACTCTCTGCCTCCGTTTCCTTACTTACCAAAGGAAATAACAGCCTTCCAGGTTTCAGAGCTTTGGGTGACTACCAAACGGCTTATTGATCGCATGCTCTTAACAAGAGCACAGAGAGATGAGGCCGTCTAAAATGACAGTTTGGACACTCCACGAGGACAGTTCTACCCTTTTCCTGAAGGTTCCTGTGAGTCTGAAGGAATGGACAGGGAATGGTGTTTGAATTACCAAGGCTCTGAGAGCATAGCAAGAGTTCCCATATACGTGGAAGTCAAGAACCAGGGGAAGAGCAAGGAGAGATGACGTACAAACCAGAGCTCCACGTGCATCTGCCTGTGACCCCTTGTTGGGACTTGGAGTGGGAATAGTCTTGACTAGGGAGAAGTAGGATTTTAAAAAGGCACCGGAACAGTCAAGGGTGGGCATGAGGGTCTCGAGGGAAGGCTCTTTGGGCTAGCTTCTCCCTGCACCAACACTGAGCTAGGAACTCAGAGCACGCCTTCCTGGAATGTAAGACCCCTCCTGCAGACCCGTTGTACCCGCCCTTCCCCACCCTAAACTCTGGAGTGCTTTTCTGACTCACTGGCAGCACCTCTTCCCCCTCCAGACTGTAGATCAATATCCTTTGATTTTTTTTTTTAGACCTTATCATGCTGCTTGATAATGATGTGTGAGTGTGGTGGTGACAGTGGTGTGAGCTTCCTTAGTGAAGACATGTAGTCCACCTGTGCACCCCAGTGCCTGGCTCCAGATAAGGGGGTGGACTGCATGGAGGAACCGAAGGAATGGATGGATCAGTGGAGAGATGAGTAGACACAATATCCCCCAACAAAACAAGAGTCCAGCGCCTACTGCAGATGGGGTGGTAGGGAGCCTTGCAACTCGAAATATGGACCCTCTATGACCTGGAAGGGTGTCAGGCATTCAGCGCCTCAGCTTCCCCTCCCTGCAAAAGGAACGGTCCCCACTCTGTTGATTACTATTCTGATCCGCAGTGAGCCTGTGGGACAGAGGAGAACTGGGCAGAGCTTTTCAGGGATGTCCTCCTTATCTCAGCTGGCAGACTTCCACAGGGAGCTGGCAGGTGGGCTGGAAACAAGTGCTTAACCAGGGCTCCTCACAGCCCCCTACCCCCTTGTGTGCCGAATGTATGATTTGATAAGCTCGCTGAGAGATTCCTCTGCATTTTAGTGTCTGAGAGAGCTGGATTAGTGGTTGAGGGGCCCCAGTGATGTAATGGAGAAGCCTGGGACCGGTGCATGGGAGAAAGGGGAGGCTTACTACTCCTATGGAGAGTCACAGTTTGGGACGCCTGCAGGGACAGCTATATCCTGTCCTACAGGGTCTCTGCCAGTGGGAATGAGCTCAACGTCGGGGAGTGTAGAGTCTAATGGTTGGAAAGAAGGCGTGGAAACTGAGTGCAGATTCTGGGTCTGCCTTTGAACCAGCAGTGTCAGTTAGAGGGAGCCGTTTCTTCCTGTCTGGCCTCTCTTGGTCCATCTCTCAGATGGACAGAAGAGGGATAACTGATCCCTGGTGTCTGGAAGATCGAGAAACCCTGCACAATGCTTGCCACAGAATAAGTCCTTAAAGCTGTTCGTTGCCTAGACGCAGTTGCTGGGACCGATCATGAGATTGCAAGGAAAGAAAGAAAGAAAGACTCATACAAGGTGGTGCTTTCCTCTTTAGACCTGCCAGGTGCTGGTGGAGGCCCGCTGGATTGCCCTTCCTGTGCCATCTCCCTCAGAGGGGCGCTCTGACGCGGGCTGCCTGGCCCTCTTCCCAGCTGGCACACCACAAGCTCGAAGCTTCCTGGAGTTGAGGACAGCAGTGGGCCAGAGAACCACCCTTTCCCCCCTGCCTGAGTCATGCTGTCTCTATTCAGACTGGGATCAAGGCAGGTGGAGAGGAGAACATGCCTGGTGCAGAGGCTGCAGGCGCTCGGTTAGGTGACTCACGCCGCATGAGTCACATTTATTACATAAGGCAGATCAAGAGCATTCAAATGTTTCACATGCCCCAATCTGTCCCCGCAGACCGGGGAGGGAGGGCGGTGCTGGGAGGAGACCTGCTTCCAGACACATCCTGGACCCTCGCCAGCAATCGGCCCCACTTCTCAGCCGTCCCTTCTTCCGTGCCTGCCCAGGGACATCATCGCTGCCAGGATCATATCATTATTGTGGTTATTCTTCCCGATGTGGTTATCGTGCCAAACAGACACAGATGAATGGCTTCTCGGGGGCAAGTGGGAAGGGATAGGTAACCTCCTTTTGCTTAAAGAGAGAGAGATTAATTAGCACCCACACCCTGGGATTATGAAAAAGCAATAACTCCTCCTTCAGAGTGATGCAGAAAGAATGTGGCATTAGATTAAAAAGCAATCCATAGAAGATATACAATTATTTAACAAACGAGGGAATAATGCTTTTCCACCAATAAAGTTAAAATTCCTCTTCTCCCCTCCCCACCCCCGTGCACATGATTATCCAGCTATTATGAAGGAATGAGAGAAAGAAAAGGAAGGGTCACCCACAGTCCCTCACTGGTAGCAGAAGTCAGTAGCAACTCTAGGTGACAAGGGCCTTAGAAAGGTTTATGACACTTTGCCATCTAGTTCAGTGCTAATGGCCTAACATGGAACAATACAGATGTTTTGTGTGGAGAGACATAATTATTAAATTATTGTTCCTAACAAGGAATTCTGAAAGCACCTGTTTGGACAAACTTAGCAGATTGCTTTAGGCTATGGTTGTTAGTACCATGGGGGACGAGGCTGTTGGAAGATGATCCTTTGAAATGTCTTCAACACCATTCCGGAAAATCAACAGATAGCCCCCTGCCCTCCAGTGCTGACTCACAGCCACACTGTAGGACAGAGGTGATGCTCCCAAAGTTGCCCAAGGCTGTAAATCTTTCCTGAAGGAGGCTGCCATATCTTTTCCCTAAGGAGCAGCTGGTGGGTTTCTGAGACCCACCTTTTCGTTAGCAGGCAAAGGCTTGACCACTGAGTCATGGGGGCTCCTCTTTAGCACTGTAGACAAAGCCATTACTAGACAACACCTAACTGCCACAGAGTCCTTTTCAACTGATGGTGACCCTTCAGGATTGGACGGAACAGCTCCTCGAGGTTTCCAAGGTAGTCTCGCCTTTGGCCTACAGAGCTGCTTATGGGTTTGAACTGGTGACCTTGAAGTTAGCAGCCCAACTCATAACCACTGCACCACCAAGCCCCCTCATAAAATATATAAAATACATTAATTCACATAGTGAGTTATGTATAGCATGTGATATGTGTATAATATGAAGGCAATATATATAGTGTACTATAATATATAGCATGCTATAATATATAGCATACTGTATATAATATAAGGCACCCTAGTAGTACAAGGATGTAGTGGTCATGAGTTGGGCTGCCAATGGCAAGGTCAGCAATTCAAAACATCATCTGTTCTGGAAGAAAGAAAGAAGAAGCTTTCTACTCCCGGAAACTGTTACAGAAATTCAATTTTCCCTGCTTTAGAGGTGGGGCAGTCTGTGTCAGAATTGACTTGATAGTTGTGAGTTTGGTTTGTCCTGTGATTTGGGTTTGGCAGTGCAATGGTTAAGTGTTCACCATTGCCTGTGAACCAAAATTTGAACCCAGTAGCCACTCAGATTAAAATTTAAAAGCCCTTCTACAAGAGTAGGATGCGACAGCCACTTTCTGTCAAGATGACAATCTGAATCCTGCAGGGCAGTTTTTCTCCACCTTGTAAAGCCCCCGAGGCTTGACATTGATTCCATGGCAATGTTATTTATTTACTCACCCTAATTTTAAGGATCCCTGGTGGCACAGTGGTTAAGCACTCCCCTGATCATTGAACCCAGTGAAAGGTTCTACTGGTGGGACTTCTTCTGTCGTTCATGCTTCGGACATGTTCTCAGAAGATAGCAATCCCTGGAGAAGGACAGCATGCTTAGCAAAGGAGACAGGCAGCAAAAGAGAGGACTATCTTCCCAAAGTCAGATTGCATCATGCAGTGGTTCTCGACTTTCCTGATGTCACCACCCTTTAATACAGTTCCTCATGTGGTGGCCACCCCCAACCATAAAAGGGTTTTCATTGCTGCTTCATAGCTGTAAGTTTGCTACAGTGATGAATCAGGCAACCCCTGTGAAAGGGTTGTTCGGCCCCTCCAAAGGGGTCGCAACCCACAGATTGAGAACCACTGCCATAGTGGCTGCACCCCTGGGCGCCAGCCCCAGGAGCCATTGTGAGACTGGCCGTGTTCCGTTCTGTTGTGCAAAAGGCCCGCTGTGGGTTGGAACCCACTGGATGGCACCTGATCACGACAGCAAAGGTTCTACTGCAGGAAGACCTGGCGGTCTGGTCTCAGAAAGACTCTGCAGCCTAGGAAATCATCCAGGGGCAGATCTACTTATTAGCCAGATGGTAACCGATGCCACAGCATTTACAACAATGGTATCAGATAATGTAATAGTCAGTGAACTGTGAGATTGTACCTGAAGGAACGCTGTAGCCAGCTCTTGGTGATCGTGTACCTCTCGTTCTGCAGCTCCCTTCCCCTCTCTGCATATATGTGTGCATGGTGACCAGCCACTGCCGAGTCGCCAGGCTGCTGTAGCTTTAGCCCAACGTACTTCAGAAGAAAAAAAGCGTATGGGTGTGGATTGCATACTCTAGCCCTATGGATTAGCTAGGTTGTGCACTCCTGGCTGATTGCCCAGGCCCTGAGTCTAACTTTCGGTAGCTGCTGAAATGACACATCTCTGGCCTGGAGAGCAGATATGTGAGAATTGGTTCCCTCTCCCTTTCACACTTTCCCTCGCCCCTGCAGGGCACAGAGCTTTACCGGCCATATTGTCAGTACCATGTTATGACCCAGGAGCAGCCACTGGCATGCCCGTCTAAGGCCATTGTCAAATTCTGTGTCCATCTGCACATTAATATGGCTGTGGCCCCAGAGCCCAAACAGAAGACCAGAGGACAAGTCCAGCAGTCATGTCATTTTAGGAAACCCAGATGCGTACCCTGTTATGTAGTTATGTGCTCTCAGGTTGATTCCGATCCATGGCAACCTTGTGGCGTGAGACAGTGCCCAGTCCCATCATTGTTCTTTGTTTGAGCCTATTGTTGCAGTCATTGTGCCAACCCATCTTGTTGAGGGCCTTCCTTTTTCATTCTCTCTTTACTTTTTTTTTTTTTGAGAGGGGCATCACTGCCTCTGGTGGTCGTGGGCGCTACCTAGTGCTGCTCCTGAGAGCTGCCGCTGGATTTGAACCCCATGCTATTTAGTCAGGTCATCTCTTAGGGTTCCAGGAGGCTGGGCGAGACCTGCCTCATAGGATACCATCTTTATGGAAGCAGCTGAAACATCTTGACTCATGAGTTTACACATCTAACCTTTTCTTAGCAGCAGGGCCTTCACCTAGACACCAGTCACCTGACAGCTCAACCTGTGCCCAACGGATAAGGACTTGGATACTTTGATCACTGAGAAAACTTATCAAGAAAGGGCCGATGGACAGGGCATGAAAGCGGGTGAGGGTATGGGGTTTAAGTTTTCCCTCCCAACCCATCACTTCCAGGTCAGGTGCCTTCAGATCTCAGCCCAGGGATGAGTTGGGGTTCAGTGTTCTGCTCCTTTCCCACAGTCTGCCGACAGATGACACATGGCTTCAGGAAGCCATAGCAAAGCATGGTCCCTGTATCATCGAGGTCAGTGTCTAAACTTTACTGTGCTGGCCAGAGGAGGGAAGAAGAAGAAAAAAGAATAATGTATTTTTTCCCTTTCCATCAGAAGAGAGGAAGAGGCATAGAAGCACATTGGTCTACTTCCCAATCAGCTTACAATAAAGGGTCCTGCTTATTTATTTCGTTTTCTCCCCGGGTCCAAGCTCTATTCATTACCACTTCACGGTTGCTTTACTTGATTTCTTTCCCCCTTGAGGATGTCTCCCAAGGCCCTGAATGAAAGGGTGCATAGGAAGTAAGCCATGGGTAGCCCAGCCCTCCATTCTGTCTCTTCTCTGACACAACAGTTATTTGTACACTAATCAATAAACTTTCCCTATTTTGTGGGCTTCTTTAGAACTCTCGGCAGCTGCCTGCTGAACCATGAAGAAACTTAAAATAGCGATCTCCCTTCCACGCCGCCTCCTGCCCCCTTGCAGAACCCTGAGAGCCAATCTGCGGTGTTTACACCCGAGGCCCTGTGAAGCTAATCTGTATGGAAATAAAGGATAGAAATATTCAGATTGGGTTTTACTAAGTGAACCTGAGGTTTTTCTGTTTGGCAAAATAGGCCAGGTAAATGCGTTTCTGATACAGAATAAATCACTTGTTGGAAGACCTATATTTTCCCTTTGCCGTTTTGCTTAGAAGGGGAGAAATCCGCAGCCTTCTTCATGAACTGTGAAAAGGCCATCTCCCTCCTTCAGGTGACTTCCTGAGCTGAGCTCATTTCCCTGTGAATGTCCAAGTTTCCTGAGCTCCTGGAAGGGTCAGGACTTTGCTCAGGCAAGACAGTCCAGACAGAGAGAGGACAAGAAGAGTTCATGTTGATGGAGTACTTCTGGGGTCAAGGAGCCCTGGTGGCATGGAGAGTTGAGCATCCAAGGTTGGCAGTTCAAATTCCCTATCTGCCTCCTAGGAGAAAGATGGGCAGTTTTGCACTTGTAAAAATTCACAGCCTTGGAGATCCTTTGGACATCCCACAGAGCAGTTGCACTCTGCCCTGTAGATCCACTCTGCGTTGTAATCAACTCAGTAGCAGTGATTTAGAGTCTAGATCTTGACTTTTTATCCAAGCAATGTTAATCGTGCATTAGATGTGATGCAGGCTTGGAACCCAGGGTTGTAATTGCCAACGTTGAGAGGTGAACTCCGGGACAGGAATTGCCAAAGTTGAGAGATGTAAAGTCAGGTGATTCCCACCAGCAAGGTACGTGGTCTGGCCAAGGTCCTGAAGCAATTGCTTCCATACTAGATGTTTTCATGCATTCTCATTTACTAAGAAGTAATTCAGTCAATGTGGAAGTTATATAATCTTGTGTCAATCTGAGGATTCAGAATGAAGCGGTGGAGTCTAGAATGTCAATCAGACCATAGCCAATGAGACTTCTGTATGGTCATGGCCTCCTGAGGATTTTGGGAACATCTATATTCCTCCTTGGACGAGGAAGAAACTCTCTCTCTCTGTTCACTCACTGTGAGATATTCCTGTGGAGAAGACACATGGAGAGAGGCTGTTGGAGCCAGACCTCTGGAGCCAGAGAAGCCAGATGGGAACCCTTGCCAGGGCTGAGTTACTTACAATGCCACTGGATCCCCAAGACTTCCCACCCACTGGCCTGTGATCTTCCTGCATTCGGCATCATAATATGTGTTTTGTGAGTCTGAAGAGGTCTTTATAGATTGGTATCAGACTTGATCTGGTCTGGACCAGATCTGGTCTGGTCTGGACTGGAACGCTTTTTCAATATTCAATTGCTCTTGTATATAAAAACTCTTTCTTGTACACTGATGTGTGTCTATGAATTTGTTTCTCACGCCTACCCTAACACAGCCAACAGCCATCAAGTTCTTATGCTGTCTTAGACCTGAGAATAGAGCTTTAAACCAGACATCCAAGACCTTGCCTGCAAGAACCATATAGTTTAGTGTCTCTTAAAAGATGAGCTGGAACTACCAGGGGAAGCAGGAATGAGGAGAAACTAGGAAAGGAAAGGGATCCCAGCTGGAGGGAACAGCAAGGTCAAGGGGAAATGTGCTTGCCAGCCTTGTCTCCATATTTTGCAGGGCATCTCTTTTCTCTTGCCCCTTCACTGAGAGTAGTCCTGGCCTCAGATAGTAGCTGTAGTTGAATAATTCATAGTTCATCATCATTGTAACAGGCATTGCATTCAAATAGCTCTCTTCTGTGAACACTGATGATGATTTTATGGGGGAACATGCCAAAATGCCATTCCAGAATCAGTCGTACAAGCCAGATCAACATACTGAAGTCTTGCTTTGAACAGATGTCAGTCTTTGGGGTGAGTTTCATGGTGTAAATTGATGACGTTTAATGTTCATGTCAAATAAATGAAGTTTATTTATACACAGCTTATGCGTCTTTTTGTAATAATAGACATCAATGAGTTCTTTTCAATTTTGTTCTGCTTGTGCAGTGAGTAGAACAATACAAAGGCAATGCTATGAGACAGGAAGCAGGGCAAGGTATTGATTTAATATATATTAGGTTTTGAAATTGTGTAATTCTTCCCCTCCACATCTTGAAATGCCAGATAAATGAAGGAAGGAAGGATGGCAGATTAGCAAATTAAGTACAATGTGTATGCCAATACAAGGTGATGCCTCTTCCTGCTACTCTTTTTATCCAAGACAAGGAGTCAAGTCTATTATAAATGGAAAGACATTGATATGAGAAGGACATCCCCCAAATTATTTTCTTGTCAGTGATATCATCCCTTCATTCATTCAATGCACATTTAGTTCTCACCATGTGCTGAGTGCTATTCCAGACTGTGGGATAAAAACAGTGAACAAGACAGGAACATGATTTGATCTTGTGGAAATTATATTCTGGTGAGAAACAAAGAGAGTAAATAGATCCATGTATCATGCACTTTCAGGTAACCAAGAGCCCTTTAAATAAACAGCAAAGGATTAGGATGGTGAATCAGGGTATTCAGGCATGCTTGGTTTAGGAAATGGTTTGGGGTCAAGATATGAGCAAAGGGAATGAGTCACCGGAAGGTTTCAGAGGCATGTATCAACGGCAGAGGGAACTAACATTGTATTGACCGTGATTCGGAGATGAATCTGGAATGTCTGTGAAGCAACAAGGACAATGTTACAGAGCAGAGCAAGGTAAATCATGGGAGAGGAGTCCAGAGAAGCTAAGAGAAGCAAGACCATGAAGGTCAACATGTGTGGTTTGGGTTGGACATATATATTAGTCAACATTCAGTCATTTTAAAACATAACATCCCATCATGAACTAATTTCAGGGAAGTCCAACCTGTACTGAAGACATTAGCAAAAATTAAAAAAGAAAAGCTAAATTAAATTTACAAAGAAAAGCCAATCCTTGAAATGTTTCAATAAGCTGACGAAGTGCTTTCAGCACTCACTCACCTATGCCAAGAAATATGGAAGACAGCTAAGTGGCCAAATGACTGAAAGAGATCCATATTTGTACTCATTCCAAGGGAAAGTGCCCCAACAGAATATGGAAATTATGGGAAAATCTAATTACTATTACCTGCAAGTAAAATTTTGCTGAAGATAATTCAACAATGATTGCAACAGTACATTGACAGTGTGCTACCAGAGGTTCAGGCTGGATTCCAAAGAGGATAGATAATAAGGGATATCAACAAGGAATATCACTGCTGACATCACATGGATTTTAACTCAAAGAAGAGAGCACCAGAAAGATGTCTGCCTGTGTTTTATTGATTATGCAGAGTCACTTGGTTGTGTGTATCACAGCAAATGATGGCTAGCACTGTGAAGAATGGCATTTCCAGAAGACTTCTTTGTGATCATGGGAAGCCTGTGCATGGATCGAAAGGCAGTCATTCGAACAAAGCAGTGGACTACTGAATTGTTTAAAATCAGTAAAGGTGTGTGACAAGGTTATGACCTTTTATAATACTTGTTCAATCTATATGTTGAGCAAGTCATCAGAGAAGATGGACTACTATGAAGAACATGACACCTGGATTGGAGGAAGGCTTATTAACAACTTTCAATAGGAAGGTGACACACGCTTGCTTGCTGAAAGTGAGGAGGACTGGACTCACCTGCTAATGATGACCAAAGATTGTAGCCTCAATATGGATTGCAACTCCACCTGAAAAAGAAGAAAATCCTCACATCAGTGTAAAGAGAGAAAAGTCTGAAGTCAAGAATTTCATCTTGCTTAGACCTACAATCAGTGCTCATGGAAGCAGCAGCATAGAGATCAAATGACACACCACACTGAATAAATCTGTGGCACAGACCTTTTCAACGTGTTGAACAGCAAGGATATTACTTTGAGGACGAAGGTCCACCTGACCCATGCCTTGGGATTTTCAATTACCTCATAATGCTTGTGAAGTTTGGACAATGTGTTTGAAAGACCAAGAAAGAAGTGATAGCATTAGGATTGTGCTCCTGAAGAATATTGAATGCACCATGGACGTAGAAAAGAACAAAAGTGTCCATCTTGGAAGAAGTACAGCCAGAATGCTGTACGTAGAAGCAAGGATGGTGAGCGTTATTGGGAGAGACAAGTCCCTGAAAAAGGACAGCATGCTTGGTAAAGTAAAAGGGCAGCAAAAAAGAGGAAGGCCCTTGCCGAGATGGATTGGCACATTTATCTTACACTATCCATCTTACAATATAGTGGGAGTTGGAGTGAGTTTGGCAAGAGCTTTGCTGCATTCTGAAAGGACAGCAAAGAAATGGGATGTGCTGCTAGAAAGAGATGTGAAGTCAAGGGACAATCCTCTTGTCTCTTGGTAGATGGGAGATCTTAGGCTATATCTGAGTGCAGATGCAAAGTCTCCATAGAATGATAGTACAGGAGAAGGAGGGGAGTAAGTATAAGAATCAAAATCTTTGGATGAGTGGGGGCGATGGATTTATATAGCAGAAGTGGTGTTCTAATAATGTCATAGGAAGGTAATTCTGAGTGTAGCAATGTAGGGAAAAAGAAAAGAGAAAATGCTCTTCTTTGGTTTTCTCATTGAAGTGAATCATTCATTGAGACTGAGTGTTGGTGGTCTGAACGTGAGCAGCAGGTGGCATGGATAACCATCTAAATGAGAAGGAGGAGGAAGAATAGGTGGTTTTGCAGGTGACACTGGATATCCTCTTGAGATATGTGGCCACCACTAGAAGTGGGGCCAGTAAGCAGAGGTGGAAGTTTTTCTGCTGCTCAGACAATGGAACAAAGCAAGAACAGAGGTGAATTTAAACAGGTGTGAGATTTGCCAGAGTTGTGACATAGCTGAGTGTAGAAGAAGCAATTAGTATCCTGATAGACTTAGCATCAAGCTGAGGACAGAGTTTAGGTGTGGTCCTGTGTGGCTGGGGCTGGAACGTCTGATGCTTGTTAGAGGAAGGATATAAATCTGTATGTGGCTACCATGTCTGAAGCTTGAAGTTAAGGAAGAGCTTCAGCTACTAGTTATATAAAGATCCTGGGCACATCCATTGAAGGAGATAGTTAATATCTGTTGGAAGGAAATCATTAGGAGGTCACTGTCCAAGGAAAACAACAGAACAAAAAATAACAGAAATAATCAACACATTATTTTGAGACCATGAACAGTGTGTGTGTGTGTGTGTTATGGGGGTGATGGCGTGAAAGAGGAAATTAATCAGCTGAATAATTTAATAGTTACACGAGCCAGAAAATCCCATCCAAATGCTTTGGCCTTCTTCAGAGTAGATTGTAGGTTTTCTCATGCAGCTTGCTACTTATAATAAAGTGTTAACACTTGAGAATTTCCCACATGTTTTTGTTAAAGAAAGACAGACTTAATATTCATCTTTAAATAACATCACACTTTACGTCTCACATTGCCAATTTTTTCCCTTTTCTCTGAGAGAAGATATGTACTTAGAACAGGGTGGGAAGTAGTATAGATTCCAAGCCTCTCTTGAGTAGAATGCAAGCTGCAGTGAATGACCTTGGGCTGATGAACTATTAATAATTGTGGTGATTGTGAATGCTTGTGATATTTTATACTCCCAACAACATCTTGGGAATCTCACGAACATCTGGAAACTCCTGTGGGTATGTGTTAGTCATGTGAATAACATTCAACATGTGAGTTTTTGTGGAAAGATGGGGTGGGGTGGGTGTGTGGACACAACTTGTTTGGACAACCATCACCATAACTTTCAATAGAAGTGGTCCCAATGAATCACACCTTTTTCTGCATCTGCCCCTTGACAGTGTGACTTTGTTGCTCCATCCATATAGAAGTGGATACTACTCTCCTTCCTCTGTAATTCGAGATGGCCCTGTAACTTACTTGGACAAATACAATGTGATAGAAGGGACATATGAGTTTCAAGTCTAAGCCTCAGGAGACCTACAGCTTCTGTGCTTGCTTTTTAAAAGTAGTTCTGTTTCCATGCAGAAAGGCTCAACTTAGCCTTTTTCTAGGATGACAGACCATACAGAGCAGGAGACACAGGGCAGAGGTAGCACCTACAGCCAGTCATGTAAATGAGGCCAGTTTGGACCCTCTAGTTTAGTAACTCACCAATGTATTGCCACCATATAAAAGTTGTCTCCTTTAGCTCAGCAAAAGAGTCACCCTGCTGAGTCCAGCCCAAATTGCCAGCCCACAGAATTTTGAGCTAATGAATGATTGTTGCTTTTAGATTGGTTTATTACCTAGAAAGAAATCATTAGCTAAACCTGTAACAATTATTAACAACAAAATTAGGACAAGAAGTAGCACTGATTGACCACCGTGTTTGGGTTGAAATCGCCCATAATAACATAACTCGATGTGGTCTAATGACATACCACGCTCAGGCGCTCTATCAGCTGCTCTAATTTTCTCCCCCAAGTTCCAAGAAATTCACTCATTAGTTGAAAGCTACCTATTAAATGAGCAATAACATTAAGGTGAAAACTTAGCACAGAATATGTCTACATGCCCAAATCCCACTCTTTCATTATACTAAGTCACAGCTTTAACTCACAAAACATTTTAGTAAATTTGGTATATTCTTAAATTTTGGTATATTGCTCTTACTTAACAAGATTCCTAATTGGCTCCCTTAAATAAATAATTACATTTAGAGAGGAAACTTCTTATTACTGTGACTGGCAATTCCAGCTTTACATGGTTTCATTCATTAATCCCTCAAAAAAATTCTAGGTGATTGAAGTCACTGCCACCCTCATCCTCATTTTACAGAAGAGAAGTATGAAACTTGTAAGATTAAAGAATTGTTCAAGGGTCACCAAGCAATTAAATGGCAGTGACTCAATTGGACTATAAAGCCAGGTGACCCTATCTCTCCTGCACATGTAACCCAAGCTAGTTGTTCTCTACCCAGGGCCATTTCTTCCCCAAAGGGTCTGGAGACACTTTTGCTCACAACACAAGGTGGTGATCCTATTGTTATCTAGGAAGTGAGAATTGGACACATGGTTCTGTATCCTATAACGCACAGAGCAGACTCCTCAACAGACAGTGTGCTGGCCCAGAATATCATGTTGAAGGCGAGAAACCGTGCTCTTAGTTAGTCTATAAATTGTAACAAATGGAAACAAGACACCCGAGTAATATTAAAAGCTCTCGAGAAGCCACGATCATGAGTCTAGGAAATGAGGTTATGGAAATAAAGTTCCTCCTTGTGTGGAAATGAGGAGAGCAACTGAAGACCAGCAAGTACCCTTCAGAGACATTCCTCATGGTGTCTTCTAGAAGTGTTTTCATTGGAATCATTCCTCCCAGGGTGATTCTAAGTTTTCCCCCACCAAATCTACACACCGACCAAATCATCATCCCAAGGTTCCCCATCGCAAATCATGTCCTTTGAGAAATGCAGCTCACTAGCCAATATCAGTCAACTATTGCCCATGGGCCAAATCCAGCGCACCACCTATAGGGTATATGAAGTTGTATTGGCATGCAGCCATGTCCATCCATTTGCTTCCAGTTGTGGAATGCCTTTGGCATTACACCCGAGTTGAGCAGTTATAGCTCTATAGTCTGTAAAAGCATAAATATTTGTTTCATGGCTTCTTACAAAAAATAACATGCTGGGCTGAGCCCCGGTGGCGTAGTGGTTGTGCGCAGAACTGCAGCCCACTGGGACGGAGGTTCAATTCCAGCAGTTGGGCTGGGCCACCTACTCCCACCACCGGAGAGCAGTGATGCCCTCCCCCCCCCCAAAATAATAACATGCTGGCCCTGGCCTTGAACTCTAAATGAAGAAGGCCTTCCAGGTTTGGGGCTGAGAACCTCTGTCCACATTCCATTCTTCTCTTTCTTCCACCTCAACCCACCCACTCCCAGGTTTTTTTGTGTGTGTTTGCATTTCCCCTTGGCTCAACTCAAAATGACAACTCCATTCTTAAAACAAACACTTGTCAATGGTGCCATTGATCAAGGGAAGTTGCTGGGGTTTAGGGCTCAGAGATGTAAATGGAGCTTCCCTGGAGGGCACCTTGATGGATGGGCACCCTCTCAGGCTTCTGAGCAGCTCTGCTCCTCCCTGTGGCTGTTGGCATTCAGCACATTCTCCCAGCCCCAGTGCTAAGGGATATATAACAGACAGGGGAAGGCCTATAAAAGTAACATCTGAAACTGCTGCCGAGCTGGGTATTGATTTATTCATTACTATAAATTTTTTGTCATTTCTATGCAATCGCTCTATCGTGGGGAGAATTGATAGATGAGGCTGGAAGCTGAAACCCACTGTGCAAAACTTTTCCCCCCTTCTATAATTTCCTGTAACTCTTCTAAAGAATCATTATTCCTTATTACATAGCTCTGGCATGCCACCTGTTTAGATAAATGCGGGAACGAGTGTGCAGTAAATATTCATAGTGGCCCATGTGTCAACGATATATGTCACTAATTAGATAATTTAGTGGTTCAAATAAATAAATAAGAAAGCCCAAGTGCACCCAGGAAAACAGTGAAATAAAACACAGACTCTTTGCAGGAGTCTGGGCAAATAGGACAGCTTTTCAGGGTCTGTGATATCAGCCTATATGTTGGATGCCAATCAAAGCTCAGAGGAGGTCTTAAAGGTGCTGTGCACACAGGTTAGAAAAACATATTTAAGCTCACGGCATACCTTTGCCTTTCTCAGCAATCTCCACCCTGGTGGCCTTAGTCTGAGGGGGCTTGAGTCCCATGTCGCCTCTTATTTTCCCTGCTCCTGCCTTCCTGCCTTGCTCTGCCCTTCCTTTTTCTTGAGACTGTGAAGATTTACAGGGCAGATCAGTTTTCCATTCAGCACTCATACACATTTTGTCTCTGCTCATTGGTTGCATTATCCACAATGAAACATCACTTGCCTCACTTCCTCCCTGTGTTGTTTCCCTCCCTCCCCTTTTTAATCATTTTATTGGGGGCTTGTACAACTCTTTATCACAATTCATCCATCACCATCATTTTCAAAACTTTTCTTTCTGCTTAAGCCCACAGTATCAGCTCTTCGTTTTATCCCCTCCCTCGCCATCCCCCTCCCTCACGAACCCTTCATAATTTATAAATTGTTATTATTTTGTCATGTCTTATAATGCCTGACATCTCCCTTCACACACTTTTCTGTTCATCCTACAGGGAGGGGGTTTTATGTAGGTTCTCGTAATTGGTTTCCCCTTTCTACCCCACCTTCCCTCCACCCTCCTGGTATGGCCACTCTCATTATTGGTCCTGAGGGGTTTATTTGTCCTGGACTCCCTGTGTTTCCAGTTCTTCTCTGTACCAGTGTACATCCTCTGGTCTAGCTGGATTTGTAAGGTAGAATTGGGATCATGGTAGTGGAGGGGAGGAAGCATTAAAAAGCTAAAGAAAAGCTGTATGTTTCATCATTGCTGTACTGCAACCTGGCTGGTCTGTCTCCTCCCTGAGACCCTTTTGTAAGGGGATGTCCGTTTGCCTGCAAATGGACTTTGGATCCCCACTCTACACTCCTCCTCATTCACAATGATAGGATTTTTTGTTCTCTGATGCCTGGTTCCTGATCTCATCAATACCTCATGATGACACAGGACGGTGTGCTTCTTCCATGTGAACTTTGTTGCTTCTCAGCTGGATCGTCACTTGTTTATCTTCAAGACTTTAACACCCCAGATGCTGTATCAGGTACCATCACCTATAAATATATGCACATAGATCTATTTCCTCATTATATATGCATATACATATGTACATACCTCTATTTAGACCTCAATAAGTGTCCTTTGTTTCTTAGTTCTTTCCTCTGTTTCCTTTTATATTCCTCTTATCCCACTATCATGCTGAGACTTCCTTTGGGTTTCAATAATTCCTCTAAGTTACATTGCCCTTGATCAGGCTTCCTATAACCTCTTCCCCATATATTTTGGATCACCTGTTGTTTCCTTGTCCCTGGGTTTGTGAACACCCACTTCCCTACCTCTGATTCTCCCACTCCCATGTCCCCCCCGTACTGTCTGTCTGGTTGTTTTCTCCTCCAGATTGTTTATCCCTATCGTATCTACATGGACCTGTAGAGATAATAATATTCACATAAAACAAGACAGCAGAAAACAAAGCAACAAAAGAAAAGAAACAACAACAAATCAGTTACACACAAAAATAAAAGCCTGTAATGAATCTCTTCTTTACCAGTTGTCAATACCAAGAACACTGGAATCTTAGCATGAAGACAGCAAGTGCAGGTTCTGACTTTGACATTGTGTGGAGATAGTGTCAAATCCTCATATTTGGTTGTGCTTTAGTGTTTGTATCTGGAATGGGAATGGTTACCATGTTGATAGTAATGACAATGACAGTGTTGATAAAGTTATAAATATCAAAACTTCATGATGAAGCAAAAAACATGGAAGCTCTGTTTTGAAATCAGATTCTAAAAGCAAATATAAAATGATTAAAAAATTTTTAAATGCTTTTCAATAAGCAAAAACAAGAAAAGAAGAAGAAAGGGGAACATAACCACCTAGAGCAATTATTCAGCAAATCAAGAAATTAAGAGCTACCTGGTGGTTTAGCTATCCTAGGTAAGTTTTGGGGTTATCATGTCATAACTGGGAGTATTCATTCATTTATCAAGTATTTAATTTATACTTATTACATGTCAGTCACAACAGAGATGCTTACATATGCAAAGTTGAATCCAATTGCGATGATCAAATTTAGCCATGAAACTCTTATTTCTAGCCTCTGCTAGTTCGAACACACTAGCTCCTCTGCTGGAAAAAAATGAGGGTGCCTACTTCCTGTGAAGATTTAAAGTGTCAGAAACCCAAAGGGTTCTACCCTTTTCTGTAGAATCAATGAGTCAAAATCAAATAGATGGCAATGAGTTTGATTTTAGGTTTTGAGTATTTGTTGGGTAGAAGGTCTGTGGGATGATGTTACTCAGGTGCCAATAAAAAGTATGGAAGTAAGAACCTCCCATCCCCACCCCCACCCCCAGCTACTCTATAGGAAAAGGTTATGTGGTCTGCTCCCATGGAAATCCTATGAGACAGTTCTTCTCTGTCCTAAAGGGTCACTCAGCATCAAACTGGACTCAATGGCAGTGGGATTTGAAGGGGAGGAATCAAGGATGCACCTGAGAACCAGATGGTCAGCTGTTCAAACCCACCCAGTGGTCTCAAAAGGAGAGCAGACTTGGTGATTTGATCCTGCAGAGATTACTGGGTAGCACACCCTGTGGGTGACATCAATTTGATGTTATCTCACAACAACAACAGTTGTTATTATTTTATCATTTTAGACCTTGTGCTAGGTACTGTAGTGTATCAAGTAGAATAATACTTTCAGCTGGGTGACTAAGGCTTTTATTTTTAGTTTACAGAGGGAAAAACTAAAGATCAGAAACATTCAGAATGATGTTCCCAAGGCCACAGATCCAGGCCACTAAGTGTGGAGCTAGGATCCAAGTATACCTCTCCCTGGCTTGAAGGAGGCTTGTGTTTGGGGATGCGAATGAAAAAGTCAGCAGTTTGAAACTACCAGCCACTTCATGGGAGAAAGATGAAGCTTTCTACTCCCATAGGAAGTTACAGCTGCAGAAACCCACAGGGAAGTTCAACTGTGCCTTATAGGGTTGCTGTGCATTGGGAATAGACTTGATGGCACTGACTTGGTTTTTATGTATCTCTCTAGCTTTAGCCCCAAAGACCTTCATGTTGCTAGTATGATATCCTCTTGCCTCCAGTTGAAATTTACATAGCCTACTTATTTATTTATTTAGACGAGACAAGATTCTGATCTGGGTTGTGGCGACAGCTTGACTGTATTGACTGGAGTTGGAGTGACCCCTCTGGAAATGGTGTTAGTGAATAAATCCGAGTCCTGATTACAGGAAGTTGTTACATCAGTTCTCACCCCCAAAGTTGGGCATTTTGATTAAGGGTCTCTGAGCTGACCTCATCAAATGGTGTTAAACAAAAATAATTGGGTCCACTGAATCCTGAGGTCTGGCTGGTTAGCTCCTAATTCATGAATCTGGCCTTAGCCCTTTCCTGGGAGTGTCGGAATACCAGGGAGATGGATTCACTCTGTCAAGCAGCTGAAGCCATGTCTCTTCGAAATGCCTAGACCAATCATGACCTCATCCGGGTCATGTTAATTCCTCAAATGTAAATAGGATGAATTCTGCACACTGCTGTTAGTCAATCACATGAAAATTGAACTTTTTCACATCAGCCCTTGATCCAGCCACATTATTTGATTAAGATGCCACTTTTATGCTTTGGGGCTGTAAAGTCATCACTGGGTGTATTCATTCATCAACTATTTGATTTATACTTATGACATGTCTGTTGCAATAGGATGTGCTCCATATGCAAGGTTGAATCCAATTGAAATAATTCAGTTTGTTCATGAAACTCTTGTTTCCAGCATCTGTGGTGATTGTTGAACCACAAAAAAATGAAGATGCATTTGGATAGTTATGTAAATAAGAGGATGTATGTATGTATATATGTATGGCTAGATAGGTGAGTAGGTAGGTGTAGAGATAGAAGAATTTAAATTACCTAGGTGCCTTTTTAAGATCTGTTTTGACCCAAGAAGTTACTCATGCTCTTATGATTAACTCTGTTACCAGATATCAGAAGGTGTATCTTTAGGTTCAATTTTATACATTCCTCTTCTACATTTTCTTTCTTTGATAGCTGGTGCTCTGGACCCTTGTTTCTTGCATGGCTTTTGCTTCTCACCCAAATCCTTCACGGATGTCATTTTGCTTGCTCTCTCTTCATGGACTTAAATCAAGATTCATCTCTTTTGCTCTCTTGAAAGTTCTCTGGGATCTACCCAGTGTTAAGTTCAGGGTCCTCTGCAGTAACGTGCACAAAGGATAAATAAATAGATGCTGATAGTAGCAGATCGAGGGATGGGTAGTCAAATGGTTCCTCCAACATCAACAACTTAAGTGAATATGCACTGAGTGACAAGATGGGCAGATGACTGAACCAGTAAGAGGCTGAGAGATAGAGTGTAGCAATGGTGGGTAGTTGAAGAGGTACTGGATAAAGGAATGGGTGGAAACACATGGGTTAGATGGAAAACTTTGGGGAGTTTTTGCACTGGGTTTTTAGATGTCATTTAAGTTCATGAATAAGTTAATGACCTGCAAAGTGCATAAGCTATTAAAGGGAGTATGGTGGTGTCATGGGTTGGAGTTAGGGTTTGCTGCAAGGTTGGTGATTCAAACCCATTAGCTGCTCCAGATGAGAAAGAGACCATCTTCTTCTAGAACATTTTGCAGTCTGAGAAACCATCAGGAATCAACTCATTGGCAATGTGTTTGTATTTGTGCGTGTGTCCATGAATGAATGGATGACTGAATCTATCAATGTATGTATAGCTGGATGGATAGTTGTTTGCATGGCCATTTGGGAGGATCTAAGGGTAAGTGGATACATGTGTGAGCACACAAATCTTTGCTGGGCAATAACCGAGTGAACTGACATCCATGTGTGGAGGGGTGAGGAGCTGATGGTTTGACTCTTTGGATTGTAACCCTGAAGCCTGCAGGACACCAGGGGAGGACTGGCTGAGACTTAAACTCTGCCCTGATTATGGCCAAAGTAAACAATACTGCTTGGTTTTGGGGAATGATGCCTCTGGCTTTGGGAAGATTAAGGGCATCACACACAAGGGCATGGAAAGTCTGACTGGCTGGCCAGAAGAGTGATAATGACTCGTGGTTTCCAGGCACTGTTTATAAAAAAACCAAAGAGACAATGAGTGTGTTTCTTGGGTTCCTTGAGGCCACAGTGGTGAGGGATGGAACCTCAGCAGGAACAACTTCCACGGGGAAGGCCAACCCACATGGAATCCCGGGCTGCCTGGAGATCACAGTCCCTTGTGGGCCAGAAGGACTCAGCCTTCCCTGCTTTTCCTCCACCTCCTTCTTCCTTTCCTTAGCCCCACCATCTTTCTCTTTATTTCCTTATTTCTCTGTGGGTGTCCCCACATACCCCTCCTCATCCTGCAAAGATGACCCATTCTCTGACATTTGACCCTTCACTGGGGATGGCAGTTCAGACCTCTAGTTGACCTGGCTCGATCACTTCCCTGATTAAGAGATATATATATATATATATACATATATACACACATATATACATATTATATACATATATATATCTCCCAGGAATTGATGTATTATAGTAAAATAAGCAAAGTGCTTAACACTGAATAGATATCATTATCTGGTGACCTCAGAAAGTTTCCTAAACGCTTTGTGGCTGCTTTATATACTAAAAAGCGGCAGAGGAAGGGCACGCCATGAATAAATGGTAATATGGATGTTGTAAAAATGAAGAGAAAACCTGAATTTAAAATACTGGTAACTAGGTTGGAGGAGCCTTGGTGGCCCAATGAGTGACATACACATTGGGCTGCTAAACTCAAGGTCAACACTATGGAACTTCCAGTCCTTCTACAGGAAGAAGATGAGACTCCCTCTTCCCACAAACATTCACCGCCTTGGAAACCCCCAGGGACAGCTCTCCTTGGTCTATAGGATCTGTGTGAACCAGAGTCGACTAAATGGCAGTAAGTTTTCTTTGTTTCTTGTCAGTTGGTATATATACACCCGATGCTTTAGAATTGAAGTCAACTCATAGTGGCTCAATAGGACAGGGTAGACTACCGTTGTGGATATCCTTTATGGAATATCCTTCGTTTTTCTTCCTCAAAATGACTGGTGGGATCAAGCTGCTGAACTTGCTGGTAGAAGTCCAGCATGTTAACCACTATGCCACTGGGGCTCCTGTAACCCAAAGTAGGTGTCTTATAAGAGTGGTGAATCATTCTTCCTTTGTGTTAATTGCTTGGTCCTCCTTGCACACATGCATTACAGAGATGGGCCCTCTTGTGTACCTGTGTCTATGGAAGGTAGGGAGCTGTGATATCAAATTCAAGCCATTCTGCCAAAGGTTGACTTTCCAGAATGGGGGAGTTCAACTGAGATTTTTAAAAAGTTGCCATATGGTTGATTCCCACTCATGATGGCTTCCATGTGTGTTCCAGTAGAACTGAGTCCCCATAGGATTTTCAGTGGGTGATTTTGTTGTGTGTGGATGTTGATCACTGAGCCTCTCTTTACACGCATTTCATGGGGGGAATTTGAGTCTCCAAACTTTTGATGGGGAGTCAAATTTATTAATCAGTTGTGTCACCCAGAGTCTCTGCAACAACATTAGTGATCCCTTTTCCCCATACTGGTGTTCAACTCCAAACTCACTGCCTGCAAGTTGAATCTGACTCTTAGCATCCTTTAGACATTGCTGTTTTTGCATTAACTTTATTGAGTCCAAGGACATAGCTATTTATTTTTAATCGCTTTCACTTGAGCCAACCCATGGTATTTTTGATTGCCTCCCATACATGTGAAAGTTGGACATGAAGTGAAGAAGACCAAAGAAGAAACATCTAAGTTGGGATGCTGGCAAGGAATATTGAGAGTGCCACAGACTGCCAAAAGAACCAGCAATGCCATCTCGAAGTAAGAACATCCAGAATGCTTTTGAGAGGTGAGGGTGATAAGACTTCATCTGATGTCCTTTGGACACTTTCTCAGGAGAGACAAGTCTCTGGAAAAGGACACCATGCTTGGTAAAGTAACAGGAGAACTGAAAAGAGGAAGACCTTCAACAAGATGACCTGACACAGTGACTGCAACAAAGGGCTAGACTATGAGGGAAAGAATGAGGATATTGCAGGACCAACTAGTGTTTCCTTGTGTTGTCCATATGAGTTGGAACCAACGCTATGGCACCTGTTTATAAGATCTCTAGGTCCATTTCAGTCAGGGTCTTCTTAGGTCCTGGACTCTTCAGATAGCACTAAATATAGCCTGCACTATTCCTCTCAACCTACTTTCCAGCATTTCAGCATTTACTGGGATCATGTTGTCATTTCCCAGTAGACGCCAAGATCTTTAAAGGATGGGGCTGTGTCCACTTGTTTACTACTGGGTCCCAGCAACACACACACACAGCGAGGACTCAAAATATACGGCACAGACTGACTGACAGCATTTTGGTCCTACTCAGAGTCTCAAAGGGATGGTTGGTTTGAGTCATTATCGAGTGTTTAGCTACTAGTACACTCTCTCTGGAAGAGGAGGGAGGTTTTATTAGGGTTCTCTGATTGCAAGCAACAGACATGGACTCTGATGAACTCATGCATCATTTGTGGGATTGATTGAAAGTCAGTGAGTAGCTCTGATGATGGGGATGAGTTAGATCATTAGGGCTTGGAAAGGACAATGGCAAGGAATCCAGAACTAACCTCTTTAGTAGATTGGTTCCAATGGAAGTAGAGGCTGCCTCAATGGCTTGCGGATCTTTCTACTCATGGTCTAAAGTTCTAGAATGTAGGTGTGATTGACCCAGGCTCTTAGCAGAGGAGAAGGGATTCCTGTGGTGAGGAAGAAGGAAGGGAAGATAATCATGGAAGTACTCCCACAATCCCGGTGGGTAGAGCCCACACACAGCATTGTCTAGAGGTTCTAAACAGCACCCACCCTCATGGACCCACTCCATCCCTGTGTAGACCAGGGATGACCCAGCATGTGGTCTGGATGGAGCCTGACATACATTGGAGATTCAAGCTCTGCAGGAATCCTGTTAACTGTAGACTTTTCTCTGGCTTTTGTCAGCTTAAGACTCTTAAGGTAGTTTACACAGAGATTTCTGTGTCTAAAAATTTCCCTGGCAGGTTCCCATTATAATCTAGATAACACAAACAGCAAATATTTGTGGTTAATAACATTAGGGAACTCCCAAGCACCCTAGTATCGTCTGTCTCTGTAGATCTCCATCTAGGAACAATACCCCAATACCCAACTCTGAGACAGAAAGAGAGAGGAGGAGGGTAGAAAAGTGTTTCATGGTTTACGCAACGTCTGGGTTTAAAACCCCTTTTTAACTCCTGTTCTCTCTCTCTCTCTCTCTCTCTCTCTCTCTCTCTCTCTCTCTCTCTCTCTCTCTCTCTCTCTCTCTCATCCTTTTATCTTCCAAAGGGATCTTTCAGGAAACATGCTGGCATCTCATTTTAACGCCTGATCACCTAGCAAAACTATCACCAACAGATTATGGCCTTCCATACTCTACAGAAAGGAGACGAAACATTTCAATAGGAGGGCTCTGCATTTTCCTTCCTTTGTCAACTCTACAGACCCTTTTTCCACAGGGACATTTGGTTCTGGATCATTCAGAGTCCAGCAGCATGCCTGTAGCACACTGGATTAGCAAAAGACTGTTGACTTTAAAAATAAGAATTTTTTAAAGCACCTCGCTTAAGCCTTTCAACAGTCGTATTTACGTTATTATTGTTTATGTTCCCAGAAGTCAGCAGGAGGATGGCCTCCTTGTAGTTTATGTGGTTTCATGATTCACACTTGATGGGACAACTATCACCCGGGGCAGGAACTCAGGGAAGGGGCTGGGAGATGGCGGGGGAAGGGAGGAATTAGACGAAGCTCACTTGTGGGTGCGTGGCCTTAGGTGATAGCTCAGGCCTCCAGGGTTTCTGACTCAGTCTTCCAAATTCCCAGACATGTGGATCAGTTCTGAGTTTCAAAGCAGGGCCCACCCAGAACAAAGCCCAGTTGCGCCTCATGTTCCCAGCTGTCTGCCTCATCAAGTGCTCAGCCACCCCGACTCTCTCTGGCCCCAAGAATAACACCTGTTGACCTGCCCTTTGAAGAGCTGTCTGTGCAGACGGCATTCATGCTGCTGTGTCTCCTGGGCTACCTGGGCATCCCTGGGGTTGGAGAGCCTGTTCCCCAGCATCAGAGAAGGTTGCTTAGTCTGCCAGCTGGTGGGTGGATGGACCCCTGGCACGGTTTGCTAAGGAAGGTGTAGTCCTGAGCTTGGTTTCCAAGACACCAGGAGGATGCAGAAGCCCTTGAGTCCAGTCTGCCTTTTGTGTCCCGAGTACACCTGAGTGTCATATGGATTTCAGTTGGAGGTTCATAGGGTTGCCTGGTTTTTGAGAAGGGGACCACCAAACCATTCTTCCAAGACATCCGTGGGGAGCTGAAAACCTGCAACTCGGCAGGCAGTTTGACACAAGTTAACATTTGCACCACTCAGGGACTCATTTCTAAGAAGAGGTGAGGCAGGACAAGAAGACAGCATGTTTCCTTCTGTGAGGCCCTGGAAACAGTGGGAACCAGAACCCACCCGTTGAAGCTCTCTGGGCCCGTGGTGCACATATACCTGGTCCTAGCTGTGCGGCTGGTTGTGTTCTGAAGATGTGACTCTGATCCTGATCAGCTCCATCGCCCCAGGCACGCTTCCTCATGTCTTTGTGCTTCAGTTGATTGTTATTGTTATTGTCATCGGTGCCACTCAGAGCGACTCTACGTACAGCTACAAAGACACTCTCCAGCCCTGCACCGTCCTTATAATTGTCGTCTGTCTAGCTCCTTGTTACGGCTACTGTGTCAATTCATTTTGGTGAGGGATTGCTTTTGTCTTTTGCTGCTCCTCTGCTTTCCCCAGCACAGTAGTTCTCAACCTCCCTGACACTGAGACTCTTTAATACTGCTCCCCATGTTGTGGTGACACCTCCCCCCCCGAGCCGTAAAGTCATTTGCAATGCTACTTTATAAATGTCATCTTGCTACTGTTATGAATCCCACAACCCCTATGAAAGGGTCGTTCGACCCCCAAAGCAGTCACGGCACACAGGTTGAGAACCGCCGACCTAGCATGATGCCCTTTTCCACCATGGTCCACTCCTGGCAACATGTCCAAAGTAAGTGAGATGAAGTCGGTCCCTGCTTGCTTCGAAGGGGCATTCTGGCTCTACTTTGTCAAACATATCTGAAAATATGTTTTTTTTCTATTCTTTTGATGTTCCGTGATGCTTTCAACAGTCTTTGCCAGCACCATCATTCAAATGTATCAATTCTTCTTTGGTCTTCATAGTCAAGGTCCAACCTTCGTGTGCATATCAGGTGAAGGAAAATACACGGTTAGAGTGACACACACTCATCGGCTCATCCCTGCTCCTCAGTATCTCAGTTGGCTCAGACACTAGAATTGGGAGGCACTCTGCCCTCCATAGGCTTCTAACAGGATTGATTCAGATCTTTTAAAAAAGCCCAACCAAAGTCAGCTGTCATCTAATTCTGACATGTAAAAGTCCCATAGGACAGAGCAGACCTTGTGGTTAGCCCCCCCAAGGAGTAAACCATTAGCCATACCTGATAATATAGCACTTGGAATTGTCCCTGATAAATAATCAGCTCAGAACACCTGGGAGCAATTATTATTCTTTAATAATTTTATTGGGTGCGCTTGTAGCTCTTATAACATTCAGTACATTATTTGTATCAAGTATATTTGTACAACATGTTTCCATATTCATATTTTCTACTTGAACCATTAGTATAAACTCCTCTGTCCCCCTCCCTTTTTTATGAATCATTTTATTGGGGACTCATACAACTCCCCTCATGATCAATGCATACATCAATTGTTTGCAGGCCACATTTGCACGCTTATTGCCATTTTCTCTCTCAAAACATCCTCCCTCCACTTAGGCTACCAGTACCAGCTCTCCATATTTCCCTTTCCCCCTTCCTCATGAACCCTTAATAATTTACAAATTGTTATTACTTTTTCATATCTTACACTGTCCAGTGTGCCCCTTCACTCACTTCCCGGTTGTCTGTGCCCCAGATAGGAGGTTATATGTAGATCCCTGAAATTGGTTTCCCCTTTCTATTCCACCATCCCTCCACCCTCCCAGTATCACCACTCCCACCACTAGTCCTGAGGGAACATTTATCTTAAATTCCCCATGTTTCCAACTTCAGTGTACATCCCCTGTTCTAGATGGATTTGTCTGGCAGAATTGGTATCATGATAGTGGGTGGGAGGAAGCTTTTGAGAACTAGAGGAAAGTTACATATTTCATTGTTACTATACTGTACCTTAACTGGCTCATCTCCTCCCTGCAACCTCAGTGTAAGAGAATGTCCCTTCACCTATTGATGGACTTTTAAATTTCCACCCCCATTTATAATGATATAATTTTAGCTCTTTGATGCCTGACACTGGATCCCTTCAACACCTCGTGGTCACACAGGCATATGCACACTTTTGTCATCAGTGATCATATCATGAAAGTGAGAATGCAATGTTATGATGTTTAGTTCTTGAAACCTGATAACGGATGCCTTTGACACCTTGTGGTCCCACAAGCTGGTGTACGTCATCCATGTGGGCTTTGTTGCTTCTGAGCTGGATGGCTGCTTGTTTACTTTCAAGCCTTTAAGACCCCAGACACTACATCTTTTGCTAGCCAGTCACCATCAACTTTCTTCACCACCTTTGCTTATGCACACATTTGTCTTCAGTAATTGTGTTGGGAAGGTGAGCATCATGGAATGCGAACTTAATAGAACAAAGTGTTCTTGCCCTGAGGAAGTACTTGAGTGGAGGTCCAAAGCCCATCTACTGTCCTATTATTAACCCTGTAAGTATATGCTCGTTGATCTTTTTCCCCATAGTCACATATAAATATATGCACCTATGTACATGCCTGTATTTAAAACTCTATAAATGTGCTTTGCCCCCAGTTCTTTCCTCTATTTCCTTTTACTTTCCTCTTGTCCTACTATCGTGCTCAGCCTCCATTTGGGTTTCAGTATTTTCTCTCTGTTAAATTACTTTTGATCAATCCCCATTGGATTTCTCTCACCCACCTTGTCACTGACTTTGAATCAATTGCTGTTCCCTTATCCCTGGGCTGATCAACACCACCTCCTTTCCCCTTCCTCCCCTTCTCCCATGTCCCCCCACCCCACCTCCAGAATCATCAGTCCCATAGTTTTCGCTTTCAGACTGTTCGTCTAGCCTAACTTATCTTGATAGACCTGCAGAGGTAACAATATGTACAAAAAAGGCATCCTAAAATGAAGCAACTAAAGAAAATAAAACAATAATAACAACAAAACCCCCCCAATGCCCTATATATGTGTATTACTTTTATTATGTCAAAGTGGCAAGCAGTTAGAAACATTGAGGCCCCTTATAAGAGGTACCTATATGGTATTAAGGTTCTCCCGAAGGTGGAGCTTCCTGGGCCATGTTTTAGAGACCGTGGAAGCACTCATTTGTGTGTGTGTGTGTGTGTGTGTGTGTGTGTATAGGAAGGGGACTTTATGGCTGGGATGGGGAATAGTCAGAATATTTAAGAGACTCACAAGTTGCAGGCTGCTCTGGGAATACTGTGAGACTGGGAATAGCCAATTCATGTTCCAGTAGGGTGGTTGACGCGGTTTGGAGTAAAAGACTTTGGGATATCACAACACCATTTATAACCCATTCTTCTGACCCTCAAATGTCCTCGATACCTGCTATTTTAATCTATGAACCTTCCATGATAAAAGCTCCCATCAGACAAGGTCACCAGAGCACCCATCTTTTGGATAATGTCTGTTCTCAAAATCCTCCCCTTTTGATAGTCTATTTTGTAGCTAACTCACTCTCCCAAACATCTATTGGGCACCTGCTGTAGGCCAGATTCTGTGTTCTATGCTAGGGTTATCATGAGTGCAATCTCCATGACCATATTATCATGGAACATAGGCTCTATGGAAGGATAGTAAAAAAAAATATGGAAAATAAAAAATAAAAACACACCTGATAAGTACTTTAAAGGACAAGTACAAATTCTGATGAGATCAAGGGAGGTGCCTGAGAGCCTGAAGTGAGGGCCATTGGGAAGATTCTTTTTCGAGAGTGATATTTGAGCTGAAGAATGAGCAGAAATGAGTATGGCTAAATAAATGATCTGAGCAAAGACCTAGAAGACTCAGTGATTGCCCTGGTTAACTCCTGCCATGTAACTTGTCACCCTGAAACTTAGAAGATTAAAAGAAGTTAATGATAGCCTCTTCTAGTTCTTTGGTTGAATGGCCTCAGCTGTGTTCTTCTTGCTTGTGATTGCAGATGGCCAGTGAGACAGCAGATACCTGAAGACTTGACTGGACTGAATGTCCACGATGGCTTTCTTACAGTGGGCTAATCATTCTGGTTATTGGTCAGAAGTACACAGGCCTGTGGAGGGGAGCACCCACCGGTGGCCTCTCCATGAAGTGTGGGCTCCTCAGAAGACAGTAGCTATACCCCCAGAGAGATCATCTCAAAACCAAACCAAAAAGGCATCATTAGAGCAGACTCTTTTATCAAATTTCATTTTAAAAATATGTAGTTAAATGTTCTGTTTTATGCATTTAAACATATCTAGATGGAGATTTAACTTGCTTCTTGAGGGCAAGTGCTGGTGGATTTAATAGTTTTAATTCCAGGGTGGGAAGGGTGGACTCTGGTCAGTGAAAAGTAGATGGGAACAGAAATGCAAAACCCCAAGCCCCTGCATTTTCACTTTCTGAAAAAAAAATTTATAGTTTATGTAAAATATTGTACTTATGTGAGAAGTGCCACCTATATCTTGTTAAACCCAATATTTAAAATTTATAGTCTCATTGCTACATAATAAATGAAAATCATATAATTATGATATATCTATAAAGAAAGAGAAAGAAAGAATCAGTACTCTAAAAAAGGCAACTAGAAGCTGCAAGACTTTTTATGACCTAGCCTTAATAATTCCAGAATGTTGCTCATGTCCCATCCTTATAGCCATGTGTGTCCCCAGAGCCAGCTCAGATTCAAGAGCTAAAGAGAAATAGGTGATATCTTGCTGGGAAACCAAGGTATGGACATAAAGAGAGAGGACATCATTGGCGGCCACCTTGAAAACCATCCGCCGTTCATGATGTTTGCGCTTGCCATTCCTCGTGCCTGCAGTTACCAACCTGGCTGGCATCTCTTAGCTTTCTGTTTAAAATATCCCATTGTTAAAGAGGGCATGACCGACCCTCCTGACCAGCCACTCCCTCTCGCAGGACCCTGCGTCCTTATTTTCATGACAGCCATCTCTCCAAAACATCCCTTTCTTAGAGAATTGGCCCTGGTGTCAGTCTTCCCCCAAGCCCATACCCCTGCCTACATTCTGCCCTGCACTCTGACTATAACCCCCCAGAGGGAAAAGCCCTGTTCCCTAGTGTATCACCCAGAAAAATAACTGCTGCAGAACAGGCACTGAGTGGATGTTTCTTGGGTGGAGGAAGACACATGCAAAGACCCTGAGATAGGAAGTGCCCCCACAGAGGCTTAAGAAAGGCATGTGTGCTGGGACTGAAGAGGGAGGGGGGGCAGCGCCTGAATTGGCCACATCTCCACCAAGTTGGCACTGAGCTCGACACCATTTCTCAAGTGCAGAAAGCATACCTTTGTGCCTGATATGGAAGCCCACCTATGTGCATGCCTCAGCTGTGTGCCCCAAAGGACCATTTTCACGGATAAACGAAGCCCTCTGCATTTGGGCTATTTCTCACACTTTCCAAAAATAATGGAGCAAGCAAATCACAATACCAACCAAGAAGACCTAAATGATGGAATGTATGTGTTTGGGGGAGGAGTTCTAGTCCTCTCTAGGTAAACACCACAGATTTCTTTGATCATTTATAACTTTTTTTAAAAAAAAATTCTGGTAACTTGGGGTTTTACAAAGCAGACACCTTTGGGTTGTGACTTAAGGAGACCATCAGCGTTACTTGCCATAGTTCACACACATTTGTTTCAACTCATCCACTGCAATCTCTTCAACGCCCCATCACTTAAACCATTTCCTCCCCATATTCCCTCCCTACTGTCCATTCCTCTCTCTTTCCTAACCCTCTGAACTTTGTCTTTGGGTAAACACTGCTCTTTTGATCTGAAATGGCTGATTATTGTAGCAAGAGGGTGAGTTCCCCCCTAGAAATGAAGGAGAAGGGTCATCGTTTTAGGCGACCCCGAGTTACGATCCCCATCAAACCTGGTCCATTTTTATTTCATTTATTGTTCACGAAATCATGAACTAGGTACAGTAGCTTCATGGGTGGAGGAAACCTGCTAACACTGGTAGACCTTGTGGTTTTTGTTGGTCTTGCATTGTGTCGGTGTCTACTCACAGAGGCACTGCAGGAAAGAGATCTGCCCATTAGAGTTTTCTACTTTGAAAACTTTGCAGCAATAGATGGCAAGGTCTTTTGTCCCACAGAGTGGCTGGTGGGTTAGAATCTTCGGGCTAGCAGCCAAGCACTTTAACCCTGTGCACCACCAGGGCTCCTTCGGTACGGGGTTCAAACATAGGTCTGTGTGACCACATTGCCCTGCAGCGTTTTGGGTACTAGCCTAAGGTGGAGCGACATAAAAATTAGGGGAGACACAATATCCAAACCGAAACCCAGAATGATAGATTTTCCCTGCGGTATTGAATCAACATGCTTAAATTGAGTTGGCCCAGAATGGCAGCAGACTCGCTCTGATTATAAGGCCAGGGTCTAATTCCCGCCTCAGTTATGATTGAATAACCACTCATTAAGGACCGGGAAAAGGCCAAAGTGAGTGCAGTGAGGATGTGGAAAGGTCTGAGGGTTGCCAGAGATGGGGCAAAGGTCATCCTCTGAGGTGCGTAGGGTTTGGCCATACCCGAACCAAAGCCACCAGGACACCATGGTCAAGGCCAGAACTCCAGGAAAGGGGACTGTGGTCATGGAGATGGTCTGCGACCTCTCTGATTGACTCTGGAGAGAATGAGGAGGCGTCTCTCCTTGGTGTTTTGAAAACCAACCTTCATGTGGTTGATGCAGATCTTCCATGACGAGCAAGGAGGAGGATGGAAAGAGATTTACCAAAAACTGGTCGCTGTCCTTTTTTTTTTTTTTTTTAATGGTGTGCTCAGGGTCTTCGTGGATAGAAGTTTCTGTGCTAAATCACCTTGAGGGACTGCCTGCTCTCACTTTACCTTCTCTGTGTTCCAGAGGCTTGCGCTCCTCAATCCACATGAACCATGATTATTTCAATATTTTCCTCGGCTTGAATGGTCTTCTTGATAAGTCAGTGTACTTTTTGAGCTATTTTCTTCTCTCTCTTTTTCTCCTTATGGGGAAAACCTAAATACATATTTTTTTAAGGAGATGGCTATAAAAACTTTCCTTAAGTCAGACCATCTGTGTTGATGGAAACTTTAGACTTTTGTCTGGGGAATGGAATTTTCTTCTTCTTGTTTTCTCCTGATCTTTGGAAAATTTAGGGAATGAAAAAAAAATCCCCAAAGTGGGTAAGAACTTTCAAAGTAGATCTGGGAAAGAGAGAAATTAAGGTGCCTCACAGAAAAACTTGAATACTTCATCATTCTTCTGATAGAATATAGAGATGAAGAGGCCACTACCCATCCCAGTTATCCATTTCTTAGCTAGGAATTTTGTAGGTTAAAGTTAACAAGATAAACTTTCCAGAAGGCATTTGGGGTATGTCAGGAAGCTTAGGAGAAGAGTTTTGGGTGGAAGGACAGAATCATTCAGCCAAGGCAGTTCATCCTTGAGATGAAAGTTCTTGGCACTTGTCTAAGGCTAGCTTCACTAGAGAAGCAAGATCAGTAGTACTTAAATGCATTTATAAATTGAAATTCATATCAAGCAGATTACTCAAAGAGTGGGAAAAGCATTCCAGTCCAAGTCCAGGCAGGATCCAAGTTCATGTGATAGATATTAGGCTAGAATCTTCTTCTGATTGTCATAGCTATGGAGTTGATGAACTTGAGATTTGATAAGAAGAACACATACTGGTGACTAGAAAGGCAGATAAATCCTAGGTGAGCAGGCAAGATAGGAGGTTGCTCAGGTCTCCCAAGACTGGCAGACAATGTGGCAGGTCATTGCTCAAGTCCGTGCAACCTGAGGTTGATTAGCCAGATGCAGCATCCATAGCCAGCAAAATGCAAACAAGCTTTTCTCAAGGGTCCATCTATATTGGAAATAGGCCATACCTCTAATGAAGTCCCCACATTTTAACTGATTGCCTCCTGGCTGTAACCTGAGAAAGGGTGTTGTATCCCTTTCCAATCTTCTTAGAATATATTAGGTGTAATTACATTGTGTTAGGTCAAATCATTTGGGGGGTGGGGCTAGGGGATATGTTAACTTCCAAACTACTGAAAATCCCAATCTAGCCAAGTTGATACAAAACATGAACTGTCATACAATCTTTGTGTCTATCAGGGAGACTGTGATCTATCTTGATCTTACCTTTACACAAGACAGCCAGAGCTTTGCATTCAAATTCATGTCTAGATTTTTCTCCAGACCATTTCTGTACTGTCTCTGACACCACACTCTCAAGGGTGAACCGGGAGATCAGAGGAGTTCTACTTATCACTCATTGGATCTATGTATCATCAGGAGATGAAGGCTCAGAGGCTGCTTTGATCCTGAGGGTAGCAACGTTGAATCTGAGCATATGATGGAATTGAGGATTGGGCTACCTACTTCTACTATAAATGTCTATGGTCAAATGTGAGTCCCTGACACATTGCTTTAAAAACACCTCAAAAGTTTCAACCTTAAACTCAATGGGGAATGCATTTTCTTGAGGTTGGTAAGACAAAGGTTTTAGAATTGGTACAGTGGAGACGGCACGAAATGTGAGACTTCACTGGTAGGAGTGGGAGGATACTGTGGTCTTTTACCTTGGCCATTTCCTTTGCAGTTTTCAGCTGTGCCATCATCATCCTGGTTCCAAAGGAGTATGTCTGAGTTCTAGCTCTAGCAACACGATCCAGAGCAACAGGCAGCAGCCACATGCCCTAGCTAGTGCTAGAGGCATTTTGTCAAACTCTTTGGATTTCCATGGCAGTGATGATAACAGTCATTGTGATTGGGGAACATCCATGCCCAATAGTCCCTCTGATATGTCCAGTCTCAATAGTGTTCTTCTAAGATGCCACTCGGCTGGCAAGCCACTCAACTTCCTACATGGTCATTCTTGAATGGATTCCCCTGTTTGAGTGACCACGAGTCCATTACAGAAGAGGAGCCTATGGGAAAGGGCATGGCATAGAGTTTTATTATTTTATTACTAATCAGAATGCCACTTTGTTTTGTATCTCAAAATGGCAGGGCTTTCTGGCCCTCATTTTGTCACAATGGTCCTCAGTGTCAGCAATTTCGAACTCAACATGATTGTCACCGAGGATCCACGGCCCCACACATCACAGACCCCAGTTTCCAACATTGGTAGGAATGAGCCAGCCTGAGCTGTGCTTATTGATTGGCCGCGTCCGAAATGAAACCTAAAGTGGGCAAGTCAGGGAACAGAAGAGAACCTAACTTTCAAAGAAGGAGAGGGAAAAGAGCCAAGGAGGTGGTTAAGTCTTAAGAGAGAGATGGAAGAAGGAGAAGACAAGAAAACAAGAAGTTTCCCAACACGAGTGAACAATGCGTTCCACATCACGCTTAGAGCTCGGACTTCCTACCTTCCTCTGCTGGCTGATGCTGAATCAGGCCATTGTCGGCTTTCAAAAGTGAACTTTCAGTTCTAAAAATGCCAGGGAGAAATAGGCACAAAGGCATTGTAGGAACTTAAGGAGCTCCCTGGAGGCTGCAAGAGAGGAGACATTTCAGATAAAAGATAAGGACTTTGTGTGTGTGTAAAGCAGAAAGTTTGAGGCATCCGTTGAGAGAGAGAAAGAGAGAGAGAGAGAGACAGAGAGAGAGACAGAGAGACAGAGACAGAGAGAGACAGAGAGAGAAAGCATTAGGAAACAAAAGAAGGGAGCTTATTGTCTCATGTTGCGCCGTGATTCACAAGGTCGGCAGTTTGACACCACCAGATGCTCGGAGGAAGAAAGATAGGACTTTCTACTCCTTTAAAGAATCCACTCTCAAAAACTCAGAGGGGGGCAGTCCAACCTTGTCCCACAGGGTTGCTGTGAGTCCGCATTAACTCAATTTCAGTTAACTCTTAAAAAAAATAGATGTAATACTATGCTATTATTTTCTAGCACATACTAATGTAAAGGGTTGAGCATTCCACCTACAAGGCAAATGGTTCACAATTCAGGTCTACCCAGAAGTGCCTAAGAATAAAGGCTTGGCGATCTCCTTCAAAACAAGTTGCAGTCACAAATACCTTGTGGATTGAAGTTCTATTGGTCACACACAGGGTCACCATGACTTTGAATTGAGCCCACAGCAACCACCCTCAACTATGATATGCCCATTTTGTAAAACTTGAGACTCAGTTATTCATTTGCATGAGGTCACAGAACAATTATGTGGAAATGCTGTGGTTTTTAATCGAGGCCTTTCGGACTTCAAGGGCTCAAACAGTCATTGGTTCTGCCATGGATGTGACCAAAGACCCCAATGGAGAGCTATCAATTCTTTATTCATCTTCCTGCATACAAAGCTGTCATCTTGCTTGGATCCACCGCCAATGCTCATGGAAGCGGCAGCCAGGAGACCAAATGGAGCATTTAATTGGGTAAATCTGCTGCGTAAGGTCCCTTTAAAGTATTGAAGAACAAGGATGTTGCTTTGAGAACTACAGTACCCCTGACCCAAGCCATGGTATTTTCGATGGTCTCATATTCATGTTAAAGCTGGACAATGAATAAGGAAGACTGAAGAAGTATCAGTACATTTGCGTTAGGGTGTGAACAAGAGGATTGGCCATACCATGGACTACCAAAAGAACAAAAAAATCTGTCAATAGCCACAATGCTCCTTAGATATAAGAATGGTGAGACTTTGTCACACATACTTTGGACATGTTATCAGGAGAGATTGGTCCCTGGAAAAGGTCACCATGCTTGCTAAATTGGAAGGGCATCTTCAAAGAAGAAGGCCCTCCAGGAGGCGGAGGGACACAGTGACTGCATCAATGGGCTCAGACATTACAGTCTTGAGAATGGCACAGGACTGGGCAGTGTTTCCTGCTGATATCATAGAATCACTGTGAGTGGAAAATAACATCACCATGATTCCATTTAAAGGGCCTTCTGCACTTCAGGAAGGCCCTTGGCTCCACGTCTGCCCAAGTAACAGCTGTGATCATTGTTCTCATGGACCTCTCATTCCCCAGTCTTACTCCTGAAAATGTAGACCAAGGGTCAGTGTCCTTGGGAATTTATTTGCAATGCAGAGCTCACTCACTTTGAGAGCAGTGTTAGAATCATGGGCTAGAATCTTCTTCTCAAGCAGCACCAGGCCATCTGCGTGCATACTACAGGTATGAGAAGAGCCATAAGCATGGGTTCAAGACCCACAGGTGGAAAGTGGGGCAGTATGCCCCACAGGTATTTAGACAACAAAGACTATCAGGAACAGCACTGGGGGTCATCAGCGAGAGGACAAAGGGAAAGGGAATTAGGAAGACCTGATGCTGGGCCAGACTGCTTAGGTGGACATTCAGGATTCTTACTAGCAATGAGGTGCCACTGAACTTCAGTTTCTTCATCTGTTACAAAAAGGCATGCTCCTATCCTCATTCCTCATGCCTTTAATGAAGATTAAGGGACAATTTGTAAAGTGCTCAGTGGGATACTCAGTGCCACCTCCAATGCCACTGACACAATCCTGGCTCAGGGGTGGCCCCAAGGGTGCCAGAGTAGAATTGTGCTCCATGGCTGGCTCTTTACAAGTAGATTGCCAGGACTTTCTTCTGCATCACATCTGGTAAGACTAGAACCACCAATTTCTTTGGTTAGCGGTCAAGCGTGTTGATTCCTTGTGCTACTGAGACATGTCACTTGGTGCATCCAGAATCCTCAATCTGTGGCCTGTCTTTATCCTGGTTTTTGTTTTTCCACTGAGGACCTTGGTTTACTTTCCTTCCCTGCAAGTAAACATGAAAGGTGACCCCAATGTGTTTTCTGAGCTAGAGAATGAGTGAAGTCCAGCGTCTTCTTCATGGGGTCCAGGGTACTAGTATTAGGCTTCCTAGATTCAAAGTGCGGTTTTCCTTTGAGCATTTTAATCCATCTCTCTGGCCTCAATTTCTCCATCCATTAAACTGATATAATAATAGGATAAGGAATTCCAGAGGCATTGTGGGTGAAGTGTTCGGCAGCTGTTCAAACCCACCCACTTCTCCATGAGCAAAAGAAAAGCCTTCTTCTATCAAGAGTCCCAGTCTCAGAAATCCAAGGGGGCTGTTTGCCTTTGTCCTGAAGGGTCATTAGGAGTCAGCATGGACTGGATGGCACTGGAGTTTAGTGGAGTTGGGGGGCGGCACGGTTTCAATGATATCAGATTCACCCAACATTCAATTCACAGTCTGGTCCCTAGTAATCCCTCCCGAAAAGGCATTTGCCTACATAACCCTCCTTTACCTGGGCGAACTCATGAAGGAGACAAGGAGAAGAAATCATTGTGACTAATGCAGGGTTTTAAAACTCAGGCCATGCTCCTTATCAGCTTAGCTCCCGATGTTCTCCTTGAATTGTACACTGAGAAAAGTCCTGGCGGCCCCTTGGTTAAAGCACTCCACTTGTAATGGAAAGGTTGGCGATTCTAGTTGTAAACCGCATCGTCTCTGTGAAGCCCCATCAAAGGAGGTTGGAAAATATTTGTGAATAACCAGTGAAGGCAAGGACCCATTTCCACGGCCCCTCCAAACTCCAAATTCAAACGCACTGCCATCAAGTCAGTGCTGAATCACAGAGATCCCCTGTGGGACTCTGAAACTGTAACGGTAGGTGGGAGTAGAAAGACCTCAGTCTTTCTTCCATGGAGCTACTAGTAGTTGTGAACTGCTGACCCAGTGGATCATAGCCCAGCTCATCATCACTTTGCCACCCAGGCCCCTCTCAGCAGCCCCTCAGCGGAGAACAAAGAAGACATCCTGGTCCCTGTCCCTGTCTGGTGGGCACTCAGTGGGATGGACAAGGGCAGGGAGGAGCCTGCGGAACAATAGACCTTCGCAAATGCCATGTCGCATAACTGGGCCATTGGCGCCTACAATTGTGAAGGCTCATTGTGGAAGAAAATCTGTTGTCCTGGTGCATGGTGGGAGGATGCCGCCGCCTCCTGGGCACCCCACCTCTCAGCTGCCCTGGAAGCTCTCCAAGCCTCGGTGAAGCCATTGGGTGCTTTTCAGAAGTCAAAGGCTGAGTGACCACTTGGCCTGTTGTTTCTGTGCTGAGCTGCCCTCTGGAGGTTTTGCTGTTGCTGAAAACACCGAGGCCACAGGCAACGTGAGCAAGTGAAAGACCCGTCTGGCACACACCACTTGTCCAGTTCCAATTGACCCAATGCCTTCCATTCAGGGCCTGCTTCTTAAGGTCAAACAGTGGTCTGTTGCTGATGCCAGGGTATGCCTGGTCAGGCCTCCCATGACATGGCCCAAGTGTGTAGGCAGGGAAGTCAGGGATTGCTGCTCAGAAGAAGTGAACTATAAGAGCACCCTGACTGGTGGTGATTAAATCACCAGGGCCAGTACCCCCAGGTCATTTCTCTTTCAGCATGCACGTAACACCCAATTGACCCAGCCCTGGTAAGGTGAAAGGTCAGACCTTTTCTTTGTCTCCCCAATTCTATCTTGCAGCCACATTTAAGTAATTCCACCCAGCTAGCTCTGTGCTTGTTGTACCAGGTGGAACAGACAACTGTCCTGACCTTCCAGGTCTGGGGAACCCAGCAAGAATCTTAGTGTTCCAGCAAAACCCTTTCCAGTAAACCCTTCCCCGAAGCCCTCCCTCCTCTTGTCCCCCCGCCTGGGCTCACGAGTCTTCTTTCTTGGGCACCATAATTTCCCATCTTTAATTCTTCAGTAGTACGCACTCCTTGGAACTCCCAGGGCATGTTTGCATACCAGGCTGAAGTTCTGTTGGACATAAAGTTGCAATGAGTTGGAACTGACTTGGACCAGCAGCCTCCATCTGGAACTCCGGCTCCCCAGAGTAGCACATGGTAGCTACACATGTGGGTGTAAACACTGCACACTCAATGGGTATGTGCACATGTGTGTCAGGAAGTACATGCAGTGGGGTATATGCCATGTCTCTGTGTATATGTACATAGGTATACGTGCTTTTCTATCCTTTGATTATATTTTTAGTATGTGTTCACGGAATAGTTATGAATATGTATCTCGCTCAACTCGTTGAAGGATCAGGGCTACAGAAGAGATCAAATGAATAGGGTGAGAAGGTTCTAAGGAGTCCTGGTGGCACAGTGGTTAAGAACTTGACTGCTAACCCAAAGGCCAGTGGTTCAAACCTCCCAGCCACTTTGCAGGATAAAGTTGTGTCTGTCTCCTTCCTTTATGATTGACAGCCCTAGAAACACCTTGGGAGTGTCCTACCCTGTCCTATAAGGTCTCTAAGGGTCTGAGTTTTGGGGAGAATTTTTCTCCCATGAGGGTACCCCCACCTCCTTTTTCACCTTGAAGCAAATGTGTACCCAAGAGTCTGCTTTTCAGTGGATGGGGTCCTGGCTAGAGAGAGATGTTGCAGGCAATGGGTAGACGCATCTCCAAGAAGGAAAGCTCGCTCCTCTGTGGTTCATTTGCATTTAAATGCTCCCTGTCATTTTTAATCCAGCCCTCAACACAGTCATCTCCCTTAGGAGCAGCCTGTGTGCATGCATAAGGCCTGCTTCAAGCCAGGTCCCACCCAGGCTGGAGGGAGCCCACCTCCCACTCCAGGACCCAGAGGCATCTTTAGGTATCCATGTAGCAGCCAGTGGGGTGATGTATGCTAATGTGACTGTCAGGGGCTACTCAGATGTGGGTCTGAGGATAGCGCCAAGGGGCATTTCGTGTTCCCAGACCAGGGGCAGTGTCCCCTGAGACCGAAATCCTCCCCGTGGGAGGTGGAGCCTCGAAGTCCCTTGCTCAGTCCTATTAAGCATGAGGATGTGCTGAAGGCAGCTGACAAGATGGAGAAGCTCTTGTTTGGCTCCCGAAGACAAACAGTTGACAGTTGAAAGAAAAAGAGCAGGCGGCCCCTGTGTCAGCCCCATAACCTCCTGAGTCCCTGGTTTAGGGCAGAGTCACCTGGTGGCATTTCTGTTTTTCTTCATTATCAGAAAGCAAAGGGCTTACTCCTGAGGTTTCTTTTATTTCATTTTCACTTATTTCATATTACTATTTTAACGTAACTCAGTTTTCCAGGTTACAGATTGTTGGCAAGGCTCTCAGTAGTACTAGTAAATAGTGTTATTTACCTATTTATCTATGCTTTACTTTGATCTCTACTCTGTGACCATTTGAGACACCTCCTGTGAGCCGGTATTGTGGTGCAGATTTATCAGAGGCCCCCATCTGAGTGTGTAATGGACAACTCTTATAACATCCGGGCACCTAAATGTGCATTCTGAATGGCTGCTGGGTCTTGAACCACGAAAACCAGAAATGTACCAAGACCCCTGAAATTATTGACGTATACGAGGCCACTGTGACTGGCAAAAAAGAAAGAAAACGTGTGAATGTGCAAACTTTCTCAGATCCTAGAATTAGGTGATGCGGGGGCCAGTGAGTGATTTCAATTAGTTGTGACCCTACAGAACAGGGTAGAACTTCCCCTGTGGGTTTCTGAGACTATAACTCTTTTTTTAAAAAAAGATTTTTATTGGCACCTAATCCAGCTATAATACCAGAATTGTACAATCTTTACTATAATCGATTTTATAACATTTCCCCCCTCATGGCTATAGTTGTACAATCACAATCAGTTCTACTGCTCCCTTATAGTTATTTCCCCCCCAATTATTTTATTGGGGGCTCTTACAGCTCTTATAGCATTCAATACATCATTTGTATCAAGCATGTTTGTACACATACTACCACATTCATTTCAAAATATTTTCTGCTTGATCCCTTCGTATAAGCTCCTCCTTACCCCTCCCTCCTTTTTTAAATGAATCATTTTATTGGGGGCTCATACAACTCCCATCTCGAGACCGTAACTCTTTTTGAGCCTCTACTCACTCTCCCTTAGAGAGGCTGGTTGTTTGGAACTGCTGACCTTGAAATGAGCAGTCTGAACCACTCAGCCAGCAGGGTGCTGCTGTACAGGGGTGGCCACAACTGACGATGGCCACAGTGCAAGAGTCCTGTGATAGGAAACCCCATCACTGAAAGTATGCTTAAGAAAGCAGGAGGCCAAAAAGAAGTTATCAGTCTTCCTAAGTCTACCACCAACTCAGTAGCATGTGTGGGACGTAGAATGGAAGGGAGAGATACATGACTGACCTGGGAGGATTTGCACACGATGCGATTGGGTGATAGACACAGTGGTGGTAAAACACCCAGCAAGGCTAAAGAACGGATTAGAAAGACAATTTTATATCTGCTTGAATACGCATTTGAGGGGACTCCAAAGAGTTCATGGAAAAATGAAATGAAAGCATCATTAATTTTTTTCTGGAGAGCTTTTTGAAGCCCCCTCATATATGTAGGGGAATAAATAAGTCAGGAATTTTTGCCTCCCTGTTTGTATATCCATGGAGTTTTTGTCCGTGCATGGAATTATTTTAGCCCAGTCCATTGGCACACATCTCTAGATGGTTACATATCACCCAGATTGGGACAAGGGATCATGCGCTTGTCTGATCTCATCTGGTTTCCTAGGAGACCTGATGGACCACTTTAAGGCAGTCACTTTAAGGTGAGAGGTCAGCTCAGAAAGTCTTGGCGGCAGTTTTGTTTGCTTGAAACGAGCTTGTCTGTGCCTAAGGAATCCGAGTCTGGTCTGGTTTTGCTTCTATTTTGTAGCCACTCAGATCAAGGTTTGGACCTGAGGGGTCAAGAGCTGGGAGAGCTTTTAAAGGATGAGACTCTTCTCTCTTTTAAAAGACAAAAGCAAATAACATTTTTTAAAAAGACATTATTTATAGATAAATATTTTCCTATGGTTTATGTAATATAGGAGTTAAAAAGAAAAACATTCCGTGTCGTTGCACTGCCCATCATAAAGGAATAAAACCAGTACCGGTACCTCATTACCCCCCTCCATAGGTGTTTTTTTCCTCTTTTCTTGCATCCTCCTTCCAAAGGTTCCTATCCTTTCTCCTTCTCCACCCCTACCTGTACCCCAGCCTGCCATGCAGTCTTTAAAGACTTGTATTTTGGTGTGAAAACTATTTTGTTCTTTTTCTTTTTCTTCCTTTATAATAATGGTGTCATGAAATATCTAGCTCTATGAGATTGACTGTGCTAAACATATGTTTTACAATTTTGTCTATGTCATAATGTATGTAACAGACTTTCCATTTTTTAAAAAATAATTCAAAGGGACACTATTCATCAGTTTTCTCGCAATACATAAGATAATCTTAGGAAAATTAAAAACTGAATTGGGGAGGAAAGGGCCTGAGGAATGGTTTCTCCCATGATGACAGCTCCCACACTTATTCTTTGAAGGGAGCCAGGACAATACCTCAAGAATTGCAGTGGATAGTCCGAAGTTGTTCATTCTGGCTTTGTCTTTTTTTGTAAAATCATTTTATTGGGGACTCACACAAATCTTATCACAATCCATACGTCCACTCAGTGTGTCAAGTACATTTGTACATTTTTTTCAGTGTTAGTCTGGGTAGACCAGAGAAACAAATTCATAAACACGTGTGTGTATAAGAAAGAGGTTTATATACAATAGCAATTGAAAATTGAGAAAGCATTCCATCCCAGTCCAGTCTAAGTCCATAAGTCCAATATTAGTCCATATGTCTGATACCAATTATAAATCCTCTTCAGGCTCCCAAGACACATGCAGTGACACCAGGACAATCACAGGCCAATTGGTGCAGATTCTTGTGTATCCAGTGGTGGTAGAAATATCTCAGTGCTGTCAGGGGTCTCCCCATGGCTCCTCCAGTTTTTAGGGCTCTGGGTGTATCAGCAGGCTGCCATGTGTCTTGTCAGCTGCAATGTATCCTGTCACCCCCAGGGAGTGAGCAGAGAGATAGTGTCTCTTGCTTCCAAGAAAGAATTACCACATTTCCCAAAATTCTCAGGAGAAAACCACATCTACACAGAGCTCCACCCCAACACTCTTAATCCTCAAACTGACACCAGATTAGGTGACTGACACAGTTGCCATCATGATTCTCAAAATGTTTGCTTTCTATTTCAGTCCCTGGTATCAGCTCCTCATTTTCCCCTTTCCTCCCTGGCCCCCTTTCTCAAGAACCCTTGATAATTAATAAATGATTATTATTTTGTCATGTCTCCCTTTACCCAATTTTCTGTTGTCCATCCCACAAGGAGGGGGTTATGTGTTGATCCTTGTCATGGCTTCCCCTTTTCTACCCCACCTTCCCTCTATCCTCCAAGTATCACCACTCTCACCACTGGTCCTAAAGGGTTCATCTGCCCTGAATACCCTGTGTTTCCAGTTCCTGTCTGTACCAGTGTACGTCCTCTGGTTTAGCTGTATCAGTAAGGTAGAATTGGGATCATGATTGTGGTGGTGGTGGGGAAGGCAGAACTAAAGAGCTAGTGGAAATTTGTATGTTTCATCATTGCTGTATGACACCCTGATTGGCTCATCACCACCCTGTGACCCTTCACAGGGTGAAGTTGCCTACAGATGGGCTTTGGGTCCCCACTCAGCACTCCCCTCCCCCCATATACAGTGACATGATTTTTTTGTTCTTTGATGCTTGATGACTGATTTTATCGATACCTTGTGATAACAGATTGGTGTGCTTCTTCCATGTGGACTTTGTTGCTTCTGAGATGGATGATCACTTGTTTACTTTTATGTGTTTAAGACCCCAAAGGCTATATTTTTTGATAGCCGGGTACCCTCAGCTTTCTTCAACACATATTTTTTTATGCACCTGTTTTGTCTTCAGTGATCATGTCAGGAAGGTGAGCATCATGGAATGCCAGTTTACCAAAGAAAGTGATCTTGTATTGAGGGAGTACTTGAATGGAGGCTCAAAGTCCATCTGCTACCTTTTGCTCCCCAAAGTCAAACAATATTGTAAAGGAGAATTATTTGAGTCCCTTGTGGATGCTGAAACTGCTGTTTTCATGCAGGAGATATATGAGAACATAGAATTCTCCGGGGAAGGGTTAATGAGATGGAACCCTGTTTTCAGAAGTAGATAGATCTAGAGGGAAGAGATGCTGAGAAACAGTGACTTCTCATCTTAAAATGTTTCCGATGAAGCAATGTCATTGACTTTACTCTCATGCAGTTAGCATTTCAAACCTACCAGCTGCTTAATGGGAGAAAGATGAGGCTGTCTTCTCTCAAAAAAAAGTTACAGTCTCAGATACCCTATACAGAGTTGCTGTGAGTGAGAATCCACTTGTTGGCAATGGATTTGGTTTTGGCATGTGTATATACAGATACAGACTAAAAAACTTCACCGCCAACAAGGCAAGGCTTACTCACAACAACCCACTGTGCGATTCTGTTAATGTGAGTAGAAGGCCCAGTCTTTCTCCCAAGAAACAGCTGCTGGTTCCAAACTGTTGACTGTGCAATCACAGCCAAGCCTAACATGTAACCACCATACCACCAGGACTCCTTCTTCATAGACATACACATGCACGTATGCATACATATATATACAATACCTCAGAAGAGTGGAACTCTTGTTGGCATAGTGTGTTGGGCTGTGATGCAGAAGGTCAATACTTCAAAACCACTAGCCTCTCAGCATGAGAAAGACAAGTCTCTCTATTCTCCTAAAGAGTTACACTCTTGGGCACTCAGAGGGCAGTTCTAGCCCATCCTGAAGGGTCACTATGAGTTAACCTGGACTCAGTGGCAGTGAGTTTCTTTTTATGGTTTATACACAAGAAGAAGGTGTTTGAAAAAGTATTTTAGTTCTATGAACCTTTAGAAGCCCCCTTGTGTGAGTATGTGCTTATCTCCATATACATAAATAGAGTTTCACCACATAGGCATAGTCCAGATTTCTATCCAATCTTTTTTCTATTCATTTAAGATTGTTACTATGAGAGTGGAGTCAGAGCTCTGCTCCTCAGCTTGGCTGTAAGCCTAGCAGCAGTGGGCACTGTGTATTAAAATAAGTATTGAAAATATACACAAGGATTACCCTTTACCAACACCACCATGACTTTCATGCTGCTGGACTCACGACCATTGATAGCAAAAATGCCTTAAAACCAGTGGATTCCAGTCTTGAGAAGAATAGGCTTCTTGTTTCTGGCTATATGTGAGCACGAGACATTGTCCTGGCTGTATTTGTATTTCTGATGGGAAATAAGAAGACTCAGACTCCTGATTCCCAGGAAAAGAAGGCACACAGGTTCCAACTATCAAAGCAGGGGGTTACAGCTCCTGGTAAGGGAAACAGAATGCTGTGTTTTTTTTTTCTAGTGACATAGTGGGTTACACATAGGCTGCTGGACACAAGATCAGCTGTTGGAGGCCTCTAGCTTACCCAAATGGAGAGAGAGGGGAAGCTGACTGCGATAGCCTTGAAAACCCACAGAGGCAGTTTCGACTTGTTCTTGTTCCCAAGATGGTTTCAAGAGGGACACCCAGGGACCCAAGAAGAAAGCACCACTGACCCTTGCCAGCAGAGCTTTTAAAAGAAGTCTCTTGTCTTTCATAAATACTGTGAGGCCCACGTCCTCCTCCCACCATATCATTGAAGCTTGGAGAAAATGTCAGCGGATGCAGTATAGACAGTCCCCAGATGACATGTGAGTTCCATTCCCAAATCCATCTTAAAGTCAGATTTGAATCTAAGTTGGGACAGTTAGGTATGTTGCCCATATGAAGTCAAATGGTTAAACACTTGTCTTAGTATATTGACTATGTATTGTGTCCTTTCAGCTATGCTAAAAACATCTCCTCTAAAGCATAATTATATCAGGATGGTCTAATAATGATAATGTTTTAATGTATATTGAATAGTACTGTCTGCTTATTATTATAAACAGTTTCAGGTATCTCAAAGTCATAATAAGTTTTATAGGAGTTAGTTCAAAACTACAGGTGGTATATAAGTCAGACATTCACAACCCAGAGGCTGCCTTTATAGGGATTATGGGCTTTGGCTCAGGGCTAAGGCTGAGATCTAAATGTACAAGATAGGGATACTAATCACCACCTTCTCTATGGAAGAAAGAAGAAACTTTCTGCTCCTATAAAGATTTATTGCCTCAGAAATCCACAGAGGAAGTTCTATTCAACCCAATATGGTCCCTATAAATAAGAATCAACCTGATCGCAGTGAGTTTGGTTTTGAGTTTATCTAGATGTATGGACTTGGGGAAATTCCCTAATCCTGCAGAATCTGTTTGCTCCTGTGGAAATTGGCATAAAAATAGCAATCTCATAGAATGATTGAGATGGCTAAACAGAATGACCTATGCCATAGACTTGGTCCCAATTCATAGCGACCATCTGCAGCACAAAAGGAGACCCTGCTTAGTCCTGTCTCCTCCTCACCATGAACCACGGGGTCCATCCACCTCATTGAGAGTTTTGCTTTATTCGCCGACCCTCTACTTTTTCAAGCAGGGGCGCTCTTCTCCAGGGACAGGTCTCTCCTGACGACACGCCTAAAGTAGTCGGTCCTCTGCAGTTGTCGCCATGGTAGGTGTTAGGTGCCACGAAGGGAGCCCCACCTCACAGCGACCCTGTGTACAACTGAAGGAAGGAACACTCGCTCCCCGGTCCTGCGCCGTCCTCGCGAGGCTATGTTTGAGCCCACTGTGGCAGCCACATGTCAGTCCACCTCTTTGAGGGTCTTCCTCTTTGTCACTCTGCTTCCGTTTTACTACGTATAATTAATACCCTTCTCCAGGGACCGATTTCTCCCGAGAGCATGTCCAAAGCACGTGAGACCCAGTGGCGCTCTGTGGGTAGATCTCTCCTATTGGTCAAAGGGAGGGTGGCTGGGCACGCTTGCACGTAGAGAACTCTTTCAAGGAATCAGATCTAGATGTCTGCTTTTGTTACCCAAATGCTGCCTCATGGGCTCTGACTCATGGAGCGCCCAGGCAAGGCTCTCGTGATTCTTGTTTGAGAAACTTGACGAAGCCTTTGTGTCAGGCCACCTGGCTGGGGCGCTTCCCCTTTTCTTGCCGTCCCTCTAATTCGCCATGCAGGACGTCCTCCCGCAGTGACTGGTTCTTCTTGATGATGCAATCAAAGCTAGAGAGGATGTCTCACCATCTTTCCTTCTAAGGAGCAGTCCGGCTGGGCTTCCAAATGCAGATTTGTTTGTTCTCTAGCAGTTCATGCCTTTATTCAGGTTCTTTTCACATGAGTAATGAAAAGGTTGACAATACCATGGCCTGGGGGCACCTTAGTCCCCTCAAAGTGACTATTTGCTTGTCAACATTTTTTAACACTTTACAGAAGTCTCGTGCAACAGATTGACATCATTTTATTTTATTTTTTTAACTTCTGTTTTACAAGGACTGATTGTGACTCCAATACAGATACCAACCCATTTAATGGCACGAGAGTACAGAAAAGTGGCTCCTGTTGTCACTAAGGATGAGACGGAAGATGTCTGACCCTTATTGGGAATTTGGTCAAGGATCTAACGACTGAGCTAGGAGCTACTACACAAAGCAGCCTCCACCATTTACCAATTACATTCTGGAACATTCTCAATATGCTTTGCTGTCCCAGCCTCCTTGTGAAAATATCACCTCCTCAGCTCCCTGTGAAAATATCACTCATACTTCCACCTTTCTTATTTAAGTTTACCTTTTCAGTTTCCTCAGACAAATGGTGGCTCCCTCTTTTGCTGCCTTCCATGTGTGGAGTTCTTTCTCCTCTCTGGAATGGCTTATTTCAACTTGTTATTCAAAGGATCCACCTTGCCTCAACCAGAGGGGGAAGATGTCACATTCATCTTGGTACCCCAGAGTCTCTATTAAAGACCAGTATCAATCATCCAGCAGATTCTGCATGGTCTTTAAAGTCCCCCAGGGATGCAAAAAACGATCATGTTTGACGATGAACCAATAATTTAGAAACTGGCATTCACCAGAGATGCCTGAGAAGAAAGGTCTGGTGATTGGCTTCTGAAAACCAGCCATTGAAAACCATGCTGAAGCACAGTTCTTGGCCAACACACATGGGGTCCCACGGCTAGGAATCAAGGCAATGGCAATTGGTTTTGAATTTTCTTTTTGTTAACTCAAGAGTTGATAACTTAATGGCAAACGGGGTGGTTCCAAACTATACCTCAGAATTTCATAAACTGAGGCAGCCCTGCTAGTTACCCCAACTGGATTTAAAGATCACACCACCTCTGTTGCCTGTCATTGGTGTTGGCCATGGGACAGTCACTCTAGCTCAGAGCCTGCACCCCCACTAATGGAAACATGTCATTCTCTGCCCCATTAAGAGGATTCCTCTACATCACCACCAGCCCCCCCCCCCCAAGTAATTACACGGTAAATGACTTGTTAAATCTCAAACCCTCACCATACATTTTGCCACGTGCACTTCATATTCCTTGGGCGGTTTATCGCACTTTGGGGTAGTACATATTTTATAGGAAGGGAGAGCTCTCCAATTAATAGTAATTGTGATCGAAGTGGTAATGCTTGTCTCCAGCCTCATTCCGCAAGAGGAGACTGGAAGGCCCATCTTAATTGCCACAAAGAGCTATGTCTATCCTCGGCAGTATATAAATAATAAATTAGAGGCAGGGAGAGCAGAGCCCCTGTTACGGGCTTCGAGGATGGAGGGATATTTATGTAGTGCTGATTGCCTAAAAATCTCCTCCAAGTAATTATTAGTAAAAGTGGAATGTCTACATTTGTAAGGGAATTTTAATTAAAGGGAAGGTGACTCTCATTATGGGGAAAGAGTAGCAGCTGGGGATTAACATGCAGGTCCAGGACCAGCTTCAAGAACGTGATTGGTTCTCTCTGCCTCTCCTGGACAGTGGTGTGAAGCTCTGTTCCTCTGGGTTCAATTTCCCTGGGCCTAAGAAACAGGGGAAATCAAGCAGCTTATAAGAACTTGGAGCGTCATTAGAGAAATGAGACCTCTTCTACTCCTGTAAAGAGTTACGGTCTTGGAAACTCACAGGGGCAAATTCTACCATGTCCTAGAGGCTTGCTTTGAGTCAGAATCGACTCGATCACACTGAGTCGGATGGAGGCCGGATGCTACCTACTGGGCGACAAGTGTCTAACAGGGCTGTGTCTTAAGGACCCAACTGGCCGTGTCTTCCTGTTCCTTTTCTTTGTAACTTTCCATTGGGAATTAGGTAAAGGTTTACTTAGCAGAGGATAGTTTGTGCCTCCAACAACGCATCCACACCAGCTCGGCTTTTGTCAAATCGTCCATCGCGGTCCCCTCAGTGGACCATCTGCCTTCCTCCCTGGCCTTCCTTACTCTGAACTTTGCCTTTGCGCCAAAGCTGCCCTGGTGGCCTTAAGTGATTGATAGATTATTCTAAAAGTGGATGAGTTCACTTCTAGACCTGACAGGTGACTGAGGGTCATACCCTTTTTGGATTCCACTCCTTCTATCTTACCAGGAAACCTGGTCTCCTTGAGGATTTCGAGTTCCGTCGGATATTTTTCTCCCATTCGATCCAGAGCCTTCTAGTGATCCTTGTAGTAGCTGTTGGTAGTGGTAGCTAGTGGTAACTAGTGGCAGTACCATCTTCTTGACTTAAGGTCCCGAAGACCCATGTGTACAGGGTCCACTAATTGGTCTCACTTCCCTGGGCCTCTTTGTCTTCATCTATTCCATGAGAACCTCACCATGTGCACTGTGGCTTTATAGCAAGCCCGGGGCAGTGCGGACAGTGACTGTGCTCAGCTGAGGTTTGTGTGCACACGGAGGCCTGGAGAAAGGAAGAGGTGGAGATCTCTCGAAGAACCAGTCATTCACAACGCCATGTAGCACATTCCCACTCTGGCCCATACATTGGTTCACCAGGGGGGAGAACTGAATCAGGGCCAGTGGCTCAGCCATGAAACAAAGGAGGTGAAATATCCATCAGGAGCCCTGGTGGTGCAGTGGTAAAGCACTCTGCCACGAAATAAAAGGTGGACACTTTGAACCCACTAGCCTTTCCCTGGGAGAAAGATGACGCTGTCTGCCTTCATCAGGGTTCTACCTGAGGGCCCCTCATGGGGCAGTTCTCTTCTGTCCTCTAGGGTCATCAGGAATCCCAATCAACCAGATGACTTATGCAGAAGGCCACAAAGCAGTGACTGCTGTAAACATCCCAGACTCTCAATAGCATAAAACAACTTTTTTCCCCCAGATGTCTTTGGCACAACACATTTATGGTGAGCACCGACAATGCATTAGGTTCTGATGGTTCAGAAATAAGTAGGACAGTGTTGTCCACTCCAGGACCCTTGCTGATAGCGGTGAAAGGATATATTCACAATCCACAATCACTTTTAGTGTTCATAGTGAGTGTACTCTCATTGTTGGGGTGGTCCAGGGTCCCTTTAAGGAGCCTGTTGTGGAAAGTCACACAGATACCATGTCCTCTGGTTTTACATGGAGTTTCGTATTTTCAAGGAGAACTTTCTGATCACTATGGTACCTCCAGCTAAGGCCTCCCTGCCCGAAAACTTGACTGACAAGATTCCCAATGCTGGCTGTGGGACTTGGAGAAGGAAGATGATTCTCTATGACTTATGAACCTAAGAGTGATGGACAAGTCCCTTCTTTTTCCCAAAGAAAGACAAGTTCACTTTGAACCTGGCCCATTCTTATCACTAGACCCAAAAGAAAGCCTCTTCTCCCCACCAAAAGCAAACACACAAACAAACCCAAACTCACTGCCATCAAGTTAGTTCTTACTCATAACAACCTGACAGGACAGGCTAGAATTGCCCCAGTGGGTTTCCAAGACTATAACTCCCTACAGGAGTAAAGAAAATACTCCTATTTCCTCCCACAGAGCAAGCGACTTATGGCTTCAGTCTGTTGACCTTGTGGTTAACATCCCAATGCTTAGCCACTGCTCCTCAGGAAGCTCTTATATTCAGGCCACACATGCATGCACAGATGGACAGGGGACTCTCCATTGGGAAACATCATCCATTCATTTCTCCCCTCTATTCCTACAGTCTTGAGTATACATAATCAAGACACAGCAGCAGTTAAGGAGTGTTAATCCCTATAAAACGTAAAATAATGGTACTAAATAACTCAGACTGACTCCCACTGAGTTGATTCTGATTCTTAACTACCCTGTAGGGTAGAGTCCACTGGTCCTGTGAATTTCCAGGGCTGTAAATATGCACAGGAGTAGAGAGCCTCCTCTTTCCTCCCAGGGAACAATTGGGGATTTCAAACTTCAGACCTTGTGGTTAGCAGCCCAAAGTCACCCCCTCCACCTCCTGGGAGAGAAGAAGCACACAATTCATGTAGGATGGGGATGCCCGAGGAAGTCGTCTGAGAAGCAGCCATGGCTCACGTTAAATCTACCTAATAGCCCCGGACTGGTTCAGTGGGCTACCCTCACATTCAATACAGGAAGAAGCTCTTTGGTGAGTCAGTCAGATTATAACCATCTGGCTAGTTAAGGAAACGGTTGACAGAAACCACACAATTAGAGATAGAATTCATGAACTAGAACCCAGATCTGCAAACCTTTTCTTAAAAGAGCACCTTACATATTTGCAGTGTCAAGGGCCACATCGTCTCTTTAATAATGGCTCCCTTCTAGGGAAGCCAGAGCAACCAGGGGTGGTGCATAGGGTTCATCTCTGAGACTTGGATGCAAAGTGTTATCCGTCTTTCTGTGCTACCCCACCCACCCCACGCATACATACCACTTAAAACTGTGAAAAAAAAAAAAACAAAGCCCAGAAGAACAGTCTCAGCTCTTACATTGTGGCAGAGAGGTGGCAGATTGGTTTGGGTCTCGTGACCAGAGTTTGCTGAGGGCCTATCAGATGTGCCTGACTGATCATATCACAGTCCTTCTGAAAAGGCCCCAGATAAAAAGACAGCCCGAATAGGTCTTAGAGCAATGGTTCTCAACTTATGGGGCATGACCCCTCTAGGGGTCAAATGACCCTTTCACAGGGGTCACCCAATTCATAACAGTAGCAAAATTGCAGTTATGAAGTAGCAACGAAAACGATTTAATGCTTGGGGGGGGTCCCCCACAACATGAGGAACTGTATGAAACAGGGTATGAGGAAGGTTGAGAACCACTGTCTTAGAGGCAAAAAGGGCAGACGTAGCCTCAAGTACCATAGTTTTCAGACCATCAGATGCATTCCTGTCCCCCCTCAATTGGGGAAAAATGAGGGTGCATCTTCTGGTCCGAACATTTTAACATACCAGTAGTATTTGGTTCAGAATATTTTTTTCTTGTTTCCGTGCTCTAAAAAGTGGGTGTGTCTTTTGGTCCCCCAAATACGGCACTTTGGACATATTTTCAGCAGAGGCCAGTCCCTGAAGAGGGGCATCATGCTTGGTACCGTAGTGGGCCATTGGCAAAGAGGAAGGCCCTTAGCATGATGGATTGAGGCCACGGCTGCTGCGAGGGGCTCAAACGTGAGAAGCAGGGCAAGGATGGTGTTTGGCCCCCGTGAGCTGGGACTGACCCAATGCTACCTCACAACAGGAGGGAAGAGGAAAGCACAAGGCAGGCTGATTTCTGTGTTCCTTCTGAACACTGGAAATAAAGTTGTTGGTCATTTTTATACCAGCATAGGTTGATTGGCTGGTTGACTTACTTATGGACTCATTTGCATGCTCATCTGATTAACTGGCAAGTGAGAGTATTAATGTGTGAAGACCCACTCTGCTAACAGGCGTGTGTGTCTTATATCCCTCATTCCTCCAGGGCCAGCATTGTGTTGGTTTCTGAGATCCATGGGTCCTTTAGACACGGTCCTGTCATTTGTTAGTCTGGTATAGGGGAGGGCATGGGAAATTGAGAGGAAAGTTCAATCCAGTACCACTACAACATGGCAGTGCCAGCATCAGCTTCAGAGATCTAAACTGAGAAATGTAGACTCCAACTCACTAATATTAGAAAGGTAGTAATTTAATTACTCCGCTAATGTTTTGTTCTTCAGAAATTCATTTTGGCAGGCCATATGAGTGGGACACATGCTATTATATAGAGGTACTACACCACACCACCCCCCGCCATTAGAGTTCATTCAGGCTTATCTTGACCTTGTCATAGGGTTTTTGAGTCTATAAATCTTTCTGGGAGCAGACTCCTCTTCCTCCTGTAGGGTGACTGGTGGGATTTGAACAGGCAGCTTTGCAGTTAGCAGCCTTAAAGGCTACCCACCTTCACAGGAGCACTCTCTCACACTCACACTATGTGGACCCGCACATTTGCCGAAGCATGCTTACAGGTGATGTGCTCAGGGGATCCATGTATCATTTTCAAAATTGGTCAATGGAGGTGAGTTCTACCATAATCCCAGTTTTGCAAGTAGGTCACTGAGACATGGTCTGCTTTGTTTCTTGGTTTACTGTGTGACTCACTCTTTTAGCATGTCTGTCTGCTTGGTGGGAAAGGGACTTGTATCTGTTTAAGTAACCACTACATGCCCAGAACTCATATTGGCACCTGGTACCTCTGAGCAGATGGCACAGTTCTCCCACAGCTGAAGGAGAAAAGGGATGAATGGATGAGCGAGTGAGTGAGCTTGTTCACCAAGGCACAGAGAGCAAGTACCAGAACAGAGAGGTATGCATGTCTGCCTACACCTCTTTAACAGCCCACAACTTCTGCTCGTACACCTGAAAGTGGGGTTACAGCCAGCCAGAAGTAAATGAAAAGTAGGCGGCAAAGTGAGGCCTCTCTCAAGTGATGGTCAGTTCTATGAAGATTGTACACAATTTCTGAATGTCCACTACCAACTCACACGTCCATTGCTGGGCTGTCTTGCCAAGTAATTTTGCCAAGGGTGAAGTCAAGACAACTAAACTATGTCGTGTTTTCTTAATGTATTTTATGCAATACAGCTCATCTAGGAAAAGGTTCAGATACACTAGGTATCCTTAGTATGGTGAGAGGGGAACAACACACGAATGATTTAGGGGAGAGGCAAAGAATGAACTCACTCCTTCAAGGTCTCCTAAGAGCTTTCAGAGGAGACTCAAGGGAGGATCAAAGGAAAGTAGGAATGTAGAAAGACAGGGGTGGGGGGGAGAGAGAGAGAGAAGAAGAAGAAGAAGAACTCGAAGTATTTAAGGAGCGAGGAAGCACTGGAAAATTGTTGATAGAAGAATCCATGGAAAGGTACATCGATAAAGATTATGGAAGGAACTAGATTTCTAGTCTCAAAGTCTTTCTGTCATCTTGTAGAGGATGCATATACAATTTGTGGAGAATGGAGAGTACTGGGGGAGTTTGGGTATCCTGTAGAGACAGGTGGTACAGCGCCCTGGGGACTGGAGCAGCTGTCATGTGTGAAAGGAGATATCCTTGGTAGTGCCAGAAATCAAAGGTCTTTGAACAGAGGTTCTACCCAAGCTGATGCTGCCCAGGTCCTTCCTGGTTCTTCTGCGACCCTCTCAGAGGATTTTGGTGGGCCCTCAGTATGAGACAAGCAACAGCTAGGCTGTCACTTTGGAGGCTGGGACCAGACTGGACTAAGTCTCCCTCAGAAGGGTTCTACCAGCTTGCTACAGAGATGGCACCTGCTCTAGGCTCTGCCTGTACACATACGTCCACCTGCACTCACATATCACTCACTTCCATTCATGCAGGCTCATTTACACCCAGATCCTCATGCACTCCACATTTGCATCAATGTACACATGTCCAGACACACATGTGCACACACACGTACACTCATATATACATACCTGCTAAGGCCAAACCTACTGCCATTGAATCCATTTCAACTGCTAGTGACCCTACATAGAGTTTCCAAGGCCGTAAATCTTCACAGGAGCAGGCAGCCCAATACCTAAGCCAGTTTGCAACTAGGGTTTCTCATACACAGATACTGAAATACACACTCACCCATGAGCACTGTGGTCTGCTCACAAATGCAAAGATTCAAGAATGTATCAGACTCTCTCCTGCAAACACATGTATGCACAGGTGCTCATGCTAACAATCTCTCATGTACACTCTCATGTGCACATACAATAACTCACAAGGATGCACTCTTATGTGTATGCCACCCACCAGGGCTAACGTGGACTTGCATAATGCATACCTTATGACTGCTGTATCACCCACCCACACACATACACACACAATTCTTCCATGCGTGTCCCCTCATGCACATATGCTGTAGTGCTCACTCACACACACACACACACACACACTCCCACACACTTATATATGCACACATACAAGGGGGCTTCAAAAAGTTCCAGGGGGTGTTTCATGATTCTTCCATGTTATTTTCCCACAAATATTTGAAAGCCTCCTCATTCAGATAAGAATGTCACAGACATATCTACACACATATGCACACTCACCGCACACATATCCCCATTCAAATGCACTCAAGTGTATAAACATGCACGCCGGTGTGTGCTCATGTGTGCTTTCCTCACAAACACACCTACTTATTCTAATGTGTAGGGCCACAAACACACTCAGAGGTCCATTATCACACACTTACACAACTGATGCTCATCTGAGCTTAGGCTAGCAAATTTGCCCTCCATCCTCAGAATCTTCTCTCAAGCCCATATTGGATTTGTAGGGTGTGCTAAGAGCACACGCACACAGAACCCTCTCATCTCTATCAGATCTTTTCATCTCAGCTGAGGTGAGCCTTTCTAAAGACCTCCAAGTTCAGCTTTGCCCCTTTCCTGCCTGAACCATCTTGAAGAACCAGGTCGGCTCAACCCACTGAAACGCTGGTAAGAGCTGGAGGCAGGGCCCCCACTCTGGTCAATAACTTCACCATTTATGTTGCAGCTGTTATTCCCCTGCCTTTGTATTATTCAGAAATCCATACATTGTGTTTGCCTTTTGTATCCCACGGCCAACAAGGATCTCTTTGTCCCTGTCACAAAGGCCAATAAACTCAGTGTGGCAAATAAGTTTCAGGGACCGTTGGACATTATGACTAATTGTTATGCAGTCTATCTCCCTGAGACTATACACTGATAGGGGAAGACAATGGCAGTGAGGACGCCTATTCAGTGGAGAGAGTCCCCTAGTAACCCCACGGGGGCCGAGCAAGGCAACAAGAGGGCCATTGATGATGGCAGCTCCAGCACAGACCCCTGGGCCGGGGGGAGAGGGGTGGAATGACCACATCTCTCAGTCCCAATGCAGCTTTTGTTTGCCTGGCAGTGAAAACTGGCACGTTAGAATTACTTCTGTTTAGATTGCAGCCCTGAAACTTGGAGGGAGGGGAATAAGGAGACAGAGAGAGAAAAAAACCTCCCCCACTCCATCCCCTGTCCCTCCACATCCACACCCAGACTCACTGTGCCCCAGCTCCGCAGACACACTCTGTAGGGTCCTACTGGACTTTAGTGCATGTGAAAAAGATCACATGCCATTGCCCTTCCAGGGACTAAACGTGTTGTATGCGCCCCGTGCCTCTCTGACGGGTCACGGAGGCAGAGGCTGATCTCTGGATCACCTCTATGCCTCTGATGACAACGATCACTGCGCCTCCCTCAGTGACCAATGCTGAGTGCTCAGGGGAGGGCTGATCACTCTCCTCCAGGCAAGGAGCAGCAATGGCTTATTCCTTCAACACATAGCAGTCACATGGCTGCTGAAAGCCAAGTGAGGTGCTAGACAGAGTGCTGAGCAAGACCAGGGGAGCCCCTGTCTTCCCAGAGCATGTGCTCCATGTGGACAGAGAGGACACACCAGAGATGGAAAGCCCACCCGTGGGCTAAGTAGGATGGTGCCAGGACACTTTTGTAAAACTACCTCTTGTAGTCTTTTGTAAGACTACAATGGGTGGGTGGATGGATTGTGATAAGAGCTGTAAGAACCCCCAATAAAATGATTAAAAAAGAAGACCTTCTTACTGGAATGGAGACCCCAGGAATGAGGAGTAGCTTGCTTACACCCGCCCCCCCCTCCCACTGAGAGAGCATTCAGAAGAGTGAGGGCTCTGAGAAGTGTTTATGCTTGGTGGTTCAAGGAATGGAGGCAGGCCACTGAGGCTGCAGTGTGCTATGCAGGGGAAGATGGTAGGAGGTGAGTTTGAAGAACTAAGGGGTCACTACAAATGAGAGACTCATTGCTTCTCTAGGCTGTGATTGGCAGATGCATCAGGGTTATCTGCTACTTCATATGGAGTCTGCAACACTAAGCAAAGAGCCCTGGTGACACCGTGTTTAATTAAGCCTCTGGAAGGCTGGCCCTTTGAACTGGCCAGCTATAAACCACAGAGGTGTCAGTCTGCCTCTAGAAATGTAAAAAGACTGGAAACCCCATAGGGCAGTCAATTCTTCTCGACCCTGCGGAGTTCCTACGAGTCAGGTTTTACTTGATGGGAATGTGTTTGGGTTTGACTCTTTCAGTATAATGCAGTACGTAATATAGAGGAGTCCCGGTGGTTTAGTGAATTAACTGCTAACCAGAAGGTCAGCAGTTTGAACCCACCAGCTGCTCAGATGGTAAAAGGTGAGACTTTCTACTCCCATAAAGATTTTCAGTCTCAGAAACCCATTGAGGCAGTTCCACCCTGTTTTATAAGGGTTTCTGTGACTCCGAATAAACTTGATGGAAGCGAGTTTGGTTTGGGGTGACTTCTTAATGTGTCAAATGTAGTATAGGTACATCATGAGTCAGGGTTAACTCAATGTTAATGTTAGTGGTTAACTCAATGTAGTTTGTCTATCAATGAATCACCTGTACTCTCCGACTTTAATTTTATTTGTCTTTAAAATTAGTAAATTTAATTTAACCCCTCTGGTATGTTTGATGTCAAAATTGACTATGATAAAAATCCATTAATATTCAACATGAAGTGAATATTCTGTCATCTGTTCATTAGAGTTACCATTAATAGTGAATATGGTGATCATGTTGACTGGTTCTGATTTTCCTCTCAAGATGGTCAAAATTGTACCTAGAACTGAATCCAAAGGTCTTCTGAAGCACCAGCTGTTTTTCAGACTCAATCTCTGGTACTGCAGACAGGCAGAGAGAGAAAAAGGTGATGGAAGATCACAGCATAAGTGATTATTTTCCCCTCAAGTCCAAATCTAATTTATTGTGGGAATCTGCATACATCTAGACTCTAGAACATTAGAGATGAAAGCCTGATCATGAGATGAAAGAACTGCTCTTTCACCTTGGCTGCATTTTATTTTCATAGCTTTCCTTTTCTTCTTTTTTTGTGATAATGGTTATTTTTATTATTATATAATTTAAAAATCATTTTTATTGAAAGCTCTCACAAATAGTATAGCAATCTATAATTCAAATAGATCAAACATAATTATACAATTGCTGCCACTATCAGTTTTAAAGCATTTTTCTTTCGTCTTGAAATCTTTGATATCAGGTCCTCTTTATCTCCATCCTCCCACACCCTACCCCTCAGGAACCCTTATTAATATATTATTATTATTTTGCGGTATCATGTACCATTCAATGTATTTATTCACCTAAAATTCTGTTATTCATTCCCCTTGAGTAGGGTTGTACAGTCATCATTGTTATCAGTTCCCCTATCTACCACACCCCTCTTCCTGTATCTTCAAAGAATCATTGCTACCGTTACTAATTCTGAAGAATTTATCTACCTTGAATTTCATGCACCAAACAGCCTTAATTATATTAATGAACATGCACAAGTCTAACAAAATTGAGGCAAAACTAAGACCATATTAGTAAGGAGAGGACATATTAAAGAACTAGAGTATTCTGAATGTACCTGATCTCGTCTGTTCTTGGAAGCTAAGCAGGGTCGGGCATGGTTATTACTTGGATGGGAGAAATAATGTATAGTTATGTATTTCATCATCGTGATACAGAACTCGGATATCATCCCATTTGTGACACCCTTCTGTGAGGGAATGATCTACATTATCTTGCAGGTGAGCTTTGTGTCTCCACTTTGTCTACATTTCTGCATGTCAATTTGATTGTTTTTGAACTTCTGATACCTATTCTTGTGGACATCTCATGATCATACAGGAAAAACAAAAATGAAAGAAGGAAGAACAAGAAAGTAAATATTATATAACTAAGTATAAGTATAAATATGTATGTATGTAAATATATAAAGATAGGTGTATTTGTCAGTATATATATAGCTATAATAAGAAAGCAAATGGACTTTGGGCCTCAACTCAAATCTTACCTCAGCACAAGAACAGCTTCTTCTAATAATGTGGCAATGTATGATACTGACCTTCCCAGCATGATCACTGTAGACAAATGGGTGCATAGGGAAATGTGGTGAAGAAAGCTGATGGTGCCCGGCTATTAAAAGATACGGCATCTGAGGTCTTAAAGACTTGAAGTTAAACAAGTTGTCATCTAGCAGGGAAGCAACAAAGCCCATATGACAGAAGCACATCAGCATGTGTAAAGAGTATCAATGATTTTAATAAATGTGCTGGGGGGAATAGACCTGCTGATGTGAGAGAAGGAAAGGGAAAGCTCCTTGAATCAGGTAACACTTGGACAAGGTATAAAAGTTTTAGTGATTATGAACACAGCAGAACTGGAGGAGAACACGACAAGCTCCAAGTCCAATATGTCTAAGGCAAAAAGACGCTGACACTCTTGGCATATTCATGTCCTTATTCGGAGTATAGAAAGCTGGATACACAGAGCAAAGATTAGAGAGGTGGCAGGAGATGGAACAGGGGTGGTCATATTTCTGAAACCAATTTGAGAAGCACAAACATAGATACTTCTATTCACCCTTGTCCTTCTTATTTTTTAATCTTCCCTTTGGCTTAACTCAATTTAAATTTGAGTTTTGGCCATTTCCAACCCAAAGGATTCTAACACAATGTACAGGGTAGGCAGAAGACTTTGTGGTGCAGTATAAAGGTATTCCACTTAGAATATCAGAACCATTGACTAAGAGCTCTAAGGAGTCATCAAAAAATCTCATGCAATCTTTAAAAATTAACTCCACAAAATGCTCTGTCAAATAAATTGCCCGAGTCGGTCTTTCTGACATTTAAAATATTTGTTACATGTATCTCTCTCATGGGTTCTTGCATTGTATCTTAACGTGTCTCCAGTGCCTCACATCTTGCCCACCTGTTGTCCCCTTCACCTATACTTAGGCTGATGATTGTAATAATATTCATATAAGGCAGTGTCTATCCTTGATTCTCCTAAATGATCCCAGGAGTAAATACACGATCCTTCTCATGGATTGTAAAACCCCTTTTCATCTGTACCCTGAGCTCTCTGTCCTCATCTCTCTTCAACATTTCCCAGCTTCCAAGGCTCCATAGACACCTCTACACTCCCACTTCTGCACATCCTTCTTAATTTCTTTACCATTTCTAATCACACTGAGATGTTTTCTAATTTCTGGAGTACCTCATGCTTGCACATCCAGATGCTCAAACACTGCATTGACTACAATACACTATCTATTAGAGCCCCTCATTCTGCATCCCTCTTTCCTCCAGCTGCCTATCACGTCCTTGTTGCTCAAGCCTTTCCTTAAGGAATCTGAATTAGTAACTCTTTTCTTGGATACCTCAAGCACCATAGATTTCCTTTTATGTTTTGGACATACCTTGTTCAAGATCCCTATTAGATATTAGAAGTCAAAACCATTAAGTTGACAAATCTGGAACTGGAAGGGGAAGACAGAGTCAGAGAGAAATGGCAGAAGCATCTATGTATTTGTTGTCGTTCACCAAAAGCTTTCTGTTGTTGAAATTATTTTGACTGATTGCTGCCATGAAGTCAGCAGTGACTCACGGAGATGTTGCTCAGGCCTTTGGTATCTTTATGGGCACTGTTGTGTTTGAATTTTTGCTTTACTATCGTGCCAACCTATCGGGTTTGACGTTATCCTTGTTTTCATCACCGCGCAAGTGTTTGAGAAGGAAATGAGTAGTCAAAGGGAACTGGTTGATTACCTAAAAAAAAATTCAGATAATTGACCACTCATAATAGGCAAGTTATAGTAGATCTTTGGTGGCCTTACTTAAATAAGGTGACCAGATGTCCACTTTTTAACAATTTGTCCACATCCCATGACATTTTACAATTAAAATAAATATTTTACAATACTATTTTTGCATTCTATGAAAATTTTTGTTGCTCAACAAAGACCAAATTTTTAATCAAATTTTAACCCCCCACCCCCAGTCAATGGTGTCCCGCTTAAAATCTGGTCATTTATAATAACTGTTTAGATGATTTCTGGAAATCATGACTGTTGAGAATGTATAGGGGGTATGGATGATTCTGGGGGAAGTTTCAAGTTAAACAGAAGCAGGAAAATTGGGCTTTAGCTGAAGGCATTGTAGGAGGTTCCATTATCATTATGTTCAAATGGTTAGTAAATGAATGGATGGGTGGGTACATGAATTAAGGAGTCAGCCGTTCAAACTTTTAGGTACAACCCAAAGCTAACTACTAGAGGGTGTGAATGCCATACACAGCATTATCTGTCTTGGTCTGTCCACACAATCAATCATTTGGTTTTGACTTATCAGTGGCACAATTCATCTTTCAATTACTCTCTGAAAAACAGACATAAATTTTCTTCATAGGACTGGGGATATTTCCAGGTGTTTCCTGAATGATCCAGGTGGACTGATGAAAGCACTTCCCAGGAAGGCCTGGTACTTTCCTTACCCAGCAGGCTAGCCTTGGAGAAATCCTGTTGTAGATAGCAGCCCTGACCTTCCAGTTTTGACTCTTCAAATAGATGTAGTGGCTGACAGAGATGCCTTCAAACAGAGAAAACAATAGCGGGGGGAACCAGCATTCCATCTGACGTGCCTACCTAAAACCTAGACCACTTCCTTACAATTTTCTTTTACTTTGGAAAAAAATAATAAACTTGAGAAAGAAAAAAATATGCAAATTGCATTAAAACAATTCTATTTCCTGAATTAGCCCAAAGCAAACAAAGTAAAACCAGGTGGCCTGTCCTGCCATCTATTATTTTGGTGCATTTCTGAGTGGTGCACGTCGCTGTGTCTGAGTAATGTTCTTTGAAGGCAGCCTCATCAATAAACTGCCCTGGTGAAGTTTCATGGGCTTAGAATAATGAATAACAATTAGGGGCATTTAAAAAGTAATATTTTTTCCTGCAATTTGGAAATTGATTTATGAATTTGGGGATCCTCCAATTTCATCAAATAAATGACTCCTTAAATTGAGTTATTTGGCCAGTTTGAAAAAAGCCCCCCACCCCCACCCTGAAAGCTACCAGGCTTGTTGAGCTTTTATGACAGTGTATTGATTGGGGCAGAAATGAAACTTTTGACATTTAACAAAATTTGACTCTGTGCATGAAGGAAGTCCAGAGTCATTTTCACCTAAGTAATCACTGCATATTAGACGGTTTTCTACCAGCTTATCAAAATCTATCCTCTTTCTCACATAAGGGTTATTTTTCGAGGCTTAGGTCAGAATGCTTTATATGTATCACTTGAAATTATGTGGAAAGAGGTAGAGGAAACTATAAGAAAAAGAAGGAAGGATGGAAAGAGGAAAGAAGAGATGATAGAAAGAGAAAAATAATGATAGATGATGTATAGGTGATAGGAAAAGAAAAATATATGTAGTAGAAATTGTAAATATAGATGCTAGAAATAGATGCATGGGTGGATTGATGGGTGTGTGTGTGGGGGGGTAGGTAATTCACTGTGCACATAGCCAGGTATTTAAGAAAGAGAAGGAAGATAATGAGAGATAGGCGTATGGATGTTATATAGATATAAGAAGAAAAGAAAAATAAATGATAATAGAAATGATAGATATAGATGATAGTGCTAGGTGGATTGGTAATATGAAAGAAAGAAAGTAGAAGAAGAAAGAATATTGAGGCAAATATCACTGGGCAAACAAACTGATACTTCTTAAAATAAATAATCCCATGGCTTAATTAATTCCCTCTTTAATGTCCCCTTCTTCCCCCCTACCTACTTCCTTTAATAAGATACATCCTTTTGTAGTTAATCTGTCTTGAATATTATTACTTCTCGTTCCTACAAACAGATGAAGCAGGCCATGCATACCTTCCAAAATAGTTTTAGCCTTGGTCTCCTTCTTTAGAAAGAATTAGAAAGGCAATCATTTTTGGCTCCTCATATCTTTTCCAAAGTAGGGTCAAAGTGCCACCTCTGGAAGTCTCCCCTAATTCATTTTCATGAATTGGGATAACACTTCATTATACTAACCTTATCATTCTGTTGCCTAGGGATATAAATCATCCAATAGTTATGGAGTATTCATAATATTCTGTGAACCTGAAAGGACCCTAAGAACATAGAAATGGGCAAGACACTTTCCCACTCAATAGAACTCTCAACCTAGCTTCTAGCATTAGAAAATGGGGGTGAGCGTGGGGGGGCAATGAACGAATATAAAGACAGATGCCTGACCCTCCTACATTTCAACCTGTTTTTCTCTCATAACATCAAGACAAATGTGTTCTCAATAGGATCATTTATAATAACAAGAGAACATTTCCCCCTGTTACTTTGGCCTGGAAGTTTCCTCCTGTGATGTTGTATCCACATAATGCCTCTTAATTGGTTTGACTCGTCTGAATCAATGATGTTAAACCACAAGGTCCACATGACATCTTAAGCGTTTTATGGAGAATAGCTACTGAATTGCCAAACTGCGAGCCCCACGTCTGAGCTGATACCTTGCTCTTGGATGGACTCAGCTCCTAAGTAATGTCACTGGCACGATGAGGCCGTGTGTGCCAATGAAGGCCACAGGATTGATCACCGTGCACCGAGGAAAGTTCAAACTAAAATATTCAGATGTTCTCTCAGGACAGTTTAGTCAAAGTGGAGCCATAACATTCTAAATTAAAAAGTCATTCAGGTTCTTAGGAGATCTTCTCTTCTACAATCCTCACCGAAGCACATTCGTAGAGAATTGTGGTTTCACTTTCCACCCCTCTGCTTAGGGGTTTATCTCTGGTCCTGCTCTTGGTTGGTAACGTAGCTCTAGATAGTAGCATACATGCCCTCAGCAACAACTCCTGAGTATTCTGCAAGTGCTTAAAATGAAGGAGGGAGGGAGAAATTAATCTGGAATCGGGGCATAGGTGAACTGAGGCTGCAGAAGAGAGACACCTGAATTATTCACTAGTCCAGGGGGAGGCTGAGTCTAGGCAATTCGAACACAAGGGTTCTCAATCTTGACTCTGTAAATAATCCCAGCAGTCAGCGTATGTACCAAACCCAACCCACTGCCATTCAGTCAATTCTGACTTAGGACTCCCCTATAGGGCAGTGTAGAATGGCTTCTGTGGGTTTCCGGGGCTGTCTCTATTTACAGATAAACAGTGAGAAAACCTCACCTTTCTCCTTCTGAGCGGCTGGTGGTTTCAAACCGACAGCCTTGGAGTCAGTAACGTAACATGAAACCCACTATGCCACCAGGGCTACTGTCCTTGGAAAAGAGGCACACAATTCACATGGAAGTGGTAATAACCAAGTCTCAGTGGCCAAAATGGTTAACTTTATTTTTTTTTGTTATTTTTTTTGGAGGGGCATCACTACCCTCTGGTGGTGGGAGTAGGTGACCCAGCCTTTGCTCCTGTGGAGCTAGAATTGAACCTCCATCCCAGTGGGCTGCAGTCCCGTGCACAACCACTACGCCACCGGGGCTCAGCCCCAAATGGTTAACTTTAATGGTACCCAATATTCCTTGAGCGATTCCATGGGATACCATAACATTTGATACAGGGATAAATTCCTTTCTGAATAATTCCTGTTATGGTAAATTTAAAAAAATCCAATTAGTCAAGAAAGTGATTGGCACAAACAACACAAGTACCGATCACATTAGTGAACCACAGCTGAGATCTGTAAGTCTTTTTTGAAGAGGTGGGGAGTAAAAACTTTAGGTTTTGAGGGCTAAAACCTCTCTTGCAACTACTTCTCTCTGTCCTTGGGGTGCCGAAGCAACCATTAATGATGTGTAAACTTCATTTAGGACACTGAAATTGGAATGTTAGATCACGAGGTGTTGAGGGGATCAGGTGTCATGCACCAAAGAACAAAACTTCGTATCATTGTGAATGAGGGGCGGTCTACACTGAATGAAAACCCAAAGCCCATCTGTAGGCAAAGGGATATCTCCTTGCAGCAGGGTCACTGGGAGGAGACGAGCCAGTTAGGGTGCAGTGTAGCAATGATGAAATATACAACTTTCCTCTAGGTCTTTCATGCTTCCTTCCCCCCATTCTCACGATCCCCATTCTACCTTACAAACCTGGCGAGACCAGAGAATGTACAATGGTACAGATAAGAACTGGAAACACAGGGAATTCTGCACAGATAAACACCTCAGGGCCAATAATAGGAGTAGCTATACCAGGAAGGGAAGAGAAAGGCAGAGTAGAAAGGGGGTCTACATAGAACCCCCTCCCTGGGGAATGGACAACAGGAAAGTGGGTGAAGGCAGTTTTTGGACCGTGTAAGACATGACAAAATAATAACAATTTAAAAATTATTGAGGGTTGGGCGGGGGGGGGGTGAGGAGGGAGGGGAAAATGAGGAGCTGATACCAAGGGATGAAGTTGAAGGCAAATGTTTTGAGAATAATGATGGCAACACATGTGCATATGTGTTTGACACAATGGATGGATGTATGGATTGTGATAAAAGTTGTATGAGCCCACCCTAAAACGATTAAATTTTTTTGAATGTTATAGAATTCCCATGTGCTCCCAAGTATTCTTCTTTTGATATCCTGCCTCTATCCTCAACCACTGAAAAAGGCACCCTATCACTTAAATTGGAACTTCTTTGAGTTGTTCCGGGCATGGATCTTTGTTAAAGCTCTCAAGTGGTTTCAGTGAGTGGCCCAAATGAAGAACCAGAGACCTAGCCCTGCCACCTGTAGTTGTGTTGTACTCTTGGTGAATGACTTCACTAGATTAGCTTCAGTCTCTCACCATAAAGAAAGTGAAAACCCTCACAAGTGGCCCAATGCACAACACTGTGTTAACTGGAGGATGTATTGCAGGAGCCAAGGGTTTCTTTTCACTCAGATCCACAATCAACACACATGAAACAGCATTCAAGAATTCCAACAGCACAGGTAGTAAGCAAATGTTTTGAGAATGATGAGGGCAACAAATGTACAAATATGCTCAACACACAATGGATGTATGCTTGGCTTGTGATAAGAATTGTATGAGCCCCCAATAAAATGATTATTGAAAATAAAATGATTAATAGAAAAAAAACAACAACTCACTGCTTTGGGCAAATCTGCTGCAAGACACCTCTTTAAAGGATGATAAGATGGTCAAGACGCACTTTATCCAAGACATGGAGTGGACAGCCTCTTCCATTTTCCTTGGTGAGACTGGTGGGTTTGAACGGCTGACCTCACAGCAGCCCAATGCATACTTGGAAATATCATGATCATCATCATTGTTATTTCCCCCCATTTCCCAAACCCTAATGTTAGGGTATCCAGCCATTTCAGTTTGCACAGAAGCTTCATGGTTTCAGCATTTATATCCCACTTCCCTGGAAAACCCAGCAGCCACTGATGCCAAATCTGTTCAGTCATTTATGAAACTAGAAACGTTGGCTATCTGAGAGTCTTCTCTCAGGCCTTCCTTATGGAACTTCTTAATCATCATATCTAAGCAAAGCTAGCATAAACATGCATCTTATTTTGATGACCCCCCCTTTTCCTCTTTCCTTCTACTCTGTTCGTGATTTCTTCATTACATCCCAGCCAGGTCATCGTAATGCCTGTAAATGAGTCTCCCTTACAAACCACACTCCTGCTGGCATCTGTTTCCCTGGGACCACTTTTTTTAACCCAATTTCCACCTCACCTAACCCCTCCCACCCAACTACATTTCAGACTGGGAAAATGGACCCCATAATTGGGTGATGTTGAGGCTTTGGGGCTTGGATTCTTGTGACTGACCAGATTTCATTCTACACATTCATAGCCACTGGGGAGACAGAGAGCTTTCGGGAGATTCCAGAAGCTTGTGGGTCACTCAGCCAACAATGCAGCCTCATCCTGGGTCCCTTTGTGGACTTCAGAGTCCCATGTCAGCAAGAACGACCTGGCACCGGACTAGCCTATTGTCAGGTGACCCGCTCCACTGTGAATTGATTGCATTCTGTCCTAGTCCCGGCTCATAGTCAGTCACTCCTAATTTGAATTACTGAGTCAGCCCTGCTTACCAGACTACTGAGCTTGGGACATCCCTAGCCATTGTTCTGGCATCAGCACCATGCTTGTGATCTGAGCTGCAGCCTCATCCATCACATTCAAGATCTCAGCAAGTTCCAGATTCTATGCCTGCCCAAGGCAGAGCACATCTCTCCAACTATGGGTCATTTCACCTTCCAAAAGCCTCTGTCTGGCTTACACGTTCTTAATACATTCATGGAATCTGCATCAATTCTAGATGATCCTCATTCATCAATTCACTCAGTAAGGATGTAGGGGGCCTGCTCTGAACCAGGAAGTAGAGATACAATGATGGGAGCCCCCAGACTTGTCCCAACACTGTGAAGAAGTTTCGGATGTAGAGAACCTCCTGGATGTGTGAGAAGTGAACAGAACTCACCTGCTTTGGTTCTCACATAGGAGACAGGGCATTTTCTCTTCTGCCGAAGGGCCTCTGCACCAGCCATCTGACAAACTCCTCAGTTTTTTGTTGCCCTCCATGCCCACACGTCTCACATTGCTACCTTCATCTGGTGAAGCCCCTGTTGGTTCATTGTAGTAGCTCTTGTTGCTGGGTAGCAAAGTGCAGATGAAAACCACGGGCATTTCTGATCTTATGGTGCCTCTGGGTAAGAAATCTATGGGCAGCTTCATTCGTTCCTCCCCAGCACTACATTCCACACGGTTGTCGTCAAGGTGTCTGCATGAGACTGTCGTTTCAATGAACTCCTCGATTAGAAAGAAGTCCACACTGGACAGTCTCCTGGTTGGTGGTTGAAAACACTCAGTCCCTGGGGCTGTTGACCAGAGGATCTCTGTTCTCTGTCAGCTGGAGGCCTTACTCTGTGTCTTGCCATATTGCTCTCCACAGAACAGTTTGCTTTATCCAAGGGTGTGAGATGAGGAGTCTTAGAGAAAGTCACTGTCATCCATGACCCAATCCTAGAAGGGGCTTCCTGTCACGTCACCTTTGCCGTCTTCTGCTGGTTTGCGAGTCCAGCCCCCCACACAGGGGAGGACATAAAAATCCATGTGGATAATTGATGTTCAGATCAGATTCCATCTTCCTTGGTGCAGTCTCGCTCAGGCACCTCATACTTACTTCTGATGAGCCCCTGCCTTTATCGAGCCAGGTAGTTCATGACTTTTCTGTCTTCTCCATGATCTCCATTTTCTGTGAGACTGCAAGGGACCTAACAACTTAGGTATTCGGTGAATCTTCATCTAGTTCACACCTTCACTAAATGTTCGAAGTCCTACTCAGTGGTAGCCATGTGCTTTATAAGTTAGCCACAAGTAATAGATTATTTTCAAATTCTGGATGAAAAATATAGCCCCTGTGGATGATATTGAAAAGGACTACACATCTATCTAAGAGCAGACCTGTCCTCGTGTTATTAGAACTAGTGGGCAGGGTGCTAACTGACATCATCCATCCTTGGAAAGCCCAAGGTGTGGAAGTGTTATCCTCTTTGGTACAATACTCACTCCAAACTCATTGCCCTCCAGTCTATTTGGACTCAGACTGACACTATAGGACAGGGTAGAACTGTCTTTGTGGGTTTCTGAGGCTGTCACTCTTTACTGGTTTACAAATCCCCATCTCTCTTTGGAGTAGAGGTTCTGTTTTTGAACTGCTAATGTTGTGGTTAGCAGCCCAATGTGTTACCATGATGCCACCAAGAAGACTCTTCCTTTTTGCAGAGTAGATTCTTTAATGACACCTTTCTAAAACCAGAGTTTGCAAATGAGCGCTAGGCAACCTGAAGAAGGTGATTGGCGAGCGTTGCTTCATTCATGTGGTAGCTCCTGACTTGTCGTTGTGAATCAGCCATGGCAATAAAGCCAGTTTCGAGAAAGGAATCCTCATGTCTGTGATATTCTCTTATAACTCTCTTGATGACAATATATAGCAGGGACCAGAAAAGGATAACCCTTAAGCCAGGAACAGTTATATCCTATTTTATTGGCATTGTGTATAATCTGCAACATCCAGGCCCAGTGTGGACATTGAATCCTGGGACTGGGCTTCCAGCACACAGGAATGACATATGTGGCAGGGGGTATTAGTGGCTTAGCTTAGGGCGATAGCATCAGCTGGAGAACGCTTCCCAGTATTCATTCCCACTGATAAGAACTTATCAGTGTATGTATTGATTGGAGATTTATCTGTAGCATCTGTGACTCTGGAAAATAATGATTGGGGCCTGCGTTTCCTCCAAAGATGAAATACTGAGAGGCCTTGTCTGGTTGTGTAGGAAGCTCGGGCTGATAACTTCTTATATGCAGGCCAGCACTGTAAAGTGTTTTGTGAGTTAGTTTCTGGGATTCTTGCCGGGGCTCAGAATGAGCAGGAACTGCATGTCCCAGTTCAGCAAAGGTGACCGCCTACTCCATAGACCCACATGGTCCTGACAGTTGGTGGCATTCCAGAAAGGCTGGGGCCCTCAGCTTCAGCACCAAATGAGCACTGAATGTGAAGGCTCAGCTCCGCGTTTCTGGCCAAAGGTCTGTTTGTGGCCGGGGGTAGCTCTGGGACAGTCTTCCAGCCAGGGATGCTGCCGAGGACCTATAACCAGGACAGCTTCACTGCCCACACAAGTGTTCCAGAAACAGACTAGACAAGGGAGCTATGAGTCATGGGTCACGGCAGGGAATGATACAAAGGTGAGGTGTTAAGAGAACAGGACTGAAAATAGAGGCAGGCTTTTTGACAAAGGGCTCAGTTTGTCCAAAGACTAGGTGATGAAGAAGGTCAGCAATAAAGACCCACAACGGTCGAGCTTTGGGCGGCCATTGGAAATTTCTGCCATTTGGTCAAAGTGGTGAGACATGAGGAATTCCACGACACAATCATGATGATGAAGATGCTTACAAAATGATCACCATTTACAGAGCCGGCTCGATGACACCTAAGAAGAGCCACAGCAACAGCCTCGGAGCCTCGGGCGTCCTGCCGTTATGGTGGTTATGCCTCAGGCTGCAGTCCATATGTGAGGTCAGCAGTTCGAAACCACCAGCCAATCTGAGGGAGAAAGATTGGGCTTACCATTCTCATAAACATTTATAGTGTCAAAAATTCAGAGGGGCCGTACCACCCTGTCCTAGGGGGTTCCCATGAGTTGGTGTGTTAGGCTGGGTGGACTTGAGAAACAAATCCACAGAAACGCTCATGTGTATAAGGGGGAGGTTTATGTACAAGAGCAATTGAACATTGAGAAAACATCCTAGCCCAGTCCAGTCCAAGGTGATAAGTCTGATATTAGCTCATATATCTTATATCAATCTATAAGTCCTCTTTAGACCCATGAAGCACATGCAGTGTGACACCAGGACAATCACAGGCCCGTGAGTGCAGAGTCTTGTGTATCTCAGCACTGGCAGGGGTCTCCCCATGGCTCCTCCAGATTCCAGGGCTTTTGGTCTATCAGCAGTATCCAGTGGTGGTAGAAGCATCTCAGCACTGGCAGGGGCCTCTTTGTGGCTTCTCAAGCATCTTAGCACTGACAGGAGTACCTACGTGGTATTTTCAGATTCAGAGGACTCATTTCATTAGGGTAAGCCCATGTGGCTTCTCCTCTGGAATGTCTTAGAGGGTGTCAGCCTTGTGTCTTGTCAGTAGAGCATCTCCATGGGATTAAGTTGTGAGTCATACCCACACAAAGGTCTCATTGGCTAGCTCCAGATTGACAGGCTAGATTCTACCCCTACCTTCTTAATTCTCAAATTGACACCAGATTAGGTGACCGCCACAGTCGACATTGACTCGATGGCAGTAAGTTTGGTTTTATGTTTTTTCTTGGGTTTGGATTTTTGGTTTTTTGATCATAGCGTCAAGCAGTCTTGCTCGTCTGGTGATTAAACACTCAGGTGCTGCCGATGGCCAAACTCACCAGCGGTTCAGTGGCAGACAAGACCTGATAATTTCCTTCCCATAGAAGTCATAGCCTTGGAAACTGCACAGTTCCACTCTGTCCTTTGAGGTTTCTGTCTGGGTAAATGGGTTCAGTAGCAGTAAGGAAGGAAGGAAGGACCTTGGTTCATAGGTGTGACTGAAGGGTGTTACATGATACTGGGCCTGGGAGGGTGTGAGCTCAGGGTCCATTAGCCCAATCTGGAGACTTAAGAAGATGTCTGAAAGGCACTCTATTGCCTGGTACAAGTGAAGGACTTTAAGTAAAGGAAAGCTTGTGAAACCATGGATGCTTTCAAAATATCATGCTCATTGCTTTAGGGAAAACAGTCTGGAGAGGGCAGGAAAGGACATAGTAAGTTGCTGTCTTCATAACATAGTTGAAGAGCAGTGGTGGCTTGCCCCCAAGCCAGGTATCCAGGCAAGAAATTCAAGTGGAATTTATGGAAAGAATGAGGAAACATGAACTCTGGCCAACAGGGTAAATCTTCATGGAAGAAGGTGGAAATGAGAAGACCTTAAAAAGATGATTGGAATGTGGATAGCCATGAAAAAACCCACCAGATTTTAATTTGGGAAGTGATCTAAAAATACCTAGCAAGTAGGCTAAGATTCCTTATAAAATCTCCTGAATTACTATTTCTTTTCTTGTCTTGGCAACATGGTCAACTTGGTATCAAAGTTACACTCACACAGAGTTCAGCATACTTTCTTCAGCCCATTGAAGTTGGCTTTTGGAGACTGCCATGTGAAGTGTTTCTTATTAATCTATCTCCAATAGCACTGACAAATGGAATGTTTACTTTGCTTGATAACATTTACAGTTCTTCTGGTTGGGTAATATTTGTTATTCTTTATTTAAAAGTCAGTCTGAGGAAATGCTTATGATGGTGAACTTTTGAACATTTTGTTTTGATCCAAAAGCATTGGGGTGCCTGCATTGATGCATGTGAATACACATACTTCAGCCTGGTGGGAGAAGAGGATTTTTTTGTTTTCCTGGTAGAATGATTAAAAGTAGTAGGCTCTATTCAACACCATCAACTCGACCCAAATAAACTATGACAGTAACTTTCTTTGCTGACTCTTGTGAGGTTGTCTTTGTGTTGTGTCATGGGGACTATCAAGGTCAAAGAAAGTTTGGGTCTATCATTGACATACGTTTCTGCTCTTTCTTGGTGCCCATTGTCTAGGTTCCCCAACAACACTTCTAGAGATTTTATCATACATCTTAATGTGTTGTCAAGTGTAGGATGCATGAAAAAAAAATCTTCTGGAAAAGAAATGTCAGGTCCATAGCATCATATGGCTTTTGTGAGTGATGTGTTTCAAGGTGACCAAGAGATATCCTGCAGGATGTATGCATCAGGTGTGAGATGTTCCCTATGAAGGAAGTTTGGACAGAGATCAATATTCATGACACAGCATCCAGAGGGCATTTGGCCTAGGGAAGAAGAGGAACAAAAGAGTAGGGAGAGGGGGTGGAGTTGTTTTGTGGATGCTGCTGACTTGGCTGGGCACTAGGGCCCCTTGATTAACACCATCCCTGCTTTGCAATGGGTGGAAGCTGCTCAGAACCCATCTTGGCAGTCACGGTGAGAAAGGAAAGAAAGGTTCGGGACAGCCGTGTGGGAAGGTGCTCATTCAGTGTGAGAAAATGGTGACTGGAAACAGCTTTTGCCCTGACCAAAGGACACACCAAAAGACCCTGGGTGAGCATCATACTGAGGGCCAGGAAACATCTGGCTGAGTCAGGAAGCGGATGAGATTTTCAACATAGGTCTATCTGTGGTGACAGTAGGGTGGGATCCAAGAATATGAAGACATTTTAACTCTTTTATTGGTGTGGGGAGAAGCCGTAATCGAAAAAGATAGACAAAGTGCCTCATAACTTACAACCTTTCAGTTTCATGTTTAGCAGCCTTAGTTTTTTATTTTACTTGGATAGGATTTGCATCAGGTATATTATGAATGCCAAGATAGAATCCTCAAGATATTAAGTTTCTAGGGAGAGGCCAAAGAAAGAAGCCTACTAAAGTCTTTGGGAAGAACTATCTCAAACTTCCTTTTTTTTTTGCAAAACTATTAACTGGAACCTCTGAGGGAACGGCAGATTAGAGACTTAATTAACACGTGGTCCTGTGGCTGTACTCAATGGCTACCCTCCAGTAGGAAAGAGAGCATCTTCTTCAAAATATTTTTCAAGATTTCCAAATAAGATAAGAGACTTTAAGAAGGGATTAAACAATTCCAAGTCAGAGAAGCAAAAGGAAGATTAGTGATGGGCTGATTCAAATGCTTCCAAGAGCAAAGGAAACGGACATATTAGCCAGGAATCAGAAGCGATTTAAGAGGACAGCCTAGAGCCAGAAGCCCTCACTGGGGGAGATTTGCATCTCCTCCAATTTGGTTCATTTCTTTCCCCTGCTTCTCCCAGAACAGTATCAGATCTCATGCATTGATTTTAGGGTGGCTGAACGGTGGGGTCAAGAGCCCTTGTGCCACAGTGGTGACACAATAGTCTGCTGACTGAAAGGTTGGCAATTTGAACCTTCCTACCACTCCAGGAGACAGAGATGTTGTAGTTTGCTTCCTTAAAGATGACGGTCTTGGAAACCTTTTGGAGGCTGCCCTTCTCTGTCCTATTGGGCCACAATGAGTCAGGTATGATCCATCTGATAGCAATTGGTTGCTTTGTAGTTGGTCTTGTTGGGTTTTCTTGGAAGAGGGCTAGAGGTGAGGTGGGAAGCAAAATGAGAAAAGAATTCAGAGGGATGGCTTTTAAAAAAAAATAAAAGCTTTTCAGTATGTTGTAATAGGAACATTTGGAGGGTTTGAAACTTTGGTTTTTGGATTTGCTCAAGACTAGGGAAGGCTCAGAATGCCAAACACTCATGGCCACCAAGGGGAAGGAAATGGATGACAGTGAAACTTTGCCGAGGGACTAAAAAGGGAGAATAAGTTAAGAAGGTGCCATTTCCAGCTTGAGCTCTAAGAAAGGATCAAGTGGATGTTGACCAACTACCACAAAGATTTCAGTGCCCATAGAAGCAAGCAAAATTCTTGGACAAAATCCATTAGATTTGGTTCTAGATTTGGGAGTCCAGGAGGCCATGAAGGTGGGTGGAAGCCATAGGTGTTTGTCACAGATGAAAATGAAGTTCAGCCAGAGCTAAGAATGCCCTTAAAATCATGAACAGATAGAATTCTCCTGTTTCTAAACCTGCTAAGTCTAAAGCTTAGCTCACTACCTGAAGGGCAAAGAGTGTGTTCAACAGTTTAAGTTACTTGTCAACCCTCCCCCACCTCTCCTTTGCCCTCCCTTCTCTCATGTGGATCACAAAAGCCCTTCATCCAGGTTAATAACAGGCAAGCCTCTCGTCTAGTTTCATCTTCCCTCCTCTGTCCTCCCACCTTTGGTATTCTCCAAAGTCTGTTCCCTTTGGATGGAAAGCCTGGTTCTTATTTTGTTTGTTTTGTTGCTTTATAACTGTGGTGCCATCCAATATTGATCTTCTTGTGATTGACCAATTTCACTCAGCATCGTGACCTTCAGGCCCATCCATGCCACAAGGTGCTTCCTGGTTTCATCATTCATTGTTTTTTGGTGATGCATAGCATCCCATGGTGTGTCTGTGCCAACGTTTCTTCACTCATTTATTCTCACTCCCTCCCTGCCATCGAGTCTATGCCAACTCAGAGTGACCCTGACAGGATAAAACTGCCCCTGTGGGTTTCTGAGACTGAAACTCTCTACAGGAGTAGATCACCCCATCTTTCTCCTGAAGAGCAGCGGGGGTTTCCAATGGCTGACCTTGCAGTTAGCTGGCAAACACATAACCACTATGCCACCAGCAAACACATAGCCTCTATGCCACCAGGGGCCCTGATTCCACTTAGGGATATTTGGGTTGTTTCCATCTTCTTGCTATGCCAAGCAGCTTCACCATGAATCATAGTGCATGTGTCTGTTTGTGCCACGGCTCTTACTTCTTTAAGGGATAGGCCCAGGACAGGGATTACTGAAACATATGACTTGTCTAATCTGTCCCCTGTGAAGTCAGAATAAGAGGGAATGGCCTCAGCTGGCCATCATGTCTTCCTAGCTTTAGTTTATACTTCCATGCTGACTTGTTGGAGTGTCCTGAGAAAGAAGACTAGGAGATGGGCTAATCTGAGTAGAGTACACAGTGTCCTCCTCTTCTCCCCCTGTTGGACTTCCCTCACTTCAGGGACTCTTAGAAAAGGTTCAGATCGTCTGATGCGGAGCCAGAGTGATGTATATGGGAGAAAGGCAAATGTGAGGCCTTGGGTGAGTTCCAAATGGTTCAAATCCATCTATCCCCCTTCACTGAGACTGCATCCTGTGGGGAAGGCGGCCTGGGAGGCAGGGAAGGATGCTCAGAGGAACTGGTGCCAAAGAAGCCAATAATTCTGTCAGAGGACTGAGGACATACAATGGGGCCTAAAGGCATGATGCCAAAAGCCAGAGTCCCTCAGAACAATGGAAGTTATGTTATTTGTCATTATGTGTGCCTGCTGATTCTCCTCCCCCAACCCTGGGGTTCTGCTTCTGCTTGTGCCTCTTTGTTGTTTTGTTTTTGAAGTAAGGCAATGAATGGGAAACCTGGCTGAGGCAGCAGCCTGTCAGGGCCTATCTTTACGGGGCCTCCCTGTTCTGGGCAGCTGATAGTCACCCAATGGTAAATAGCTTCACCTGAGGGACTCTCTGGGAGGCAGTCAAGATGGGTTGTGTTCATGACCCAAGTTTTGAAACCAGGTTACCTGGTAAATACTTCTGTGCTTCTCCCATGCTATTGTGTTCCCTCTGCCAACTCATGTCCAGTTTCAAAGGACTTCTTATGGAATGTTTCTCTCCCACGAGTGGAGTCTAGTCAAGGGTCCTCTGCTTTTGCCTTCCTCTGACTCGGACTTCAGAATCATGCATTTTTAGGTTGACTTGCTGAATGCTATTGGAAAAGTTATGTCTCCATCTCTCTAGGCCTCTGTTTTCTCCACAGGGATGTAATATCCACTGGTTTGTGGATACAGTGTGTGGCAGGTTTTCTGGCACACAGCAGGATGCCCTCAGTAAAAGGTATTATCTCTTGACTGGCGCCACATTCCTGTGCATGTGTGTGTGTGTGCATGCGTGTGGGCACAAAACATCATGGAAGTGTCCCATTTACTATGAACTCTTTGAACTCTTTTCATACATGGCCTTAACCTTCTCTTTCTTCACACTGCAAGTCAAAGGCCATGTTTTGGGAATGAAATCATCCCAGATTACTTGTATAATACAATAAGACTTTCCCTACTCTGACACTATCCCTTCTTCTATTGTTTTTTTTTCACCTACTGTGCTTGTCAAAATTTCACATACATGCATGCATCCATCCATCTACCTACCCATCCATCCATCCTTCCATCCACTCATCTACCATCTATCTATCTCTCTATCATCCATCTTTCCATCCTTCTGTCCATCCATCCTCCTATCACATCTCCACATTTCCCTCAGAATATAATGCATTTCTGCTTATTTTCTTAACTGATATAGCCATAGTGTTTAGCCACACTTGATGAAATATCAGCAGTCCCAATGAAGAGTATTAATGTAGTTACTATTACTTAAGGTGGAACTTTATGATGGTATCATAAGATTGAGTTCTCATTTTTCTGGAACCACATACTGAGAGCTAGCAATAATAATGTCCCATTATCAGCATGCAAATAGTTGTTGGTTGTTGTTAAGTTTGTTTCAATTAATGGTGGCCTGATGTGTAGCACAGTATAATACAATGCCCAGTCATGCACCTGATTGGGGTTTCTTCAGAAAGCAGATGAAACCACCTTCCCTGAGCTCAGGGAGAGTAAATATATTTAAGAAGAGAGTTGTTCTAAAATACAATGTCATTTCTAATGAAATACCTTCTGGGGTTTCCTTTCTCCAATAGGTCTATTTTGAGATGCAAGCTAACTAACTATTGACTATTTTCCCTGTATCTAACCACTACCCAACTGTTTATCATACTGCAGTGTGTTGCTCTGATGCTAAAAACTAAACCATCAGTATTTCATAATCAACAGTCAGGTTTACCCCTGTTGGATCAGGTTTCAGCAGAGCTTTTAGGCTAAAATAGGATGAAAGGCCTCATTGTCCATTTCTGAAAATCATTCAATAAACACCCTGGGATCATGGAAGGATCTTGGAAGAGGAATCTCTCAGATTGGAAGGCATCAAACTCCACAAGCCAAGCCAACATGGTAGTGACTACCACCATCACCACGTGCCTCCCACTGTTTCAGGTTCTTAGAGGCAAACACACAATCTAAGCTGCCCCTGTAGAGATTATAGCTATTGGAAGGGGGAGATACTTTTGTGTAGGTTTTTTTTTTTTTTTTTTTTTTTACTCACTGCCATTGAGGCAATGCTGACTTGTAGTGAGCCACTGTGGGTTTCCAAGACTGTATCTATTGACTGGAGTAGAAAGACCAGTGTTTCTCCCACTGAGCTGCTGGTGGTATTAAACTGTCAACCATACATGGTAGCCTAATGTATAGCCACTACACGATCAGAACTTCCAAGTCTTGTCATCAGTAAAATGCTGAAAACCGAGTGCTGATTTGAGCATGCATTTGCAGGTGGCAAAGTCTAGCTTCCCAGCAAGACTCTAAAGCAGCTAATGGGGAAGCTTCAGGTACACATAAATATGGTCATTTTCAAATGATTTTCACCAAATATCTAATCCTCATTAAGCGCTTTCACACAGTCTTTATTTTATCTAGGAGCTCTGATCTGCATGATGGAAGAGTTCTAAATAATGTATTTTCTTGGAAAATGACTTCTTTAAAGTAGCCAATGGCCACCTGGCTTTCAGAAATTCTCAGTTAAGCCCCTAAGCTCCTCAGTCATCTAATTTTTAATTATCCCTTTTATGTCAACTTCTGGTTATACACCTAGTCTTTGAACTTTTTCATTGCAAATGGTTTAGCAATGTATCTTCCCTCCCTCCACTTTTCCATACCTCTTTGCTTACATTGTCACATTGGGACATTGCTGCTTAGAATATGATCATGTTGACTTGATGCTCCACTTAGAAACTGAAGATAAGGTGGAAAGAATAGCGTGCACAAGTCAGGGTTTCCTGGCCTTGAAATCACTTCTTGGATTTACTACATTAAAAATCACAGTGTTATTTGACCTGATTTGCCAAAAAAAAATTAACTCTCAGGATTAGCAGAAAATGAATGAAGGACTCTCTTAAAGAGAAAAAAAAGGTGTTGGGGACAAGTTGTAACCTCAGTCATCAGGATAGATATTACAGTCATGTAATGTTTTAAGTATACAAAATTAATGTGGATAAACCCCCACCACAAACAAAATACTCAAATTGTAAGTAGAGACTGGACTTGAAAATGTCACATTGTGTGTAAGACAAGAGGGTTTAAAGCCCACATCCTCTAAAAGTTTGTGTTGGAAGCAAGGAGTGCCTCCCTCATCTTACCCTCATCCTGGCCCTGATGGAACTGGGACCATGATCAACCTGCTATGGAGATCCATTTTGATGATAGATGGAAAGAAGATGACACGGGATGTGCACTCACAGGAGATGACCACCTTCCTCCTCTTTCCGACTTTGTTATCTGAATTTCCCATCCCAGTTGGGGTGAGATGAGGGATGGACAAAAGGGAGCCTTCCACTCACTAAACACTCATTAATGTGGTATAGAACCCATCAGCTGTTCTAAGCCCTAGAACATTGATTTATCCAACAGTGAGTGCGTTGTTTCCATATGAATCTCTCTCCCTCTTTCTCTCTCTCGATACAACGCAATGTTGGCAGCGCATTTATTTACTCTCTGCAACAAAGCCCCTGCAGTCCTGGAATGGGACACTCTCTGGCTCCATGAGACTGGCCCAGACATCGTCTAGATCTATGGCTTGAAACTCTTCCCATCAGCCTCCCTCACTTGCACAAACCGAGGCATCCTGCACACTCATCACCTCAAATCCTGGGCCAAGTTCTTGCTTTATGTGTGCAATTTCAGATCCATTGGCCGTTTGGGCAAAGGGCCTAATATGAAATCCTAAGTATCTTCTTGGCACCAAATCCCCACCTGGTGCTGCTGCCAACCTCCTCCTCCCCCACCTTGTTCTTTGTACTCTCTAATGCAGAAGGCAAGTGTTTTCTAAGCTTCCAAGAGTCCACTCTGGCTCCTTCATAGCCACACAACTTCTCCAAGCCTACAGAATCCATCCTACAGTCCTTGTCTTACTGAAGTGTGATGACTTCAACCTCAATGCCCAGGCTTGACAAGACAGTTGTTCTTCTATCAAGTGGGTTCCTAGGATGTCTGATCTGTGTTCTTGGTTTCCCTCCAGGACACATGAAAATGTTTTCTCATAGTTTTACTTTTCCCCCTCATAGTTTACTTTTATTAAGTTGGTTCCAAATTGGGTCATCACAATTACTCAGGGTCTCGTATCAAGACTTTGCTAGCCTGAATTGGAGAAGAAAGTTCAGGGAGTAAGACATGTATGTTTTCAGGACTGTCTTGGATCATCTGTGAAAGCTCAGGCACAACCTCTGAACATTTCTGTCTCGGTGTTCTAACTGTAAAGTGGAGGAAACTTCTACCCTACCTCTTGAGTATGTTGAATGTGCTCCAGGTGAAATTTGAAATCTTAGAGACTCTGGGAATTCACTAATTCAATCACCAAGTCTGTTTGAGATAATGCACTGGTACAGAAGCAGCTCTTACTTTGAGGAATTCTAAAGTCCAGTGGTCCTTGTGAAATGAGTCCTGGTGGGGCTGAGGGCCAAGCACTGGGCTACTATCAGTTGGTGCTTCAAAACCACTAGTCATTCTGGGGAAGAAAGTTAATGTTATTACTGTTACTGTAAAGATATCTACAAACTTGGAAATGTGAAGGGACAGGTCTACCCTGTCCTATAGAGGATTGCTATGAGTCAGAATAGATTTGATGACAGAGATTTTCTGGTTAGTCCTTGTGATAGTTTAAAAAAATTCATTCATGAAAGAGAATTCTGTGTTGTGGTTCCAATGGTTCCCCTTTAACAGCTTCAACACAGATAACCTGGGATGCTTTGGGGTTGGACAAGAACATCATTCCAGAAAAAGATTGCCTGGAGTTCATATGTCTGTGGTATTGTGTCTATTTATTTTTCTAAGGCAGCTCTGAATGTAGGATAATCTACATTTTTTCTCTGTTGCTCTTTGTCCTAAGACATTGGGGAACTTTCATGACTAGTGGTTCATGGCAGGAAATCAAGGACTTGGGTTTGGTTTCTTAAGCGAGGCAGACTGAATTTGAATCCTGGTGTCACAGGAACCCTGTATAAATTATGGGAATAATAATGGTAACATTAGCCTCAAAAGATGATGAATATTGGATGGGAAAGGGTATCCCTACAAAGAACTCCAAAGCAGTTCATCATTCTTTTAGGTGAATGAAACTTGTGTTCAATCCCCATAACCCTTATTTGGTCTACCTGGAGGCCATCTCTCTTCATTTACTTGATAACCACCTTGACTTTCGAAGTCTTGGTCTCATAGATAGCTCTGAGTTAGGAAGAATGGGCTTGTGTGACTAGGAATTAAAGGGGATTCCATTATTTCCACATGTCCTCTCCACCATGATTTCCCACTGTCATCTGAAGAAAAAAATTGACCCAAAAAACTCACTGCCATTGAGTTGATTCTGACTCATAGTGACCCTTTAGGTCGGGTTAGAACAGCAATTCTCAGCTTATAGTTTGGGACCCCTTTGGGGGCAAAACAACTCTTTCACAGGGGTCTCCCAATTCACAAAAGTTGCAAAATTACACTTATGAAGTAGCAACAAAAATAATTTTGTGGTTGGGAGTCACACCAACCATACAGCATGAGGAACTGTGTTAAAGGGTCGTGGCATTAGGAAGGTTGAGAACCACTGGATTAGAACTACCCTTGTGAATTTCTGAGACTGGAATTCTTTATGGGAGTAGAAGATGGCATTAAAACCCAAAGTTGTCACCAGCATTTGTTCTAAGCCATACTTCTCAGTGACCTTAATAAAAATTTTAAGACCATATAACATACATTATCCTGCAGGTGTGTTAATTAGTCTTCTACATGACATCACCTTCACTCCTGGGGATGTTTATGGCTGTCATATATTCTCCAGAGAAAAGACATAGTCATAAGTCTTTTCTCTTGAGTTATAAGTCTCTACATAACTACATAAAGTTCTGTTTAGTATGCCTGAGCTAGCAATGCAAATATGTCCTCTGAAATATCACTACATATGTATGACAAAAGCATAATCATAGTAAAATAGGTTGAGGACATTGTTTCTTTCAAATAGTTAAGTATATAAGTGTTAAGTTATTTTTCATATTTAAAAAGAATGTGCAATCAGTCTTAATTTTATTTCATTCTCTCATCTTAGAAGGTCTTAATATTCCACCAAAGATTTCTCTGTAAACAAAACATTACAGACACATGTCATATTGTCACCTTTTGTTTTGAGCCCAGGATGCTAGATCTCTGAAAAAGCCAGCCAATTGTTCCAATACACAGTTGGTTTAAATATTTCGGAGTAAAACCGAGTATTTGTTAATCCTCTCTCATCATGTTGGCACTCTGTATCCATACTCTTTATTCCCAAACCCAAATTGTAAGAAAGAAAGAACATTGGCCAGAGATTTGAAACATCTTTTGAAAAATCACAGAGCTACTAGTCCAGATAGTTTGGATAGTTTTGATAGAAATGTGTGCACTCAACAATGAAAGATTTAGGCTTAAGTTGCCTAAAGTGTAGGGACATGCAAAAGCCAAACTATATGTCATATTTTCATCCAGTTCCTACTCCCCTGACTTGTTTTTCTGTTTTTGTTATAAATTCCTCAAGACAAAAAGCAATGTCCCTATGGTGTGGCCCTTCTTATAGCACCCTGGGTGTATTGAGCATAATGATTTCCTGGGGCCATGAAGCCAATTTAACCCACACCATAAATGCGGCCCTCGTGCTTTCCACTGGGAATTCTAACATGTGGCCCTCATTATCCCAAGAGGTGCTACAGGCAGAACCCATAACTATATTCAAAAGGGTTTTGAGGAATGTATGGCAGGCAGAGAATGTCACAGACTTACTGTCTGGATGGTTCACGTAAAGGACAAGGAGAGTGAATTGATGGCATCTTCAATTGGAGCCTACTTCACAGTAAATTCCCTGAAGGCAAAGATGCTGACGGTAAGCATTTACTTGTCCCACAAACATTTAGAGGGCCCACCTGTGCCCAGCATTGCTCTTAGTCAACAAAGGCGTAGTTAACATTTCTACTCCTTATAACCCATTCAAAGGAGTCAGTGTTGTTTTCACAAGGAAGACTTGGTTTTATGGTGAAGATCTTGGCATGTGTTCACTTCTGCCCACCTTGAGAGCCAACGGTGAGGCAGACGACTAGGGTGGGGAATGGATTTGTGCTCAAGAGTCAGAAACCAGACTAATGGCTTCAGCAGGAAATGACCCTCATGAGCAACTCCCTGCCCTAACACATCAGACTTCCTGTCCACAAATTACCCAGAGTCTGCCTCTGTAAGACTGGCACTAACTATTGTCTGCCACAGAGAAAGGGCTTGTGTAAATGTCACAGTGACCATGCACCCACTTTCCAGCCCTGTCCCCACCCAGAATCTAAGATCTCCTAAGGAGATACTGTCTTTGTGTTGGAGTTAAAAATGTACAGTGACTTTCCATGACGTGTTGGGCACTGCCTAGGCATAGACTACCAGGGATTGGGCCTGTTAAACTTGGCTTTGAAGTTCTAAGGGAAACACATTGATATAGGTCGTGCCGTTTTGGCCAGGGATGGCGTTTAGTGCACTTCATGTAGAATGGATGTCTGGGGCGAGGGGGCTTGCCATGCAGTATAAACAAGGCCCTAGAACTTGTTAATGAATTAAACCCTATTGATTGGTGGAAGAAAAGGTTTAGATTCGAAGACTGGTCGAGAAGCCCCAAAAGGTAGAAAGCCCACAATAATTAGTTTGAACAGTTTTTGTTGTTTGCATTTTAGGCATCAGATCAATAAAGCAACATTAATAATTAAAGACCAGGATAAATATACCAATTCCAGATTAGAGCTTTGAGCTTTAAATTGCTTGTGCCAAAGGCTCTTTTTTTTTTTAAAAGATTCTAATCTTCTCAGATATACCAAACAACTAGAATGTAACTTTGTGCAATGGATTTGGTGAGAAATACGAGGTTCTTCTAGATGGGGGTGCTGTTGAGGAACTCCAGTGTAGGCTTCTGGTTAGGTTGGGATGGGAAGGGATCAAGGATCAAGGTAGGTCTCATTTGAAGGAGTTAAATGTCTACTATGCCCTTCTTCAGATGTACCATGGTAGCCCCTAAAACAACAGGAAGGAATCAAGTTTTCTCTTCAATGGAGGCCAGTGGATACCTGACCACTAAAGTCTGGGTGGAGGAGAAGGAAACTTCTGGTTAATAATTGATTGGAAAAGTGCTACGAGAATGCCAGTCATGGGCTATTCAATGTCTGGACCCTGGGGATGTACAGAAAAGGCAAGCCCTGCAATGGTCCAGTTGGGACCAAGCCAGCAGGGCTTCGGAAGTCATGCTCCACATTAGGCAAGTGCTTGGGCTTTCCCCTAAGCTAGAGAAAGCATGAATTTTAAGCCAACGAGTTCTTCTTTATGATCCTTGAGTCCCAAGAGATGTGCAGTGACTTCAGTGTACTGAACAGTCAGAGGAAGGAAAAGAGCAGACTGTCCATCAGTTCTGTGAGCTTAGGGACACTGTGTCATGAAGAGGCACACTTGAATCCATATTTCCTGTGAAGCTCTCTGGCTGGGTTTCCTGAGGGGCTCTTCCCATCGGGAAGGAAGTTGACAATGTCCGAATTCATCTGGTCACAGGCCAGGTATATCTCATGCTTAAAAATAAAAGCCACACCCATACACACTCTACTTCATGTCCTCTCTGCTCTTTCTGGCCCTGGTCTTAACTTGTTCTCTCTGGAATGGTTTTAAACAGAGGAATTATCCATTACTTTATGTCTTATGTCTACATGCGCTTCTCAACTATGCAGAGATAGTGCTCTGAAGTTCATACTTTAAAATTTCCTTTGCGTTTGTATTTTCTAATGTCTACTAATATTCCATCATGATATTTTGAGAATCATGTTGAGGAAAATGAATTGAAGCCAACACTCCTGTGCAATAAAAACAGCTCCTCTTTTACACATGCCATGCCTAGCTATCCAAATCTAGATGCCATAAGGTAGGCAACGTGAGGCAGACTCATTCCATTGCATCAATCATCATTGGGAAATTGTAACTTGCATTTATTTTAACCAACATTGCTGATTTGAGCATTAATTCTGCTCCTTGCTGTAGGCACACACACTGGCTGCCTGTCCTCATTTCTCTCCTCACCACTTGGTTCTTCCAAATTTCCCCTTGCCCCTTTTTAGAGTAAATGGACTCCTTTTCCTGAGAACAGTGGATGAAAGATTTTCTACTCATTATTTAGCATGTCCAAATATTTCTTAGACTTTAGAGGCAGTCAGGATTTCCTTTCCATTGGTCACCCTGTTTCTGAAATTTTTTCTGACTTCAGATATACGAATTTGCTCATTTCTGTGACATTTTCAGATCTTGAAAAATTAATTTTGGCAGCCTCCTCCCCTCTATCTATGACACCCTTTAATTCTTTTTGCATATGTCAATTTTTCAAATTTATTTCAGACTGCCCATAGGCTGATTAATTTACACCATCTTCATGATTGGTTAATAAGTACATTGTCTTTATGTTTCTCTCCAACCTTTATATAATTTCCTATCGGTAAAAACACCCAATACTACCCTTTTTATTGCACATGAGAAAATTACCTCTCTCTTAGAAAACCTCTCTCTTAAGTGTTCATTTTGAGGCGCCTCCACATTTATTGATTGAATCCTTCTCCACTCCAAGTATTTAATGCACCCATGACCCTCTCACCATCCCCCAATCGGTCTTATTTCTTGGTGCAGAGCAAGCTCTGGAGCCTGAGTTCTGAAAGCACCGCAGATTGCACCTCTGGTTACAATCATCGTGCCCTGACTAGTATTGAGGGCTCTTCAGAGCCAGACACTGAGCTGAGTGTTTAACCTGTGCTGTTTTATTTTCTTATCATAACAATCCTAGGAGCAGAGCTGTGACATTCCCAACATTTTAAATAGGAACACTGAGGATGATAGAAGCTAGGTATGTTATTTTGGAATCTCCCAGTTCATGAGTATAAGAGCCAGGATCAAAGCCTTATGATTCCATAGCTGAAAAAAAATCTAGCAAGATAAGTTATAATACTTCCATTGTTTAGTGACACTACCATAAGTTTTCTGTGTTTGGAGACTTCATTCTCATCTACAATGGATTCTTTCCTCACTCCCATCCTTCTTCTCACTCTTCCTTCCTTCTATCTCTGACACCCATCCATCCATCCAGTCATCCTCACTCAAATGCCCACTCACTCCCCTATCATAGCTATGATCTGTCTAACTATCTAATCATCTCTCTCCCTTTTCTCTCGCTTCCTTTCATCTTCCTCTGTAATAACCTTATTATTACTCAGTACTTCCCTCCCCCTTTCTTTCTCTCCTCTCTAGGCTAGACATGAGCTTCTTCCAACATGAGGAAGACATACATTAAGCTATGGGGAACTGAGAACAGGGTAGAAGGAGGCTGGGTTTTTTGTCGAAGTGATGATAAGATTGAGCCCCTGATCCTGTTTTCTTAGCTCCTGCACTCTATTCCCAGAAGGACTCCAACGATAGGTATGGCATGCCAGACACTGGAGTTACGGACTATTAAAACCGGGCATCTGACTTACTATTTACCTCACTCTGTGCCAAGCATTTGACATACTTCTCTCCCCTCATTTTCAGGAGCCCTGGTGGCACAGTGGGTCAACTACTGGGCTGGGATGCTAATTACAAGAGTGTGCAATTTAGACCCACCTGATAGTAACTTCTCAGGAGTGAGGAACAGAAAACTACTTCAGGAATGATCAGGACCTCAGAAACTCTAAGGAGCATTTTGATATCCTGGAGGATCTCGGTGAATCAGAACATAATCAATGGCGATGGGTATGGGTGTTGGACCTTCCTCGTTTCCTCGACCCAATTCAACAGCCATTCCGCTCAAGGAGAAAATAAGGCCCCCACTTTCACACAGAGAGCAATGGTCACAAAAGAACCATGGATGCATTTCTTCACCAGGTGTTGACATTAGGTGCCATCGGGTTGGTTCTGACCCGTGGCAACCCAGTGTACAACAGAATGAAACACTGACCTTCCGGCGCCATCCTGGTTTCTGTGCCTGAGCCCATTGTTGCAGTCATTGTCTCCATCCATTTCATTGAGAGCCTTCCTCTTTTTCCCTGCCCCTCCGCTTTACCAAGCTGCTGTCAGAGCTATGAATCTAGCATAGGTCCTAATTCTCACAACTCCCTTGTGGTGAAGCACAGCACCCAAGAGAATGGGCAAAAAAGGCGTGCTCTACCAAGAGGTGTTTTTATTGGAAGGGTTTTAGAGATAAGCAAGCTTGGGACCTTCTAGGTCACGGCAATTTCCTTAGGACATCTTGATAGTAAGCTAGCTCCAGGGTGGGCGCATAGCTCTTTTTCACTCCTTTCCTACATCCTTGTCTCCTGTGGTTTCAGGAGGAAACTGGAAAATATATTTTAGTTTAAAGACATCCCCATGTCCAAGACCGTGTAGCGACCAAAGACATGAGCAGGAATGCACACTCAGGCTGAATGGCATTGTGTATGTAAATGTCATGCATCCATCGTTCTTCTGGAGAGAATTCATCCCCCAAAGGCGGGGGCATGCTTCAGTGGTGACCACAGAAGCCCAATTCTTTACAACCGATCGCTGCCTTTTTAATAATTAGCGTGTTCCATATAGATTGAAAGGTCATTTCTAACCCCCTTTCTCCAACAGTCTTTAATATTTACCAAATAACATCGCTTTGTTGGAAATGTCACAAGCTCTAAATCACAGGGGTGATTATACCCAATGATTCATGATGACTTAGCTCATTAAGGAAATTACAGCTAATTTATTTGGTTTGCTGTATCTGTTGTCCTAGCAAAGAGTTCTTTCTGATTAAAAAAGTGAATGATGTTTACTTGTTTCTGTATTATAGGCGGCTTCTAATTAAAATGAAAAGATAATGTGTCTTTGCCTTAAGTTGGTATTTCCCTTTCAGTGGCCATTGGGTGTCTCCATGCAAAAGTTCATTGGGGAGATGCAATTCAGTTTAGAGTTGAATTCATTCTCTCTCTTTCTCCCCATACTCTCCCCACCCCATTCTTCCCCTCCTTCCCTGTCATTCTTATCACATTAAGTGGCATCTCATTTTTTCTAAGAGGAGACCTGAGACTCACCCCTCTCTTTTCCTCTTCTGGAACAGCTCACCTGGTTCTGCTTATTCTACCTTTAATCACTGGTTGCTGTTACAGTGACTCCAATTCAAAGTACCCTGCGTGTCAGAGAAGAATTTCACTTCATAGGGTTCTCACTGGCTGGATTTTCAGAAATTGCTTCCAGGCTTTACCCCCAAGCTACCTCTGAGTGGATTTGAACTCCCAATCTCTGCATTAGCAGCCCAGGCATATTAGCCATTAGTGAGATCCATAAGGACTGCTTAGATCCATGCCTCATCTATACCTCCAGTGCTGCGACTTTACTCCATATTCCATCTCCACCTTGGCATCTTACTCTGGTCTCCTTTCTTCCAAATATTTTCCTCTGCCTGGATCTGGGTACTGTAGCTAGACCACTATCCAAAGCAGGCCCAGATTTTGTTAAAAACAGCACAACACAACAAGAAAACCATGCCTACATGTTGCAGCAGTCACACTGTATGGAGCTTGCTAAATGCTGATGCTCAGCGTCAGGCTTATCTTGTCCTTGTTTGGTAACAGACTTTGTAGTCTGATGTACCTCTGGAGTGTCACTGAGATAAAGGGTTTTTTCTCAAATACATGATCCAATTGCAGGGATCTACATATGATCTCTCTGGAGTACAGACAGTGGAGAATTGGGTGACGGGACACAGCTGACTGAGAACAATATGAAGAAATAATAACAGTGTGCAAATTATTAAGGCTTCATGGAGGAGGGAGAGGGCTCAGGGGGGAGGAAGGGGAAATATGGGGAGCTGGTACTGGAGGCCTAAGTGGAGGGAGGATGTTTCAGAAGAAACAGATGTGCAAATGTGGTCTGCATGCAATTTATGTGTCTGTTGATCATGATGGGAATTGTATGGGCCCCCAAATGGAATGATTAAAAGAAAAAAAGGAGGGGGAAGAGGACCTTTTACCAAGGGCTCAAGTAGAAAATATTTGAAAATGAAGATGGCAACATGTGTACAAATGTGCCTGATACAAAGGATGTACTGAATGTTGTAAGAGCTGTAAGAGCCCTCAATAAGATTATTGAAAAAATTAATTAATTGCAATAAAGGAAATATATATGAAAAAATGCTTGACACAATGTATATATGGGTGGATTGTGACAAGAGTTGTGTGAGCCCCCAATAAAATGAATTTTAAAAACCCCAAAACTAAGAAACCAAAAAAATAAAAATAAAAAGAAACAGGTAAGGACAACCCCTGTTCCCAATGCTCTTTTTTACTAAAAAAGAAATTAAAATATTTAATATAACTCACACAGTCAATCCCAACCTGGCCCTTTTGACTGCCTCATGCTCTTCCTCCTAATATTACTCTGGGTTCCCTGACATCAGCCATACTGCACTGACTTTCACTTAAAGTTGTATAGTCAGTGCCCCATTGATTTGAGAACATTATTATTATTATTATTATTAGCTCCTCATTCCTACCCCACCCTCCACTTCCCCTGCCAAAGCCTAAGAAACTATTAATCAAGTGACTGTCTATACATTTACCTACCCTGGATTTCATATAAAGAAAATCATAACCCCCCCACACTCATACACAACAATAATAACAAAACAAAACAGAGAAAAACCTCAATCAAAAAGAGAATAGTAATTAAAAAATTAGAGCAAGTTTAAAACAGGTAAAATGGGAAAACAAATGATAAGGTGTTGAATTTTAACCTAATCCAATTGTCACACACTTTCTCTGAGAGCAAGGCTGTTCTCATCCTAGGTCACCAGTCAGAGAGGACTCCCTAGAGACTCACTTCGTGTGGGCACTTTGCCTGCATTTATTCCTGTCTGGAAAGCGTGTTCTCCACTTCTCTGTCTGGTTCTCTCTCCTTTACTCTTCAGGTATCCCCTTAGACCCTTCTTTTTTAGGACAGTTCTACCATATCCTCCTCAGAACCACCCCCAAGAGTCAAGCTTCTGTGGTACCTTCTAAATGAATCCCATTGAGAAAGGTGGAGGGCATGCTTTTCTCCTTGACCCTGAGTGGCCTCTGGGAATTGCTTCACCAGTAGACAATTGCAGAAGAGATGCTTTTTTTTTTGCCAGATTACAGGCCCAGATCTTAAAATACTGACAACACCTATTTTTGGTCTCTTTGAATTCACTTTAGAGGAAACCAGCCACCATGGAACAAAATCTGACTGGTCTGACACCCCCATGCTGTGATGAAGCCCAAGCTACATGGCAAGCCTGAATGCACAGAGAGATTCCCAACTCTTTCACACACCAGAGACATCAGTGAGGAAGTCTTCAGGTGACTCCAGTCTGAGCTGCCATCTTCTGGAGCCCTCGGAGGGACCCCAAGCAGAAGCTGTACAGTTGAGCCTGTCTTTTCTAGACTTGAAAGAGGTAATAATTTTGCTTTTGGATCATCAATTTTGGCTATGTGCATTATTTTGCAGCAGTAGATAACTGGGAGATGTTAAAATATTGCCACCAGCTTCTACAGTCTGAAACTGTTCCAACATGCAATCAAGATGCATTAGTGATTATTGATTATTGGAATGTAATGTTGGAAATGAAGAAAAGATCAGTAATTGAAAAAATATATATTCTAGGTGACAGAACCAATGCTGCATATTTAATTTGAAAATTTTCAATACCGAGGACCTCACTAGAAATATCATTTTTCAACAACGTGAATGGTGAATGCATATGTTTCCCTCATTAGATGCTATACAAAGGAATCAAGTTGCATACATTTGTGGAAAGAGACAATAAAGAAGCTCAATAATTTAAGTCAGAACAAAGATAAGAAGTGACTACACAGCAAAACATCAATTGCTCATATGCTCGCTAAAATTGAAGAAGAAGAAAATCAAAACATGTTAACTAGAGTTGAAGCGAAGTGCTGACTGTACCCATTCTGAATTTAGAGACCATCTCCAGAACAGATTTAATAATCAAACACTAATGACCCAAGACCTAGAAAGTTGTGAGATGACATCAAGGACATAATACAAAAAAGAAAATAAAAGGTCCTTACAAATACAGGAAGGAGCCCTAGTAGTAGTATAGTGGTTACTAGGTGATTATTAACCACAAGGCCAGCAGTTCAAGACCGTAAGTTACTCCTTGGGAGAAATATGGGACTTTCAACACCCATAAAAAGTCACAGTCCTTAAAACTCGCAGGAGCAGTTCTTCCCTCTCCTACACAGTCCCTATGAGTCATAATCGGCTTGATAGCAGTAAGTACAAAGACAAAAAAAGCACAAACGAAGTGAAGTGTCAGAAGAGGTAGGACATTATTTTGATTTTCTTCTTCTTCAACTTGAGCTTACTCATGAATAGAGCGTAGCTACAAAGAACGAATGAAGCAAAACAGTTCCAAAGAACATATCAAAGGGTGGCACAAGAAGACAAAGTAAAGTGTGCCTAGTATAATAAAATGAGCAGTGGTAGAGAGTTGCAAAACCAAAAGGAATGACTGCACCTCTGACCTTTAAAGCGGAAGGAACTGAAGAAAGTATCCAAGCCTTAGTTTGTCATATTGAATGATTCCAGGGGCAAAATATTGCATGATGCCTACAGCATCAAAAGAACACAGAAGGAATACACAGTCATTGTAGCAAAGGATGATTGGTCCATGTTCAATGATCAGGAAGTAATATATGATCAGAAGTGGAAGGTACTGAAGGAAAAGACCCAAACGTCACTGAAGGCGTGCACTAAAAAGTAGCTCCAGGAATTGACAGAGCATCAATTTATGTCTTTTCATGCCCCACATGTGTGACATTGAAAGCATGTACTCATCTATGCCAAGCAATGTGGACCACAATTCCAGACTGCGTGAATGGAAGAGATCCATAAATGGTACCTGTTATACAGAAAGGTGACACGGTAGAATATGGAGACTAGTGAAGAATAACCATTAATATCACCTGCAAGTGAAATTTTGCTGAAGACAACGTAAAAATTGTTCTAAAAGTGCATTGACGGGGACCTGTCAGAAATTCAAGCCACATTCAGAAAAGAATGTGGGGTGAGAGATGTCACTGTCCATGGGCGATAGATGTGGACTGAAAGCAGAGAATCGCAGAAAGATGCTCCCATATGTCTAATTGACTGTGCAAAGGCATTTGGCTGTGTGGAACCTAACAAATTATGGGTGACAAGAATTAGAATTCCAGAACACTCAATTGTGCTCATGAGGGACCTTACAGAGACTAAGAGGCATTTGAGAATAACAAGGGACACGGCCTAGACTAAAATCAGGACAAGTGTTATATCCTCTCACCATATTTGTTCTGCCTGTGTGCTGGGAAACAAGCCAAGAAACTACTGTAAAAAGAAGCATGTAGCATGAGGATTGGAGGAAGACACGTTAGCACACTAGGCTCCGTATGCAGATGTTTCAACCTTACTCACTGAGAGCTAAGAGGGCTTGATGCACTCACTGAAGAAGACTAAAGACTCCAGCAGCATGCAGTAGGAATTACACTTCAAAATAAATGTAACACAGATCTTCACCACTGGGCCCAAAGTAAAAAATACTGGAATTGTCAAGGATTTTATTGTACTTTTATCCACAATCACCATCCCTGGGAGCAGCAGTCAGGAAATCAAAGTACCCTATCACACTGGGAAAATCCACTGAAAAAGACCTCATGAAAGTGCTAAAAAGTAAATCTGTTTTGGGAATGATGAGGGCAACAAATGTGCAAATGCGGACTGCATACAATTGATGTATGTGTTGATCATGATAGGAGTTGTATGAGCCCCCAATAAAATGACTCATAACAAAAGTGAAAGGGGGAATAGATTACAAGGATCTACATAAAACCCACCCTCTGGGGGAGGGGTAAAGGGAGATGTTGGACAGTGTGAGACATGGCAAAATAACAATAATTTATAAATCGCCAAGGGTTCATGAGGGAGGGGCACGGAGAGGGATGGGGAAAGGAGAAAGACCCAAGTAGAAAGAACATGTTTTGAGAACAATGGGGGCAACAAATGTGCAAATGTATCTGACACAATGGATGGATGTGTGGGTTGTGAGAGGAGTTGTGTGAGCCCTCAATAAAATGATTTTTTAAAAGAAGTCGGTCTGTGACCCGAGTGGGCCATCCTAAGCCACAGTCTTTTCAACCACGTCATCCGCAGGCTGAAGCTGGACGGTAAGTAATGAGGACTGAAGAAGAATTGATGCAGGTGAGTTGTGCTGTTGTTGAAGAATAGAGTATAACAAGGGCTGCCCAAAGAACCAGCGCATTTGTACTTCAGAAGAATTACAGCCAGACTACTCCTTAGAGGGGAGGTAGTGAAACTTTGCCTCATGTGCTTTGGGTCACGTTACCTGGAAGGGCCAGTCTCTGTAGGGCCAGTCATGCTTGGTAAAGTAGAGCACCAGTGAACAAGAGAAGACTGTCAATCAGGTGGATTGACTTGAATGTCTGCAACAGCACACTCAAACATAGCGATGGTTGTGAAGGGGCAGACAGTGTTCCATTCTGTTACATGTCGGCCCATCATGTCCTAGTACCAACTCCACTCAAGCGAGCAGTCGTGACAACATAATTTCTCTTTTTGAATGTCCAATATGTGTTCACCTTACTTTGGCTTGACTCCTTGCCTAAATAAAAAAGTGTTGCACAGCTTAAGTATATATTTTCTTTTCTCATCCCAATGTAGGCCTATCCTGGTTGCCTATGAACAAGACCTATTCCTAAGAGAATCTCTATGTTGGATTTGCAGGTAAGTCAAAAGTTAATGCTCATGGTTCTTATATAAAGTCACTGTGATTCAGAATCAACTTAAGGGATATATATTTGTTTTTTTTTCATTTGGTACTAGAGCTTACATAAAGTTGTTTTGAGTTGAAATGACTTGATTGTGACTGATTTATTTCTGGTTTTTGCTTTATTTTGTTATTGCTGTTGTTGTTGTTTATCACAGTTAAAGACTTGAAGTCTTTTTGGTGATTGAAAAGAAAAGTTCAGTTGACTGTGACCAAGAAATCATTGCAAGTCTGCGAGAGAAAATTGGCATAGCATTCAAGGGCAAGGATGAGTTATCACTGAGTCTGACGTTAGTGACTTGGGACTTTATTCTGTATGATGCAAGGTTGTCACAAGATTTCAAGGGCACAGAAGTTCAAGGTTGCCTTTTTCTTAGTTTTGATATTGACCTTAGAGGAAATCCCAGGGAGCATTGGGATTGAAACAAGAAAAAAGTGCCCTGATTAGTTACTGGGTTTCTCCTACCTGGGGAACCAGAGAGAAAGAATATGTGGATTGTGTTGCAGGACTGTGCCCATAAGGAAGGGGCAGTGAAAGGATGCTGGAGCATTCATCCACCGATTCTGCCATTCCATGATTGACCGTCGCTTCTCTGAGCAGCAAGATGTCTTGGTGTGTTCCTGAGGCCAGATAATGGTCTTGGGCAGAGGGATGGGGGAAGCAACATCAGGTGTTCAGAAACCAAGGAGGATACAACATAGTGACTTTAAAAGTTAACAGGGCAGTGGCCTGGTTTTTTGTATTCAGGCAAATAGGCGGTGACTTAAGGGAAAGTGATGTTTGTCAAATGATTAAAGAAAATGGTGTGGGGGGGTGTTGTGAATCACTTTTATAATTGTAGAACAAGACTCACGGAAGTCTAAATTATGGTTCTGGATTTTGCTATTGACTTTAACAAACCACTTCCCTTCTCTGTTCCCTTAGACTTCTGTATGGTGTAATGATGGAGAGAGTTTTAGTATTTCCATGCTCACTTTCAGCTGCAATATTCTATGAAGCATGAGTATAATATGTATATATGTAACATTACTAGGTCAAGAGATCATAAGATGGAGAAATTATTTGCTCTTTTTTGCCAAGAGATTGAATGACTTTTTAAAAAGTGGAATTTGTGAAATCATGTTTATTACATTGTCATCCTTGTCTTTTTAGAAATGAAGTGAATTACTGCAGGGTTTTGGGCTGAGTCTCTGCAAGAACATTGTTTAGTATTTGTGATGGTTAGGGAGGATATCAAGTAGGCTCTTGAGTAAGGGACAGCCCAGCCTATCAATTGGGTCACAGTCTCATGAGCCCTCCTTGGTGTCAGAAGCCTATGTGTGAGAGAGAGACTGAGCAGAGTCACACCCTCTTTGGCTTTTCACCTTCTGCCAAAGCTGGCTCTTGCATCTAGTTCCTCAATCTAATGCATTGCTTGCCGATCCCAGGAGTCCTCAGTGGTCTACCAGTGGTGGATTCTTTTGACTCATTTTAGATATCTATGTCCACCAACCTGTGCCCCCTGCTTTCTCATCTTGCTTCCTATTTATCAGCTTCCCTGGGCCAGGAGAAACCAGACTTGAACCGCACTTCCCCATTTGACCACTGTGTGAGCCATTTCTTGGTATCAATCTCTTTCTGTGTACTTACGGCACATACAAGCACCACTGTTCTTGCTTCTCTGGAAAACTCAACCAAACACAACAACTATTGAAAACTGGGCTTCTGAGGATCTATTTTTGCCGTTGAAATAAAGTGCTGATGTGGTGGCTCTGACTCATGGCGACCTTATCTATGAGAGGATGACGCATGGACCTGGTTCTGCACCATCTTCACATGTTCTGGCCTGTCTGAGATCATGGTTGAGGCCCTTATATTGATTCATCCCTCTCATCAGGGTTTCCCTTCATTTTCACTGGTTCTCTGCTTGATGAACCATGATGCCCCCCTGGTCTTTAGGGGATGGTGTGTGAAAAGTAAGCAAGTTCAAGTCTCAAAATATGTGCAGCTACTATATGTACAAGCTATGTCTGTATTGCCTATATATACATGTGGATGTGGGAAACAAGGAATATGTGAACTAATAATTGGGTTTTGCAGATATTGGTTATGGTCTTAAGATTTACAATTATTTACACCTTCCAAAATATGGGCAATGAACTGGCATTACTTTTATGGTCAAACATGTATGTAGCAAAAGTGTAGACAGACATACTTACATGATGGAATTTGACGGTAAGAGTCTACAATCAAGGACATATTCCCTGACCTCTAAGAACTCACTTCTCACCACTTGTCTTTCACTTTGTTGTTCTTTGTTGGCATGTGTGTTGTTGTGATACCAGAAGCTTTGTCACTGGAACTTCCATTACCAAAAGTGTCACTCAAGGTGAACAGGTTTAAGCAGAGCTTCCAAATGAAGAACAGTCTATGAAAAGGGAATAAGTTGTCCAAGCTTGGTCAAGTCAGTGGAAGTTAAAAGGGGAAGACCCTCTGCAACACGGATAGAGATAGTGGCTGCTGCAATAAATGACTCATCCATAAGAGCACTTATGAAGACGATGCAAGACTGAGCAGTATTTTGTTCTGCTGTACACAGGGTCACTGTGAGTCCGAACTAACTTGAAGGCCCTTGGCAGCAACAAAAAGACCCCCACTCGTGCCTTAGGGAACAGCCGAAATCTTTGCTCATATAGTTGGAAGCTGGATGAGTGAGAAAGTGCTGTGTGTGATATCGTTTAAGGCACCACTTAAAGCATTATTGTTAGGATGGTATATCATGTGCAATATTTTTAATCCTCAATATCTGCATCTGTCCAGTGGGTGTAATAATACCAAATCCACATAGTGGTTATAAATATTAAAGGATACACTAATAAATGTATGGATTTATTTAAGGATGGTTAGCTTTTCCTAAGCAATAATGAGAAAAGAAATAGGACACTGCTGGCAGAGTGCTTTGCAAAACAAAGAGTTTCAAAAGCAGGGAATGCTAAACCTGCTCTGTTCTGCTGGGTGCTCTCACTTTAAGAGGCATCATTGATTAGAACATCCAGGAGAGCTGATGGCAGGGAGTAGGTATAGACATGACAATCACTATTTTAAAATGCTTTAAAGGTAGCCATGTAACAAAGAAGCAGTCTTATTTGTGAGCTCTCAGAGAGCATTAATTGATTTATTGATTGATTCATATAGTCAATGTTTATATGGGCCAGTGGGGATATGGTATGATATGGGCACTACAGCCAAGCCGCTAGTGAAGGAAAGATTGTTGATTTTGTATTAAGAAGGAAACACTGCTTTTCTCAGTGTACCATGATAGTGACTGCCCCATGTAGCCAAAACATGCATGTATCCTATGAGAACCCATGTTCTTCAAGGTCCAGTCCTGGATACGAGCAGAGGCATGAGGTGTGAGTACATTCCAACATTGCAGAGTGTATCTTCCAAAAATGATCCTACCAATTTCAATTATATATATACATTTATTTATTTAAAATAATTTTATTGGTGCTCATACAATTCTTATCATAATCCATCCATCCATCCATGCATCCATCGTGTCAAGTACATCTGTACATTTGTTACCCTCATCATCCTCATTCTCCAAACACATGCTTTCCACTTGAGCCCTTGGTAGCAGCTCCTCATTTTTTGGCCCTCCCAATTTCAAACACTCTTCATGCACCTTGATGCTAATTCCTGTCTACCTTGCAATGGGGTCTATGTGCCTTCTCTCTGAACTTAGGAATGACTCATAAACATAGACCATATAAGATAGTAGAGCTTCTGTTGAGTTCTCTCTCTTAGAAAGTGGCCCTAGCAATGCTAGGGTAATGTGTAAGAAACCCAAACCCATGAAATCACCCATGAGAGAAACCATGCGAAGAGGTCACATAAGGATGCTAGGAGGGCACTAGCGAGTCTTGGCCATTGCAGCCAATGCCTTGTCAATCTTTCCTACCCCAGACACCAACCATGTGTGGTATATGAGGTATGCAGACTTGTTCAAATTCAGAGCCATGGGCACAGTCTAGATAAGACCTCTGCACTCTCAAACATGGCAGTGAAGATGCATTTGGGATACCCTCAGCCCAACCTATCATCTGACTGCAAACTCATGGATGGCCCCCAGCCAAAAATACCCTGCTGAGTCACTTCCGAATTCCTAACTCATAGAATCCATGGGAGATAGTCAATGATTACTGCACTTCTCTTGTTGTGACTTGTCCCACAGTCATAGATAACCAATCATACTTAAACAATGGGGAAAGTGTCAACTGAAGCATCCATAAGCAATGTCTAATTGCAAATCTGTGTTGCTTTATCTGTGTTTATAATAATTAAAATGACAGGCATGGTTCAAGAGGGAAATCAGAGGTCTAAGTCTTCCTATAGTCCCCTTCTCACCTTTGATGCTCTTTAAAGGATAACTTGTGTGTTGAAATAATGACTTTCACTCCATTTTGCCCTGTGTAAACACATTTCTCTAACCTCATTAGTAACAATGACCAAGTAGAACATTAATCAGTGGAAGGAGAGCCAGTACTTTAATTGATGACTGTAAACATAGGCTTGTGATGAAGTCTTACTGAAACACATAGCTACATGACTTCTTATATTTTTCCACTGGCTCCCTGGTCCCCACCACCCCCGCCTGCCTTTTGCCACCACTTCAATAAAAACAGTCATTGGCTTTGTGAAGGACAATGTAAAATCATCTCCAGAGGACATGAATACTAATGGCTGTCTGCTCCTTATAAATGGAAAATGATGTTTTTCCTTCTTCAATACACTGATTGTTGTTTTAAAAAAAATAGATTACCAACGCTTAATAATTTGCTATGTTCCCAAAAAGCCAAATGGCTTAGCTGGTTATAAATTGGGCTGCTAAGTTCAAGGTTAGTAGTTGGAACCTATCAGTAGCTCCAGGGGCAGAAGGTGAGGCCATTGCCTTCTAGTCCCAGAAACCCAAAGTAGTAGTTCTGTAGACTCAAGAGTCAGAATAGACTCAATGGCAGTGAAGTCCATTACTCTATCATGACTTGTGGAAATTTCTGGAGTGAAAAGTGTATGTGTTTTGTACACCTCACATATTGTTCCTCTGATATATTTCACACTAGATTGTATTTATAGTTTTCCATTCACCTGGCTGATACCTACCTCTTACTCACATTCCTCTCTGCCACCCGAACTGTGAACAACCCCAGGACTGGCATTTTGTTTTATTTTATCTCTTTGTTTTATCTTTACTTATCTCTCAAGTACCTGGCCCAGTTCTTGGCATACAGTGTGTGGTCCATTGGTGTGAGAACAATGGCTGTATGCCTGAAGTGGAAATACATGTGACTTGGAATACCTATATTGTTTGAGTGCCAGATAAAAAGAAGGGAGAATCTTCACTTTGTAGCACCAGTGAAACCGATGACTTTCCTATGAACAATTTCAAGGGAGCAATAGGATTTTGGAGGGCATTCCATAGGAATGGTGTCACCTCGCAGGATAATTATTGATGCTGTTGGGAGGGAGGGATGGATCCAGGAATCTTTGCATACAAAAAAGACCTTGTAAACAAACTGGGATTTCTAGCAATTTCCATACAACAGGATAATGCAGTTGCCTCTCCGTGTGATAAGTACATCCTTCATGCTCTTACTTGCTCTCTATCAGTACTCTCTTGATACAGACCATAGGACAGGGGCTGGGGGAGGTGCTGGATATCATAGGTGACTCAACCATTGAGTTGAATGTCTTATCTTGGGCTATTTTCCAAATTCTTTTTTAATTTAAGACATTTCATTGGGGCTCACACAACTCTTATCATAATCATCTATTGAGCCAAGCATATTTGTACATTTGTCACCATATCATTCATGAAACATTTTCTTTCTTCTTGAGCCCTTGATATCAGCGTCTCTATTTCCCAAATTATATTTCCAGATATACATGTTTTATGTCATCCTCATTGTGTTTGGACTTGATGTTACTCTTGCCATGTTGATTCCAAATGGACTTGCAGGGAATTAAAACGCCTGGGCTGGCAGCATCTCCAGAGTATAATTCCTCTGTACGCTTGCATCCTGCTGCTTGGGGCTCTGTGAGGGAAGACACACTACCCTGTGCAGACACATCCCCCCAAAAAGAGCAAGTGGAAATGGATGAGGTCACCCCTCGGGGAATGGTTCAGTCAGGAGGAAGCCTGTCTCTGAAAGTTGGCACGAGTGCTGGATGCTAAGCTGTCATTTCTTCTCACATTTATTCTGAATGAACACAATCCATCCATCAGTGCTTAAAGAGTTTTCCAACAGTACATTGACCTTGAATGCGGCACATTGATTTTCAGTAACGCGCCGCAAATAGGGTCGTTACTGAGTCACCCAACAGTGAATGTGATTGGGAACAGATTTCTGAAATTCCAATAGGGTGCCACCTGCCTTGGATGATGGATCAGCCTACTGTAACCCATCAATCCTGGCTGGGGTCTGGAAAATGGTGACACCTGAGTGAAATTCATCATTATGCACACCACCGCGCAATGCGCGGGTCCAGAGCTGGGCTTCACCATGCTGGGTCGGGCCTCTTGGGTAAATGGTCTGTTTTTGTTTACAGCAGCATTTATGTACTGAAACGTTTTCCTGAGAGGGACCCACGGGTGACGATGACGAAGATGTAAGCACTGTGGGGAATTACATCTGCAGCAAGGATTGAGCGATAGATAAAAAGCCCGTGTCTTAAGCTGTTAGAGGTTAACACCAAATCAATTAAGGTGATTGTCTCTCAGATTGCATTGGACAAATGTACACATACAAAGGGGACATTAGCACAGCCAGGGAAGAGGAACAAAGAGAAATTAACTAATGCTAAGCTCAGAATCAAACTGGAAAATGATTTTACGTTCTTCAGAAATGCTGAATGACCATCTTGGAGAATTTTGCTGCCTCCTGAAGCTCCCGTGTTGTGTTCTTTTTTGGTTTACCCAGGATAGAGTTTGGAATTTTTTTAAAAAAAGTTTTAAAGAGATATTTGTTTCTCACCCACCCCTACCCTACCCCAAGAATTGAATAACTACAGGGTCCACAGTAATTGTGCAATGATAAGGATTTTGAAATTGAGGCTTCTTTTTTTCTTTGGAAAATGATGATGTGTTTACTAACACAGAGAACCATGATTGCCATGTATCTGCTAGGCACTGGTCACCACCCCAGGTTTAGTAAGGTCTTGCCTGCACACCCTCCTAAGAGCCCCACCATATGGGTTTTATTGTCTCCCCATTTCACATATGAGGACACAGAGACTTGGAGGGTTTGAGGCAGTTGCTCAGATGTATATCATTAGGCGTGTATGGACTGTGATCAGAAATCTGTGCATTTCACCTTGATTTACACCCTTCCCCTGATGGCCCACGGTCTCTCCATGGAGGTGATTTTTAAGATTGGGATAAAGTGCCATCAAGTCAGTGACTTTCAAGAACAGAATGACTCATTGTTCTGAGAGCTGGAAGTCTAAAGCATTGGGTGCATTGACCAGGTTGGGCACCTTCTGTGTTTCTAATGGAAGAACCTTCCTTGGGTCTCCAGGCATTGAGTAGGTCTAGGTGTTCATCGGCTTGAGGGAGTGTCTTCATATGGCTGTGGTTTCCCTTTCTCTTCTTTTTAATATGGGCATCACTCACAATGGATTCAGACTGACCATACTCAGTGTGAACTCTTACAAACATAACTGAGAAATAACAGCATCTTTAAAGACTCTATTCCCAAACAGCAATCAGGACTTCAACATATCTTTCAAGGGGATGCACTCTGAACCTTAATACTCATATGACCTGAAAAGTTTGGATAATGGGCATTTGGATAAGTCAGCTGGCTGGAATCTTCGGGGTAACGAATCCAAACAGAGTGCACTCTCTTCTCCACCCAAAAGGTTAACAGATATGGCTGGGCAGGGACAGAGAGTAAGGTGCCCCTTTGGGAGTTGCTAAGCTCATGATTATATGTCCTTAATTATAAGCTACTCAGACCACGGCAAGTGTTTGGAGACGTCTGAGTATTATAATTGATGTTTGTGAGATGTGCACCTCACCCTACGAGTTGTTGTCTCTTCACCTTAGAGCCTCTGACACTGAATGCACATGCCCTGACACACACACACACACACACACACACACATGACCTAAGGTTGATCTGCAGCCAGCCAGTCCTGCAGTGATGATAGGTGAGGCCTACACAGACTTGGATTCTGCTTAGTTCTATCTGTCTTCTATTTTCTAGAGAAGGATGGCTCCAACATTCAGTTCACTTCATTCACACATCCACCCATCCATCCACCCATCCATCAATCCATCCATCCACTCCTATCCCCGCTTCCCTCCTACATCCCAGTTTTGGTTTCTAGAACATCTCACCTGCTGACATGACTCCACCAGCCCCTGCACAGTGAGCTTTTTTATAAATATAATGCCATCTTTGTCTTGTTAGTTCCAGAACCTAACATAAATCACTCTATGTAGAAGGAATAGCCCACATATGTGGAATGATAAGAAAGGCAATTTCAAGATCCAGGAGGATCTAGACCACCATTGTCGAGTTGAACCTTGTCCAATAAAGGGCATGTTCTAGATTCATACTGCTCCATGTAGCCACCACCAGCGACCCATAGCTACTGAGCTCTTGCAAGTTCTTGTGGAAGAGGTAAATGAAATTCTGAATTCCATTTAATTTTAATAGCCACACATGGCTAGAAATTATGGTATTGAATAGCATGTCATGGATTTGCACCTGAATTTGATGCCAGCCGTCTCTGGCTCTGTGACCTTGGGAACATCACTTTACCTTCCACAGAATTGGTTTCTTTATCAGAAGACGGGCTCATTATGCACACCTCTGCATGTAGTTGTCAGGTGTAATGAGAAGAAGCATGCAGATCCCTACCACGGTAACTGGAAGTAGTAGAGAGTCAGGAAATATCCACTTCTTACTCTCTCGTTGGCAGTCAGTGTCTGTGTTTATGTGCAGACTCTCGAGGGTAGCTAGAGGACAGGGAGGAGTTGTGGTGTACAGGACACCCAGGAAACTGTGACGATGATGCTCAGTAGCTATAGGCAAACACAGCCTCTAACAAAGGAAAAGATCCTCAAGACAGAAAGAGAAGTATACAACAGACTGTGGCACTGGTGAGGCTCTGAACGACCTAGGTTAAGATGCTATTCTGTGGGATAGGACTCACTGCCATTGAGTACGTACTAACTCAGAGTGACCCTATAGGATAAGGTAGAACTTCCCTTGTTGGTTTCTGATTGAGATCCTTTATAGGAGTAGAAAGTCTTGGAGAAAGTAGAAAGTCCCATGGAGTTAGTAATTGGTGTTTTCAAAATGCTGGTGCTGTGGCCAGCAGTGCAATGGATAAAATGCTTTACTATCAGTGTTTCTAGGATAGCTGTTCACATTCAAGTGTGTGTGTGTGTGTGTGTGTGTGTGTGTGTGTGTATTAGGGTGGGAGTAGAAACTCAGAATAGAAACATAGGAGGATTTCATCCTTGTCTTCTTCTTTCATCCAAGTCAGGACTCTGAGTATTTTCTTTTGCATTTTTATGAAATGATGTAGACTTCAGCTGCAAACCTATGCTCTTTGATAGGAATAAATGATAACAGAGCTTTTGACTGGCAGCCCTGTGTCAGGACTGAGGGAAAATAGAATTCATTATGACCATAAGGAGAGACAGCCCATCATGGAGACAGCATGTTGGCTTTCTTTCATAATGCAAAAAATATCATCAACATTTAAGAGGGATATATGGCTCTATTCTAGATGCCTATGCATTAGGAGAGGCTAGAAATGAAGGCGACATAATAATGATCATCTGTTGTTAGTTGGGGACACCATTTTTTCTGACAAGGGACATTTGGATATACATGTCCAAATATTTATAGTATATGCAGTATATATAGTATTGTTTGCAGGCCATCCTGGTCAAACAGGTAATGAACTCACCCTGAATGTGATGACTGGAATCACTTCTCTTTAGTGAGATGTGTGATGTGAGCAGATATTGAGGATTTTATAGGATTTCTATGACCCCTATGTTGGAGATTCCCTGGCTATGATCTACTGAGTCATAACTGCATACCACGTACATGCTAGCCATGCAATGGCTTAGTCAATCCTTGATTTGAACACATTCCTCTGTCCTTACAACCTCAGACTTCCTTAGGTCCACTTTCTCCAAACTATATGGTCATTTGAGATATTTTGCATGATGTTGTCCTCTTCCCTCAGGTGCAGAGGCTTGGTTTGGGGATGGACATGAACTATGTGGTCCAATCTGATCACTCTCCTATAACCTGAGGTTTCTAAGAAGATCTGTCTCTACATTGGGGTCTACTCATCCCATGGGTTCCCCAGTACCTGCATAACTCTTGATCCATCATTGGTCTGAAATCCAGGGTAATCCAGTAAGAATAGGACTTGAATCAGAGGAATGAAGGGAGCAAGAGATGGAAGTCATGTAGTCGGATAGTTGCTGGTGTTTCTGGTGCCAAGTTGTTTTCATGTCCTTTCCCCATGCTCTCCAGATTCAGCAAGCTGCTCCACAATCCTTCCTCTACGCTTCATTCAGTGCTAATATTAGCTAGAGGGTCCCTAACTAAGACACTCTGTGGAGCAACCCTAAAAATGAGGCATTATCGCATCCTCAGTGCATCCACCATGGAAAGGAGAAATGGAAATATCAAAAGGAACACACCCAAGTTTACTGCATCAGGCAAGGTCCCCATTAGGTCCCCAATGGTAGGGACAAAGAAAATGCTTCGAGGAGAATCAGCAAAAGGGGCGGTTTACAGGAATGAGAAAGGGGAAAGGTTGAAACAGGGATAGCGAAGTATTCTGGAGTTAGCATTAGTGAAATGCCCATAACCATCCAGGCCTAGAGTTCTGAGAAGACAAAGTATCAGACCAAGGTAGTGGTGGAGCATAGGAGAGAGGGCACAAAGTAGAGAGGATTTCCTGACCAGTGCCCTGTTGCCTTTGAGCAGAAGTCCCAGGCTATAGCAGCCCCATTCGGAAAAACAACAATTAAAAAAAACGAGCTGCCATCCAATCGATGCTGAGTCAGAGAAACTATATAAAACATGGTAGAATTGCCCCTAAGAGTTTCCAAGACTTCAACCCTTTACATGAGCAGGAAGCTTGTCTCTCTCCCATGGAGCAGCTGATGGTTTAGAAGGCTCAATTTATGAGTAGCAGCTCAGAGTATCATGTACCCATGATACCACAGGGCCTTCTATGCCATTAGAACTATCCATTAGAAGGTAGCCTAGGGAAGAAAATGCAACAACCCCATGCTCCTCCATCTGCTGCTCCAGTTCTCTGAAAGGAAGCCAATGGGCAGGTCCCCCCCCCCCAACCCCGCTACAGTCCATAGAAAACACTTCCCCAAAGTAGGGTCACTTTCTCTAGAACAGAAGACTGAGAATAGTGATGAGTGGGTCTTGAGGATCTGGAAGCTTTCTGGCTAGTTGCATGATCATGAGTGAAGAACACTAGATGTTTTTTTTTGGTTTCTGCCTTTGATTCTAACCATCACTGCTTACTGGTGTCCAGCAGGACACAAGGAGCATATCCCCAGGTATGGGTTTCAGAGCGAAAACTTCAGAGCTGGCTGCACTCCACAAGTGCTTTGAGAACTTGTGATCCCATCTAGGGGTAGTTCATGACCCCAGTTAGGGGGTTCCAGAATGTCATGGAGGAATGTCCCAAGGTGTTTAGGCAGATGATGCGAACAAATTACAAAGCTGCCAAGACGTTCCATTCCTGCATCTTCCACACGGTAGGGATTTAACAAATATCCATTGAAAAACGTGCTCATTCATGGAATAAATGGATGAATAAACATCTAATGAGTGAATAAGTATCTGGAGTGAATGAGCACTGTAAGTAACTAAATATCTCCTGAAAGGATGGGTGGATGGCTATTTGTTGAATGACTAGACATCCAATGTTTCCCACAGTGTTCAGAATGCAAGCCGAAGCTAAACTGTGGATGGTTTTGCATCTAAACTTGTCAATGTGTTGTGCTCAAACTGTCTGCATATCTAAACTCTCCAGTGGCACAATTGATTGAACTGACTACATAGAAATCTGTCCTCAGAATTCCAAAAGCTTCCCAACAATTCTAGTTTTTGTGTCTAAAGAGAGAACTCCCACTCATTTTTTTTTTGCTATTCCTTTTCACATTTTTGAATGACCAACGGGAGGGGGGAAATGGGATCCTGGGTGGTGGGCATACTGTGTGTGTCCAAGGAATGAATGGGGGCTTCATAAATATCCATTCTGGGAGATCTCCCTATTCATAAAGGAAGCCAAACACATGACAAATGTGATTAGAAACGACTGTCAAATAGTGACAAATACATTCTAATAAAAACCGACACAATCTGAACAATTACTTGAAATGCAGGTATTTATCAAACAGCAAGATTAAAAATGACCATATTACATTAAAGAAAATCGAACGGATGGAATCTTAACTATGTGGCTTGGCCATCAGAGTTCGCTCACGCCTTTCTCCTTCCCTGGCTCCGTGCAGAGAAATGGGGTGGGAGTGAATGTGAACAAAGAGGGTACTAACGGGTACTGGAACATTCACATTTTTGTACCAATGTTATCTACAGAGCCCAAGCCCGCAGAAAAATAAGACCACAGTGCCTGGGAGAGTGTGGCAGATGACAGGTTCTCAGCCCCCGGTTGTGTGGAACAATGGAGGGGCACACAGGCAGCTGAAGTCTGACCAGTGTGGGTGAGAGGTGCCCAGCTCCCCCCCCCCAATAACTTCAAGCAAAGGAGCTTGCATTATTCATGAACAAGTCCAGGTAGATTGATCTCTGTAAAAATAACTCACTGGACCTTGATGGTGAGCAATGCTTGTTCTTTATCCCCTCTGCCCATTCATTAATTATCTACCTTTATTTTAACAACTTTAAAGGAACTCTGTGATTGTAGAACTGTAGGACATTAGGACATCCAATGAAAAACCTACTCATCGATTTCACTTCCGGTTGAAATGGCGTCATTTCTGCCCCCCCCCCCCCACAGTAATCACTAATAAGAATAGAAATAGTAATTAGGGCATTTTTCATTTTGTTTCAGTTGCTACCATAATTTGTGATGTAGTTATATGTGAAACCATAAACAGTTCCTAAAATGCTAAAACCATCGTGAATGTTGAGTGAGTGTAGGTTATAAGAGCTAATCACTGTTCCTGTTCTGGGGGTTTATATGTGTGTGGGGTGGTGGTGGTGGAGGAGGTAGAGTGGTGTTTCTCTTTAAGAAAAATAATACAGAACCAAAGAATCAAAATTAGGTCTGAAAATGCATGTTTATGTTAGAATGAGAAAGTTACAAATGCTTAACAAACACCCACATATGACAAACATGAAGTATTTTTTAGAAAAGAAAGGCCCAGAGTTTGTTTCCTTTGCTGTATAAGTTTCATGAGCTGCTTCTGACACTCTTTCTAGAGTGATCTTATTTAACCCTCCTCATGAGTCTATGAAATAAGTGCAGCCATGCCTGTCATATTACAGATTAAAGAAATTAAGGCTCAAAGAGATAAGCTCCTGACCAAGCTTCTCCATCTTTAAAGTGACAAAGGTGGGATTTGAACTTCACCCTCATCACTATGCAATAATCCCTTGCCACGTATCTACATTCTAGAATGATCCCCACATTACATGCAAGGTACTATCCTCCAGAAATCTGAAGAGGAACCCTGTTGGCATACTTGCTGGGCTACTAACCACAAGGTGGGCAGTTGGAATCCACCAGCCAATTCTTGGGAAAGAGGAGACTTCCTACTCCCATAAAAGGTTGCAATATAAAAAGCCTGCAGAGGCAATGCTCCCCTTTCCTGTAGGGTAGCTATGAGTAGGCATCTGATGGAAGTGAGTTTGGTCGTATTAGGTGCACATGGGTCAATATCTTGTCACGCATCAGCTGTAATTAAAAGGAGGGAAGGGAAGAGAAAAAACAGAAAGATCTATGGATTAACATCCAATTAATAACATTTTTTTAAAAAAAGAAAGGCAAGGAAGTGTAACATGATAGATGGAATGAGGGAGGGAGGGAGGGAAGGTAGCTCTGTCAACTCCCATTCTTCTATTACTAGCCTGTGCTGACTAGAGATATCAGAAAGGGACACTGAGCAGAGCTCTTTCTTGAATCAAGAGGACAATTGAATGACAGGATGATGCACTGAGTGGAAAGCTTCTGTTGTTTATGGTCTCAGATAATCAAGAGTGTTTTCTTGAATAAAAAAAATTCCCAAATACATACTTTTGCCAGGGACTTTGATTTTCAGACCGTACCTAGCATCTGACAATTCATGTTCAAATCCCTTTAAAATTAGGAGCAAGATGGAGAGAAGGGGTCAGAATTTTTACCAATCTCATGGGAAATGACCTTTTGTTTTTCTTTTTCTCTTCTTAATTCTCTACCTGCCTTCATGAGTTCCTCCAATATGAACAGCATTTTTACATTAATCCCAAAGCATTAACTTGACAAGATAATCTTTAGAATTAAAGATTTTTATTTGTTGAGCATATATTTAGCTTTTGCCTTTTCTGTTTCTCAATATATTTTCCTCCTACCTCTTAGTAGGGTTAGGTGGATGTTATATATTAAAAGAAGAAAGAGTCCTGCCTCTAAATGCTTTGAAAAGAAAGTAAAGTAAAATGTAAATGGTTTCCGGGAAGGTAAATTTTCCAGTGAAGCCCAGAGTTTCTGCCCACAGATATCCAAGGATCCAAGATACTGACTTGTGCTAAAGGTAATGGAGTTCTCTTATCTAGAAGGAGGACCTTTACCTGGGAAAGATACAAGACTTGCCTTGACCTGGGGCAATCATCTTCACCCACTGAGACTATAGCTGTCGCTTTCCTTGTTTCAAGTTAACTCGACCTCTCTTTAATGATCAGACAAGATCGGGCACGTTCTGGGTGGTATGGCGATAGACCCCTCTCTTTAATGTTCTAGGTCTTATGTGCTTCTACTGGATGGCATGGATTGGATAAGCTTAGGTGATGGATTCAACTATAGCACCTTGGACCTCCCGATGCCACATTCCTAGGTATAACTTTTTTTCCCCCTGATACTTTTTGACATCTGTACTTAGCTGACCATTGATTCGTGGTTCCAAGCCCACAAAACCTACAGAATCCTTGCTCAACTTTCATAGTTCAATATATTACCAGTTAGAATGATTCTGCTTATCCTAAATCTCTTAATTCCAAGTGATTCATCTACTAATTCACCAATATTTTTCAAACATTTGTTACCATATACTCGAGTAAAAGCCAACCTGAAAGTCATCTGACACACACACAAAAAAAAGTCATCTGAGGCATCTAATTTTATCACAGGAACTCCATTTAAAATGTCCTGAAAAACTCAGCTTATACACGAGAATAAATGGTATATATTTATAGATGGATGATGGATGGGTGGATAGATAGGTAGATAGAAGAGATAGATAGATACATTAGACAGATGATAGTGTCAGAAGAGTCATTGGGTTTTTCTGTGTCTACATCTGAGTTGGAGCAAAGAACAAGCAAAAATCTATGAGCTCCATCAAGAATGCCCTCAACTTCTTGCCAGCTTTGACATGAGATTTGATAAGGGTTGCTTCATTACCTTCAGCTTCCAAGTCAGAAAACTTCTTTAGCTCACACTCTCATCTCATTTTCACACACAGCTTATGGGATATCAGAAGTCATTCCCAAAGAGGGAAAGAGGAGGCAGGGTCCAGACTCATCACTGCCTCTCTTCATGCAGATGCCATGTCTGTTTTCCGCATGACATTATCCTCTCTCCACTAGAGAGGGATACTCATGGTACACCAAGGTGTACCATCTTACAACATGATACTGAAATCAGAGACATTGTCAACGCCATCTCTTTCCAGCAATTGACCACCTCTGCGCTCTCCTTGTTGCTTTCTGTTCTTTCCCTCTTAGTCTCGCCGGCACCCACTACACTTAGGGTTTCATGCTGAACACTTCACTACAGTTGTTCTTGTCATGGTCACTAATGGCCTTGGCATTGCCAAGTCCATGGTCACTTTACAGTCCTCATTTCATTTGATCTACTGGTTGTGTTTAATTTGGCTGATTGTGTCTGCCTTCTTTTCTTTCCCCAATAATTTTATTGGGGGCTCTTACAGCTCTTATAACATTCAATACATCCTTTGTACCAAGCACATTTGTACATATCTTGGCATCTTCATTTCCAAATACTTTCTACTTGAGTCCTTGGTATAAGCTCGTCTTTCCCACTCCTTTTTAAAAAAAATCATTCCATTGGAGGTTCATACAATTCCCATCACGATCAACACACATGTCAATTGTATGCATACAACATTTGCACACCTGTTGCCATCACCACCCCTGAAACATCCTCCCTCCACTTAGGCCTCCAGTACCAGCTCCACATATTTCCCCTACCTCTCCCCCATCCCCCATGAATGCTTAATAATTTATGCATTGTTATTACATTATCATATTGTACTCAGTCCTCTGTGTCCCTTCATGCACTTCCCCTCAGTGCTTATTCCAGAGAGATCATATGTAGATCCCTGCAACTGGTTACCCCCTTCCACTCCACCCTCCCTCCACCCTCCTGGTATCACCATACCCACCACTGGTCCAGACGGGATCATCTGTCCTGAATTCCCTATGTTTCCGACTCCAGTGTACATCCTCTGGTCTAGCTGGGTTTGCAAGGTAGAATTGGGATCATGATAGTGGGTAGGAGGAAGCGTTTGGGAACTAGAGAAAGTTGCATACCTCATTGTTACCACACTGTACCCTGACCAATTCCTCTCCTCCCTAATGCTGCTTCACCTGTTGATGGGCTTTGGGTCCCCACTTAGTACTCCTCCTCCTTTATAATGATATAATTTTTAGTTCTTTGATGCCTGACACCTGCTCCCTTTGACACCTTATAGTCACACAAGCTGGTGTGCTTCCTCCACGTGGGTTGTGTTGCTTCTGTGCTAGATGACTGCTTGTTTACTTTCACATCTTTAAGACCCCAGACTCTATGTCTTTTGATAGCCGGACACCATCAGCATTTTTCACCACATTTGCTTATGTACCTATTTGTTGTCAGCAGTCATATCAGGGAGGTGAACAAACAATGTTATGATTTTTAGTTCTTAATGCCTGATAACTGATCACTTTGGCACCTCATGGTGTCACAGACTGGTGTTCTTCATCCATGTAGGTATCGTTGCTTCTCAGCTAGATGGCCACTTGTTTACTTTCAAGCCTTTAAGACCACAGACACTATATCTTTTGATAGCCAGGCATCATCCACCTTCTTCGCCCCTTTTGCTTATACCCATATTTGTTTTCAGTGATCTTGTCAGGAAGGTGAGCACCATGGAATGCCAGTTTAAGAGAACAAAATGTTCTTGCACTGAGGAAGTACTTGAGTTGAGATCCAATGTCCATCTGCTATCCTAACATTAATCCTATAAGTATATGCACATTGATCTATTCCCCCATCATCCTATATAAATATATTTACCTATGTACATGCCTGTATTTGGACCTCTATATATGTCCTTTATCACCCAGTTATTTTCTCTATTTCCTTTTACTTTGCTCTTGTCCCACTATCATGCTGAGTCTCCTTTTGGGTTTCAGTATTTTCTCTCTGTTACATTACTCTTGATCAAACCCTGTTGTGCCTCTCATACCTACTTTGTCACTGATTTTCAGTCCCTTGTTAGTCCCTTGTCCCTGGACTAGTCAACACCACCGCCTTTCCCCCTCCTCCCTATCTCCCATGCCCCCCACCCCCCGAGCCATCAGTCCTGTCATTTTCGCCTCCACACTATTTATCCAGCCTATCATATCTAGATAGACCTGGAGAGACCTAAATATGTACCAAAAACACATGCATCCTAAGATGAGCCTAAGAAACTGAAATGATGATAACAAAGAAGCCCCAATATCATATATATGTATAGTAATATATATAATATATGTAAAACATAATAACAAAATAAAAACCTGTAAATAGTTCAGGGTCTGTTTGACCTCCAGGAGTGCCCCCCAGTTGAGTTGGATGGGGTGGCATGCCATGGTTCCAAAGTATATCCTTGGCACGCTACCTGGAACTACATGCTCAGTTGCACACCCTTAGTTTGTTGCCATGGTGTGGTTGGGTCAGTCTGGGTATAATCCCGATCCTGTTTCTTCACTGTTGTTCCCGCAGAGCCTTGTGTCAGCAAAGGAAGCCTTATTTCATAGTGGGGCCGGCCATCCTCTCTGTGCATTGGCTGTCCTGAATGGGAATATCATCCTGAAGGCTCGGTGGGCCAGGATGCACTCCATTCTCTCTTCCTTCCCCTTCATTTGTTCTTGTGAGCACTGGTCAGGCATATCTCGCTCCCCAAGTTGCAGCTTCTGTGTTGTCTTCCAAAGTACACTCTCCTGGGGGTGGGGTGGGGGGGAAGCGGCTGCCCCCATGGTTGGGATTGGGTGTTCAGACTCGTCCACTAGTTCCCCGCTCCATTGCATCATGCTGCATTCACATCTGGGAACAGCGGATTTAAGTTTTGTCCCTCTTTCCCTGTGGAGATATAAAAAATGCGCTCCCCTGGGTAGGTTAGTACCCCATTCCCTCTGTATATATCACCATCTGCATCCCCACCCCCCTTCGGCTCCTGACCTTAGTTGGCTACCATATGTAGCCCCAGATTTGGTTGGTTCCTGTCATACTACGTGGGCCTTCCCCCAGGATTTTTTGTATGCAGTAACTCTTTCCTGATGCCCGTTTTGCATTTTTAAAAAATTATTATTAAGCTTACCTCCATGGACTCATGTTGTACATATCCTTTTGTGCTTGGCTAACTTCACTTTGCATAATTTCCTCCAGTTCTTCCCATGAGGTGATGTGCTTCATGTGTTCATCATTGCTTTTCAGCGATGTATAGTACTCCATTGCATGTATATACCACAGCTTTTTTGAATTGGGCTATCCTTGAGGGCGTTAGGTGGTATCTCATTGTTGTTTCGATGTGTCTGCCTCTTTACTTGGCCTCAAAATCTTCTCTCTCTAGATCGTTCTTCACTCCCAAGGTTTCTCACTCTCAGGAATCTTTGCTGGATTCTTCCCTTCTGGAAAATCGCTAGACATCACAGTAACTTGAGCACTCAGTCATCAAAACTCACTGTATTTGCTGCCTCTTTCCTTCTTGACATGCTCATGTGGGCTCCCATGGCTTAGTACTTCCGTGCCCTGTCATTTTTCTTCAAATCCTCATCTTGTACCCCTTTGCACTCTCGGGAACTCAATGTCAGCTCAGTTTCTGAAACATGCGGATTCCTTCCTCAGCTCATAGACTTAGCAAATGGAGCTAACTCTGCCTTACTGATTCTTTGTATCCCTCCAAGTGCTAAGTCCTCAGAGCTAACTTTCCTACCACCTGGTCCCACCTTCCTTTGTTATCTCTCTTCTTTGTTTACTCTCTCTTGTTTTGGTCTTGACATTCATCCCAGTTCCTGATTGGTCTGTTTTTCTCCGTGTGTTTTCATTGTCTCTCAGTAGAATTTCATCTCCGTGAAAGTAAAGATAGTTTCAAGGCTATCTATTCAACAGTGTTGCTCTGGGATGAATTAGGTGAAGGAATCAAATTCTTGAATGAATCCATCTACCCCTCATATGTGGAATAAGATGTCATCGAACTAGGGTAGTGGCCTTTTCCCCATTTGCTATAGATGAACAGGATATGCTTGTTCAGCTATTGGGGATTTAAGAAGGTACAAGCAATAAGGATGGTATATAGATATACTATTAACCACCTTCTTTGATCTACCAGACATCTGTGTGAGTCTGTCTCTGGTGCTCTGGCTGCTTATCAAAGTGGCAGCGAAAATTCACCTGAAACTACCATTACATAGATTGATTCAGGTGTGTACTGCTCATTTAAGGGGATGTAGAAAGGATGACAAAGGCCAAGGTCAGCAGACAAGCTACCCAGCTGGCTGGCTTTTATAAAAGAGCTTCCTGTTTACCTTGAAGGTCTGTGTCCAGGCATTGTCCTTCTTCCACTGGGTGGACTTCCCATCACCCTGTACAAGAACAGGGGAAAAGAGCAAAAACACACACACTCCAAGCTGACATGACCGGAAGCAGCCTGGTGATTTAGAAAGAGCACAGGTCTGTGGGTCAGAGAAAGTGGTAGGAAGACTGGCTTGACATTTACCTAGGGGACCTCTTGGCATTTTCATTGAGTACTCATATGTCTCAATGTGAAAACAATAGAAACACATGTTTCACTGAACTTTAACACGCTCGAATCAGCTCAGTAGCTCAAATCAGGTCAAGTCAATCGAAAAGTACACAGGAAGTGTTTAGTGCAATACTTCACACCAAGTAAACATGGGGAAAAGGGGCAAAAAGCATGGCATTAGGATAGTAGTGGTCGTATAGTAGTAGTAGGAACAGCAGTAATAGGAGGAGCATTTATTTGTAATAACATGATGCTGTAGTGGGTGTAGAAGAAGAAGTTATATTAGAATCTTTGTGCTGATACTTCTGTAGAAGAGGAGAACTTTTGGAGTTTCAGTATGGTGGTAGTTATACTTATTATAATACAGTAGGAAGAAGCATATTAGTAGGCTGTAATAGTTGGAGGAGAAAGAGAAAAGGGATATTCAGAGAACCCGTGGTTATAGTGGTTGTAACAGGAGGATGGTAGCAGTTGTAGGAGGAGGAAGAAGAAGGTCTGTGTGAGTAGAGTTGGTGGTGACAGTTGTGGTATTAGTGGTTGAGTGAAGAAGAAAAAGGGAACAAGTAGTTGATACAAAGTAAGGCCGCTTTGTGTAGCATTTGCAGTGGCAGAAGTACAAGTTGGACTCATTGTCGACATTATCATAGTATTAGAGAAGAGCACCAGTAGTAATTGTATTCATAGCCATCATCATCACAGTGCTGATGTGACGAATGGTTTTGATGATGCTTCTTCCATCCTTTGGGGCCTATACTCTTATCATTTCCACAATTGTTTGCTTGCTTGATTGACTGGAGTATGGTGTGAGGTTTGGTTTCCAGGAATCCCTAGCATGTTAGGAAATTCCAAAAATCAGACAAATGCAACCTATCGAATATGATATAACTGTCAAGAGACCTCTAGGAGATTGGAGCCCAAAGAATTTGCAGAAGGAGGTCCCTTATGGTAAACAGTGATGAATATCTTGCTTTATTAATTACCCTTCTCAAAATTCAGGTCCACTGAATCAATCCTGACTGATAACAATCCTATAGGACAGAGTAGAACTGCCCATCAGTTTCTAAGACTGTAACTCTTTTTTAAAAAAAAAATTATTTTATTGGAGGCCCGTACTGCTTTTATCACAATCCCTGCACCGTGTTAAGCACATCTGTACATTTGTTGCCATGTGACACTTTATGGAAGCGCAAAGCCCTTTGGAGTGGTGGGGGCTTTCCAGTTGCTAACCCTGAGGTTCACAGCCTTGCCTGTAACCACTACAAGGACAATGAATGAATGCAACATGAAGGAGAGACCCACTTTGATTCCATCCCTGCCCCATCATTTATTCCTCTGCAGAACACCGAGATGGATGCAACCTTTGTCTCATTTCATCCATAAAGTGACAAAGGCTCAGAAATGTGTAGAAACTTGACCCAAGGGCCCACCATTTGCATGGGGAAATCCTGTATGACAATTTAGGTCTAGCCGCTCATCAGGGTTGAACACTGACTCCTTTAAGCCTTTCCAAAGCCCACATTCCTGTAATGAGCAAGGCACCTCCAGACTGGATTCTTATTAAGTCAGGAGCATTCATTTATTCTTAGTTAAATCATAAGGTCATCAAAAGAAACAAGAGAATTCTCTCTGTATCACACATGGTACGTGTTAAAAACCAAAGAAGTCTATTGATCAACTACCATATGTTGGCTGTTGCCTTAAGGTGAAGGTAGTTACTGGAAGAGACTGCACTCCTCAGTGTGATCAACCATATGAGAAAAAAACAGGTTTAGGAGGTGGAGCAGGGCAGGACTTAAAGATAAATGGGAGTGTGGAATCCAGAGAGGAAGTGGGAAGAGTGTTGATACATTGAGGGGAGTACAATGTCACAATATGAAATGTGTGTAAATGGTTGAATGGAAAACTAATGTACCTTGTAAACTTTCACCCAAACTACAACACACTCACACAAAGAAAATGGAATTGAAAGTATCTGTACAAAAGGGAAGCAGGAAATTGGATGAACACTTAGACATGTTTTCTCTCCATGAGTAAAAGAACATAGATGTTAAGATGAGATGAAGATAACTTTGGAGCATAGTTTTCTATTCCTTATTATCTGAGAAAGACAATGACAACAACTTACAACACCTCCTGGAGCCTCAGTTTCCAGACCTCTGCTGCTGCTGGATCCCACCCAGTTAATTCTGGGCACATGGTGCCTGCTCAATAACGTTTAGGAATTAGTCTCAATTATTACCAGTAAGCCATCAGGTGTTGTGGGAATCTGAAACAGGACAATGTACTCTATGAAAGTGTAGTACTTGAGTTGAATCTTGAAGAGACAGAGAGGTCCCAGGTTCTAGGCCAAAGGAAGGGTATAAGCAGGGGGACAGGGATGGGGCATAGCTTTCCTCAAGGACTGAGATGACTTTAGCTCCTGTCCACCTTCAACCTCCAGGGGCCGGGTGAGCTGCTGCATTCCCACTCCTTCAGGGCATCTGGATCACCACTGGCCAAAGCCACATTGATATTCCACCTACTCCCCACGTACTTTACTCCAAACACTGCGTACTGATTTGCCACTTTTTTAGGGTAAGATTATGTCTCTGCGTAAGCTGATTAGTGTTAGACTGATTGTTTTAAAATAACTCGAGCAGCATCTGAATTTATTTACATACATGATATTGCCTTCAATAAACACAGCTGTACGCAGAAAGAAAATGCTGTGGAGTTGTAGGAAGTTAAGCCAACCGCTCAGTGAGAGTAAAGGGAGCCTTCCTGTCCATGTTTTTCCTTCTGTTCTCTCTCTGGACTAAGCAGTTCCATCAGTCATGGGACCAATTACTCTTGTCCAGAAGGGTCTCTACTACAGGGTCAATGGCAGCCCTGCTGGTCATGGATCATGGAAATGAGCATCAGGCCAAGAACATCTTTGAAGGTGGTGATGCAGCAGGAGAGCGGACCCAAGTCCACCTTTGCCACAGGCCATATGTCATGCTGGCTTCTGGGCCAACATAGTAATCACTGTGCACATTAGGGGCTATTTCTGGCTCCTCTCTGTGCAGGGTAAAGCTTTCCCCACTTTATTAATTCTACAAGTATTGACTGGAGGTCTTTGTGTGTTACTGGGCTTTGTGGGTAGAGTAACACACAAGCAAGAGATATAGAGACCCTGTCTGCATGGATCTTCCAGGCTACTGAAACAGGCAGGCTATGGATAAGACATTACACAAATGCTTGTATCACTTCAAAGATGAGCCTTACAATCAGGTGCCAGATCTTATCGTGGGTCCAATATACTGAGTTTGGATTTGGGCACGAGGAGAAGATGCCACTGAAGAAGTGGCATTTAAGCAGAAGGATGAGCATGGCTTTGCTAGGTGGAGAAGTCGTGGGAGAGAACCAGACAGAAGGGAAGTGATTTTGTATCCAACGAAGCAGAGAAGGGTCATCTTGGCTGTCGAAGAGAGAGTGAATTGGTGAGGCTATCGATGACATCAGGAGCCAGATTAAATAGACACTTACAGGCCACGCTATGGATTTCCACTTTATACTCTGAACAATGGGCATCTATCAAGGGGTTTAAGTCAGGAAGTGGCATGGCCAGATTTGTGTTTCAGAAAGATCACTTGAGCTGCCATGGCAGAATGGATTGGTAAGGGAGGCCACAATGGGCATGGCGTATCATTCCATTGTCTGCTGCAGAGAAACAGGCAGGAAGAAGCAAGGGTGATTTAGACGGAAGGAGGCAGCAGGGATGGAAGATAGAAGTGGAGATAGAAGTTGGTCGTCATTGACAGGGTTCATGTTTGATTGAATATGCGCCGAGGAATAATCGTGTGGTATTGGATGTGAGCTAAGGGAAAACCACTTCATCTATCCCTCCCACGTCCCTTTTTAGGGTCAGCTATGGGAACAATGCTGAGCAGGTGGGTAGAATCATTGTTGATGTTGACATTGAGTTGACTCCAACTCATGGTGATTCCATGCACCATGAGCAGATGGGAGTATTGCTAGTCACTGGATTTCCATCGAATGACTTTCCAAAGCACCTCCCGAGGCCCTTCATCCTCCTCCCCATGAGCCTGGAAGTCCTGCCAAAACCTGTTCAATGCCATTGCAGCACCCAGCCTCCACGAAAAGCTGGGTGCTAGCTATTCAGGAGGTGGGTTGACTTGGATAGGACCCAGGTCCCCCACCTCAAAAGCAAGAATTGTAGATTTTGACACCCTGTAAGGATATAGGACAAGTAGGGAGAAGAACAAATGGAAAGCAGAAAGTAGATTAAAGCGCCTTCTGCCTTTTTAAAATTGTAAATTACATGTTCAAACATTAGGAACTGCTCATGTATAATTAAAATATAATATAAAGTTGGATGCTTCTAGACAGCTCACAGAAGATGCATTGGTCTAGAGGTCCCAAAGCATGAGTTTCTCCAGACATTTTGTTTGCAGATAGATAAAGAGAGCATGTGATGCCACCAGCTTTTCTCAAAGTACCTCACTGCCATCGAGTCAGTGCTGACTCATGTCAACCCCCCGTGGGTGTCAAGACTGTAACTGCTTACAGAAGTAGAAAGCTCAGTCTTTCGCCCTCAGAGTTGCTGGTGGAGTTGAACTGCTGACCTTGTAGGTTGCAGGCCAGGGCAGAGCCATGACACCACCAGGGCTCTCACCGTGTAGGAAAGATGGAGTTGTTGGGAAGGGCATGTTCCTCTGAAAAGGACCTCTATGTAGAAAACAGGATCTATCTTAGTGGGATTGCTGGCACATCTCACTGGCTAATGCCAAGAGGCAGTTTGGGAGATGTGAGGTGGTCCAAACCCACCCACAACTCTGTGGGAAAAAGATGAGGGTCCCTGTTTCTGTAAAGGTTTACAGCCTCAACAACCCACTGTTGAGCTGGAATCAACCCAAGGCAGCGGGGGGTGGGTAATGGTCTGGAACTCTAATTTTGTCTCTGACTTGACTGTACTATCTAAAGCAAGTTCCTTAACCTCTCTGTGCCTTAGTTGCCTCAATTCTTTTATAGATTTTGTGTAATAGTATGCCTGCATTATATACAGTGTATATATTAGACAGATGTACAGCAACGTTTATGTGTCCAAAATAACTTTATATTTCATTAGGTTTCTGTGCCTAAATCAATTTACTCGTTTTCTAGTTCTTGAGAATGTAGGTTGTTCCCCATTTTCCTTCCATTATAAACAATGCATTCGTGATGAACATCTTTCACCTACAAAAAAAAAAGGATTTTTTCAATATTGTTTTTCTGATATTTCAGAACTTGAATTATACATTAGGGGAACATTGTAAAAACAAACAAACATTTTGGCTGGGTAGGATTTTGAATGGAATAAATTATTTGGGGGAGGGGCTGATTCCTGAAGCCACAGCACGAATCAGCTTTTAGTTAAGGAAAACAATTGAGATTACTCTTACTCTAAGCTGTATAAAGTGGTTGGCCGAAACAGAGAGATACTGGTTAACATGTAGACTTCCATTGCTCCCAAAAGAATGATAATCATTATCATTTAATACTGAGATGTGCTAGGAAATTATCTGTGCAATTAGTTTTTCTTTTAAAATGTTAACCCTCTTAGTCCTTTCATAGACCGATGAAATAGGTGCCAGGGTTTGTTTGGTTTTTTTTTTTAAGCATTTTAGACCAGTTTCTATAGATATTGTTGTTTCTATTCATTGAAGGTACAATGTAGGGATAGCCAGCCCCCCACAACTAATCACAGGTTCAATAGGTGTAGTTGTACAGTTACAATATATAAAGATTATAATAAAGTTATAGAGCAATAGGAGAGATGGGAGAGAAAGAGAGAGAGAGAGAGAAGGAGAGAGGGGGAGAGAGAGAGAGAGAGAGAGAGAATAATACAGAAGTCAGACACATTTCATCATAGCATGCTTACCTCAGCTCCTCTAGATGAGACAGTTGGAGGTGGGGGATGAGTAGTCTGGAGAGAAATCATGATGTTTTATTTCTAACCAAAGTTTATATATCTTTGAGGGCATGCAAGTTCGCTTATTGCAGATAACAATCTACTTCCTAGAAAGGGATTATCACATAGACAAAACAAGCAACAGGAGAGGGGTGACCTAGGGGTATACACACAATAATAAAGGGAAGGAATGGGGTATGGATGAGGCAAGACGGGTGCACCTGAGGCTCAATATGGCAGCCTCAGCTTCGTCATTCTTGAGTGGTCCTGAGCTTGCCTTCTGGCCCTCCTTCAAGGGAGCAATATCACCAGGGAGTGGACCCTACTTGGGTGAGTCAGACTATACGGTCTGGTTGCTCTAGATGGCGGATATACCCCTAAGGAGCATAACCTCTGGCCTGCTTTGATTGACCTCCTATATATAGTCATTTGCCCTGTGTAACAAGCAGGATCTTGGGTTTGGCATATATTTGTGGGAGACAACTTGGAAGAGATATATCTGTTTCCCCCAGTCCAAGACTCTATCTGGCCTGTCATTTTACATTGGTCAGAAATGAAAAGCTGGAGCTAGCAGGTCTTTTGATGATTATTTTTCCTAATACTTGATATTGTTAACCATAAATTACAAGTGTTTTATAAATAAGAGACCACATGTTCCAAGAGTGAGGGGCTATGCAATGCTGTACACATTGCTGGAAGTTACACACCTTATGAAAATAGCCACATGAGATGCACAAGTGTAACTTACGCTTGTCTTTAGAGGCTGTGATTGATGCCACACTTTCAATTTTACTTTTTACTCTTTCTGCATTTTCTTGCTATGTTATTAGAATGAAAAATTAGAAATTCTTTTGAATTGGTCAAGGCATTACATGTAAGGAAACTTAAGACTGTTGGACTGTCATCTACCGAGGAAGTCATTCTAAGGTACTGAGTGCTTATGTGCTATTTTCAAAATAACAAGAGCAAAATGTTATGCTTCCAGGACCTTGAGTGCAGATCAGACTATCTGCTTGGACAGCTGCTCCTATACTTCACTAGAGTGCAAAATATACTTGGGGTCTCAAGAAACATGTGTACCATTGTGGCAGTCATGTATTCATGTGTCAATTTCATGGTGGGGAGTCTGGGCGTGGAGTCTAGCCTGTCAATCTGGAGATAGCCAATGAGTAGCCAATGAGGCCTCTGTGTGGGTGTGGCTTTCTCCTGAGAATTCTGGGAAGTCTGTCAGTGTTTCTCAATTGGCGAAGGGAGACTTGACTCAGTGTCTGAGAGACGACAGCATGTAGATTGATCCTGATTATTGGGGAATGGAGAAACCGGAGGAGAGGCCACATGAGCTTGCCCTGATGGGGCCAAACCTCTGGAGCTGGAGAAGCCACATGGAGACACCTTCCAGTGCCAAGATGCTTGGGAGGCCATGAGGAGTCTCCTGCCAGTGCTAAGATGATTCTGCCACCACTGGATGCTGTTGATGGACCCTGAGCCCTGGAGGTGAGGAGCCATGGGGAAACGTCTGCCAGCATTGGGATGCTTAAGCTTCTAATGCAGGCAGACACACAAAACTCTCTACACCCACTGGCCTGTGATTGTCCTAGTGTCATTGCACGTGCTTCATAAGTCGAAAGGAGACTTTATAGACTGGTATGAGACATATGGGATAACATCAGTCTTAGGATCTTTGACTGGACTGGGTTGGGATGCTTTCTCAATGTTCCATTCCTCTTGTATATAAACCTTTCCGTTTTATCCATATGTATGTTTTTTAATTTGTTCCTCTAGTCTACCTAGACAACACAACCATAAAATAATGAAACAATGAAAATGAAGGCAGAACTCAAGATGCAGGAAATGAAAGGGGTGGTGAGTTTATAATTTGGGTAGAGAAAGGTGGGGGAAGCATGAAAAGTAGTAGTGTCCTCTAAGAAAACTCTAACCAAGGGAAGCTTAGTCTACTGAACACAGAACACATGAGTGTGCTGACAAGCAAAGCAAAGAGAGAAGCAGGAATCCAGTGCTGTCAGAGTCTCATCATGTTTCGTCAAGAGACATACTTTACACTTTTTCCCACCACTGACTTCTAAAGAAGAAATTTCCCAGTAAACCGGAACAAAGAAACACTCTATGACACGTAGGAGTCTTTTGCTTGGGCTTTGGGGTACAAAGAAGCATGGCAGGCATCACCCTTCTCTTCTTGGGATAGTGGCCCACGAGATAGAGGATGCCCACCTGGTATCCTTTCAAAGTCAAACAGCACTGTAGAAACCAGCAAGGTTGCAATGAAATCTTTGAATCTCCTAAGTGTGTGGGTATGGATAAACACAGAAGGAAGAAAAGACTGTCTGTAAAATATAAACAACACAGAGAAAAGATAAGGGGTATTACAGGCCCTGAGATACTTAGGAGAAGTGTCCAACCATTAGCGGGGTGAAAGGAAATAGAGATATGAACACACTGACTCATAGTGAAGGATTATTTCCACCAAGATCACATGAAGAGTCCTGAATGTCATGGTGAAGCCAGCTTTGGGAGCAGACCCACAAGTCCTAGGTTCAAATTCTATCTTGGGCAAGTTAAAGAAATTAAAGTTGAAGTATGGCAGCATCTACCACCTTGAGGCCTGAATTAGGCTAAGTAAGTTGCATCTTTTATTACATGGTATATACAAGGCTCTGTCCTATTTGCCCTGGCATCCTGTTTTATTGTATGGACATTCAACAATCCTATAGAGAATAAGAAAGATGTGGGCCTCACACTTCTCCGTCGTAATTTTGAATACTGCTATTTACATACCACCACTGCTTGTTTGTCAGCTGGGCATGCTGGGGTAGATGGCATGTTGCTGTGATGATGGAAGGTATGCCAACTTTATTTCAAATGTTGGCTGGGTCATGTTAGATACACTTCAGAGGAACTCTGTGACTAAGTTAAATTACGAAGAAGGAAGAGGTGGTCCACTTTTGACATTAGCCACTGAAAACTTTCTGCATATCAATAACTAACCAAATTATTACCAGAAGATGCAACCCCTTGGATTAGAAGACACTCAAAATATGACTGAGGAAGATCCGTGTCCTCAAAACAGAGGAGCTTCGTGATGTGGATAGGGAAAAGATTTTCTTTTCTGATGATGGGACACAAGTCAAAATGAGAAGAAACAGCTACAGCTATCCATTAATAATCAAGATGGAAGGTTCAGAGTGTGAACCTAGGAAAATTGGAAGTCATCAACAATGAAGTTGAACTCATCAAAGTTGGTATGCTAGGTGTTTTTGATATTAGGTGCCATTGAGTAAGTTCTGGGTCATAGTGGCCCTGTCAACAACAGAATGAAACACAGCCCAGTCCTGTGTATCTTCATAGTTGTTCTCATTGTTTGAGCCCATTGTTTCAGTCACTGTGTCAATCTTTCTTGTTGTGGGCCTTCCTCTTTTCCATTTCTCCTGTGTTTCACCAAGCATGTCCTCTCCAGAGACTGGTCTCTCCTGACAACATGGCTCAAGTACAACCTGTGCTAGGTGTTAGAAATCAGGAATTGGCTGTTACTGAAACATTTGACTCTGATATCATATGGCTTACTATGCCAGGTGTGGTAGTTATACAATCTGTTGTCAATTTGAAAGAATTAAGAGTGATGGGGGTAGGGTGGGGCAAATTTAGCCAATCAACCTGTGACCTGTCACAACTTGATGACTTCATTTAGAGGGACTAAGGAGATAGATGGCTCATTGGATGCAGGGAACAGGCTGACTCCCTGAAAGACATTGCAGGTGACAAGACATGTGGAACTACCCTAGTGCCCTGAGCTGGAGGAGCCTCCTGGAGACCCCTCCCAGGCCTGAGATACTTACAACACCACTGGATCCACAATACTTCCCACCCACCTAGGCCTGTGATCTTCCTGCATTTGGTGTCATTGTATGTGTTTCATGATAAGTCTGAAGGGGAATTTATAGCTTGGTATCAGACTTATGGGCTAATTTTGAACTTAAGGACTTGATCTAGACTGGGATGGGATGCTTTCTCAATATTCAATTGCTCTTGTTTATAAATCTCTTTCTTGTACACATATGAGTTCCCATGAAGTTGTTTCTAGTCTACCCGGCTGACACACCAGGAATGACAAATTCAAGAGGAATGGTGACATATTCATCATCAAAAAGAACATTTCAAGATCTAACTTGAAGTATAATGCTGTCTGTGATAAGATAATATCTATATACCTACACAGAAGACCAGTTAATATGACTCATTCCAATTTGAACAACAAGCACTAAAACCAATGATGAAGAAATTGAAGAATTCTACGAGGCTCATCAGTCAAATTGGTCAAATATGCTATCAGTTTGCATTAATAATTACTGTATACTAAAAAGCAAATGTCAGAAACAAGAAGGATCCCTAGGAGAGCATGTGTCTTTGGTGGTAGCAAGGGAGCTGGAAATCGCATGTTTGGATTTTGTAAAAAATGGCATTTTCATTGGAAATACTTTTTCAACAACATAAGTGCTATCTATACCTATGTACCAGATGAATGCAAAGGAACAAAATCAGTTGAAAACTTCACTAGACAGAGACAATGGAGAAGCTCAATATTTTTATCCCAAACAAGGCCAGCAGCTGACAATTCTTATGCAAGTTTAGGTTGAAGCTGAAGAAACTTAAAAATGATCCATTAAAGATAATTTGCCCTCAAATTTATCCGACCTGAATTTTGAGACCATTTCAAGACCAGATAGGATGTGTTGAATTCCAATGACTGAAGTCCAGGTGAGCTGTGTCTTGACATCAAAACATCATGCATGAAGAAGGCGAACCATTATATAAAAGACAGGAAAGAAAAGATCAAAGTGGGTGTCAGAAGAGACCCTGAAACTTGCTCTTGAACATGAAAAAGCTAAAGCAAATGGGGAAAATACTGAAGTAAAATCGAAGAGAAACTGGCAAAGGGCAATTGAGAATGTAAAAGAAAATATAATGAAATGTACAAAGACATGGATGTTGAGAACAAAAGAGAAAGAATACAGACATTACAAGCTCAAAAACAAAAAAACCTCCAAACCACAAAACAAACCATCCAAGTCTTGAGTTGCAATACTGAAAGATTCTATGGCCCAAATGAATACAGGAGGCATCACAAGCTGGTGCAAAGAATCCATAGTGTCTGTGGGCCAAAAAGAACTGGACACCATTCATCTATTTCAAGAAGGTGCAGCTGTTGGTATTTGAGGAAGAAGTCCAAGCTGCACCAAAGGAATTGAGAAAAAACAAGTTTTCAAAAATTGACAAAATGCCAATGAAAATGTTCAACAAACAGATGTAAGTCTGGAAGTACTCACTCCTGTATGCCAAGAAATTTAGAAGACAGCCACTTGGCCAACTGATTGGAAGAATATCCACATGTGTGCCCATTTTAAAGAAATGTGATTCTACAGGCTGAAATCTTTTAGCAATATCATTAATTTCACATGCATTCATTTTTTAATGACATATGAGTTTTAAAAATCAATCTCAGCAGCACGTAAATATGAAACTGCCAGAAATTCATGCTGGCTTCAAAAGAGGACATGGTATGAGGGTTATGATTTTTTTAACTGGTTGCAATTTAATGTATATAACATATTAATCCATACTTCAATCATGTCAAGTAGAATTATACAATTGCTACCACAATGTTTCCAAACATCCTTTTTCTATATGGAGGCTCTCATTGTTGATGTCAGATGGATGTTGGCTGAAAGCAGAGAATATCCACAGAGATGTTTACTGGTGTCTTATTGATTATGCACAGGCATTTAACTGTCGGCCCTAAGAGACTGTGAATAACAATGAGAAGAATGGAAATTCCAGAACATTCTATCGTGCTCATGTGGAAGCTTAGCACAGGATCAAGGCAATTTTTGGAACTGAACAAGAGGGTCCTGCCTGTTTTAGTAACAGGAAATGTATGTACCATGGTTGTACACTTTCATCACACTTATTCAGTCTGTATGCTGAGCAAATGGTTCCAGAAGCTGGACTGTATGAAGAATGCTTATCAGGATTGGAGGAGAGCTCATTAATAACCCACCCACTATATATGGATGACACAATCTTGCTACTTAAAAGCTAAGCATTTACTGATCCAGATTACATAATACAGCTTTCCATGAGGATTGCAACTCAAAGGAAGAAAAATGAAAATTCTCACAAATGGACCAGTAATGTACATCTTGGTAAATGGAGAAAAGATTCATGTGGCCAAGGATTTCATTTTACTTGGATCTACAATCAACATTCATGGAAAGAGCAGCCAAAAAGAAATCAAACACACTGAATTGGGGAAACCTGCTACACAAGACCTCTTTAAAGTATTCAAAAGCAACAATGTTCCTTTGAGGGCCAAGGTACACTCGGCCTAAATCATGGTATTTTCAATCAATCGCCTGCTATGACTGGGAGAGCTGAACAATGGATAAAGAAGATTGGTGAAGAATTAATACATTTAAATTATGCTGCTAGGAAAGACAATGGAATGTATTATAGACTGCCAGAGGAACAAAGGATCTGTCTTGGAAGAAATACCACCAGAATGCTCCCTGGAAGTAAAGGTGGGGAAACATACTTTGGACGTGTTGTTAGGAGGGCCAGGTTTCAGGAGGACATCATGCTTGGTACAATCAAGGGGTCGTGAAAAATAAGATGGACCCTTAATGAGGTAGATTGCAACAATATCTGTAACAATCAGTCAAACATAACTGTGAGAGGGACACAGACCCCAAGAGTGTCTGATTTGGTGGTATACAAGATTGGGAATTCACTTGATGACTCTGAAGTACAACATTTATGGTAATAAGATTTTTTTTAGCTAGCTGAGCTGAGACGCTGCATGACTAATGGGCTATTCCCCACTGTGCTCCCCCCAATGTTGTGTGGGAGCTTTGTTTTGTTAATTGCAACAAAGAGAGAGGCTTGTGTCTGTGGAAGGGACTGAGAAGGGAGCTGGGTGGATAAACAGTGCTCATTCTGGTCCTGGTGTGGGCCTCTGTTTCAGAGTCCATGGATAGAAGATGAAGGTCCTGAAGTGTTCATCTTGTTAGCTGTCTGGTAGTGGTGGTGGTGGTGAAGGTGGTGGTGGGGTTGTTGTTGGTGGTGGTGGTGATGGTGGTGGTGGGGTTGTTGGGGGGGTTAGTGGTGGTGGAGGAGGAGCTAGTGGAGGTGGTGGTGGTGGTTTGAATTTTGCTCAAGCCCACTACCAGTAAACAAGATGCTCTCGAGATGGAAAAAATAAACCATCATGTCCCTTTGGACCCATCAGGGTCTAGTCAGGGAAACACAAACCACATTAGGTATTTTATTATGACACACAGATAAGAATTTGATTATGAAGGTCCTGGAAGATCTAACACACAAACATGGGAACACTGAGGTCACCCAGCAGTGACAATCCATAGGTGACATGTATAGCCTGCCCTTAAGACTGGATAACAGGGGTCAGATATCAGAGATAGCAGAATCCAGAAGACCCAAGGGACGCTTAGAGAAGTGAGTCTGTGAGCTGAGACCCAGCTGTGAGTGGAGTGGGTTTGTGTTGCCTTTGGTGCCAATAGAAGGTGGGGTTCCACTGTGACACTGGCTTTGAAGGTTCCCAGGAGTCTGGAGATGGAATTGATAGCTGCCACAAACAGTGAAGTCCCAGTCATCACTGAGGTAGTAGGATGCTGACAATAACGCAAGTCAAGAGAAGGTACCAACGGCCTCCACCTCTTCTGGCCTGGAGCCTTCCTCAGATGCCCCCACACACACCCTTATTGGCAGAGCCACACACCGATCTCATTGCACTCGATCCCACTCTGCAGAGAATAGTGGGTTTGTGAATGAGACACTAGAGCTGTCTTCCAGGATCCCACAAAGGCTACTGACATTTTTAAGCAATGCCTGTAGGGTACATGGTGAGGTGAAAGCTTCCTTGTGTTTATTATATCCTTACAATATCCTGAGGGATGAGTGACATTCTTCCCATTTTGCAGGTGTGTTTAAGTAACTCCCAAAGGCCACAAAGCGAGCTGGGGAAAGAAGCAAGAGATAAAACCGGAAGTTGGTGACTCAAACATGATTTCTTGTTTATCAACCATACTCCACCTATTTTCCTACCTCTGCATGATCTCCAAGGATTGTCATAGCAAACAATTACAAAACTGGGTTCAGCAGAAACATATTATCTCACCAGTTCTGAGACTAGAAACCCAGGATCAAGCTATTCACATGGTCATAATACTTCTGAAGGTTCCAGAGGGAAACTGATTTCATGCCACAACCAAAGAGTTGGGTGTTTACCAACAACTCTTGACATTTCTTAGCTTGCAGCTACTGCCCTCCTTTCTCAGGCTCTGTCTGCCCAGAGGAGGAGACTCTTTGCTCATGTGCTCTCACACGGTTGTCTGTGTGTATGTGTGTCTGGGTTCAACTTTTCTTCATCTTCGAAGGACCCCCGTCCAAATCCAGTATGGCCTCATCTTGGCAGATGACACTTGCCAAAGCCCTCTTGCCAAACTAAGGCCGAATTCACAGATCATGGGTTGGCAAACATTTTGAGAGGTCTCTGTTCAATTCATTATGGCTTCTGATTACACCTGATCACGGACATTGTCCGTGCAGCCCAATCTTGTCCACTAGATTGTAAGTGCTGTGAAGCCAGGGCAGTCAAGGGCATGTTGGGAGCTGTATGCTCACAATACAGAGGGAATTCGGTAAGCACTGAAGAAATGAATGAATGCCTTTCCGTCCTTGCTCGTCCTGTGGTCCTATGGGCATAGATTCTGGCATGTTATGTTGTGCCCAAACATAGATGAGTTATCTTCCGTGCAAGTGTGTGCTTAAGTATATTTCAACGGGGCACTAAGAGAGCAAAGGAGTTGGCCGTCCCGATGGGAACCCATGACACACCCAGCTTGCCTTCTAAGAGACTACATGTCCTTTTAAAATGAGGCACAAGTGAATACATATCTGCTCTTTGAATGAACTGTCCCATTAAGTGGTGGCCCCTTTCTCCTTTTCCCCCCAGCACACATTTCCCGCCCCCCTCACCCCCCACTCCCCACCCCAAGCATAGCCTATCATTAGCCCCTATCTGGAATCGACAGTAGAGTAATTTGAACTCTGGCTCCCAAGGGCCTATTCTTTTACTTCCTGCTGTAGGAATACGGTGGGTATTGATTAGATATCAGACCGTAATGGGCTTCCAATCTCTCTGCCTTAAGATATATGATGGAGATGACAGGAAACAGATACCCTGTTACTACTTGTAAATAGTCTGGTTGAACAAAATGGTTGGTAACCACTTCATTGCCAAGCACTTACCCCCATGAATTCCAGTGGAGCTTCATGGAGAACGAAGGTATGGCATGATTGGGAGCGTGATGGCAGAGGCACCCTCAGAGACCGTCAGCTCCCTGTGGACGATGAGGCAGGGAGGTGGTTCAGCACCAGAGTTTGGAGGACTGCTCACAGGCCTGGGTGACTTGTTCAAGGGTCAAACCAGGCACATCCCTGGGTTCCCCCCTTCACCCCACCCGCCTCCATGCAGGGTGTAAGAGAACAGGGCCTGGAGGCTGCGCAGAAGCAAGAGCTGGCCTCCTGACCTAGAGGAGCAAGACCTTGAGGAAGTTGTTTCTAGAAGCCTCCATCTCTCCCTCTGCAAAAAGGGAAACACATCTGCTTACCATCTCTGTTGCAACAATGTGAGCAATGTGCTGTCCATTCAGAGGAGGTGAGGCCGTGTCCTGAGCTTCCTGGTCAGTGCTCCAGTCTTCTTCCAACCCTCCTTCCATCCCTGAAATTGCTGGGATTACAGCAAATCTCTCATATCTGCAAGCGATGGTCACATAGGGCATATCCCCCTGTGGGACCCAGTTCAAACTGCAAATCATGCATCCTGGTGACCTCTGCAGGGAAGTGGCTGGAAGGCTCCACACTGTGGGGTGCATGCTCTGGTTCTTAGAGCTGAAACTGGCTCCTGGTGGCTAATGGGAGCCTAGCAAGGGCACGGACAATTCTGCCTGAAGCCGGCTTGGACTCCTGCTGTTGGATTTTTCTAGCTCACCTCCTGGACCAGTCTTGTGAGACCTGAATTTTCAGGACCCCCGACTCACTGCCCAATAACAGCAGATTGATGACATCTTCCTCCCTGCAGAGGCCCTGCAGATGCCCAGGGAATGTATCCCCTGCCCCCCTGCCGGACAGGGCTTTGATTTAGCACGGAAGGGGGTGTCTTCTGTTGGCACATCAATTCCTTTTCCTTCTTCTGATCAGCAGCAAACGAGCCCAGAGCAAGTTGGAGGGCCCCGAGGAAGATGCCAACGGAAGACTGTAAACTTTTAGAGGGGGAAATAAAATGTGAGTTTATACATTTTTAATTACGTCGGGCCTGAAGCTCATATTCATTTATTACCAGCAATATCAGCCACTTATCTGCCACGGCGCTAATCTTTGCCCTGCAAACAGATGTGACCCCTGGTCAAGTAAGATAAATGGAGAATTAAAAATGGCTACCTGCTGGGATCTGATTGGAAACCAGAGGGAAACAAAAATGCCTGTTCTCTTTCTCCAAAAAGAAAAAAAAGGGGGGGGGGTGGTGGTGCTTTCCTGCCTTTTCTTCCAGCTACTGACTCTGCAAGAGAAGGTAAAATCCAAGTGGTCCGGCTGTCTCCTTTGCTAACATTTCCTTGTACCTCTTTCCTCCCCTGCCCCCGTTCTCAGGAGGGATCAATAATACTGGCTTTGAAAGAGGAAGGAAGCGATCTGAGGAAGGTCAGTATCAAATGCTGTCCTCTGCAGCGCATGGGGCAGGGCCAGTAAGTGGCCTAATTGCAAATTCTAAAAACACTGAATTCATATTATTGGTTTCATCAGCATTGTCCCTCCTGGAGGTTGCTCTTAATTAGCCCAGGAGAGGGTTGAGTGAGAGAGCGATGTCCACTCCTTACTCCTTTCCAGATAGACACACACAGCGTAGCATCACCTACCTCTGTCCATTTATGGACAGCTCCATCTGAGCCAGACCCCTGTGCAAAGCTCAAGTATAACCCGGGACCTCTCATTACCCTGGCAGTGCCCTCTTCCCCAGGTGGCAGATGAGGAGACACGAAGACTGGGAGAAATAGGGAAGGACATCGGTGCTCATCTGCATTGCTGGGGATTGCAAAAGCAGACTTCCCTCACAAGTCTGTCCAACCCCCTGAAATAATGGCTGCCTCTGGTCCCCCAGAGGGTCGAGATTCCAGTCACCCACTCACAGGCATCATAAAGGAGGGAGGTGCCAAGAGCCTACTGGACATGAGAAAGATATCATCCCCCAAAGATGATTGTACATGCCAACTCAAATGGCAAAGAGCTCTACCCCAGGGACCACTGAAGTCTGAAGGGATAGAAATATCAAAGGATCACAGTAATCATAAATGGATGTGCCACAATGGGAAGTCCAGGGCCATTTGCCCTGCTGGGCTATGTTGAGTCTTGACCATGTGTGATGCTAATCCCATTCCTAAGCCATCAAGGTCTCAGAGAAGTTGGTACAGAAAGCTCTTAGTTTCTACCGTGGTGACCAAGAGCATGCGTAAGGCACTTTTGATGTTCCCTAATGCATGCCTGCGCCACCAAGACTGTTCCTCGGGCCAAGGGAACATGGTCACTGTCTCTTTGACTGCAAGTAGGTCTCCTGGGCTCTTCCACCTCAGAACCAGGCATTTCTTCTCTCATCAGGTCTGGGAGGGCTGTCTTCAAGCTGTGAGATGCTGACTTCTTTCTCTCCACCTGCCCATACCCTTGGTTTCCTAGGCCTTCCAGAATGTCTCTGAATGCATGATTTCATCCCACCCCTAATAATTCAGGCCAGAGGGGTGATCTGCTTATGGGTATTTGGGAAGTGTCCTTTGCTACTCTGTTTGCTTGCCTTATCAATAATGATGCAGGTCATCCATGGCATGGTGAGCATAATTTTAACTCTTTCATTGGTGCAAGTCACTCAGTATGTAGAAGGTCAGATACATTTTTTAGGCTCCTCCTTTTTAAAGCCACCCCATCTTAACCGATGCGGAAGCAAGTCCCTACTATGGCAGACATTACAATGTGAGCTTGTTAGCAATATTTACACTCCGTATTTATTAAGCGCTTATTCTACACCAGGAATTGCTTTGGCCATTCTACAGGGGGAGTTTGTTTAATTCCACAGAAACCACTTTACACAATTGAGAAAGCGAAAGCCCTAAGATTCTAAGCAACGTTCCCAAAGGCAAACCGCTCTGAAGTGTTTGAACTCAGAAAGTCTGTTTCATGAACTTACAGTAAGTCTTCAATACAATAATAATTAACATTAGCTCACAACAAATCAGAGGAGAAGATTCTGTGGTCACCATTTTTGAGATACATGGACGGTGGATAGCTTTGAATGGTTGCCAGCACTGGGATTTAGGTCAGACAGTATCAACTGAAAGATGGGTTCTGAGATTTCCGGCAATCAGATTTTGGGCCAGATGACTCTGAAGGCACATCTGCCTTAGGGACACAGGAAGGCCCCGTTGCATAGTGGTTACACATCGCACTGCTAACTGTAGGATCAGCAGCTGGAACCCACCAACCACTCCACCTCTATGGTAGAAAGACTGGTTTTCCTACTTCCATAAAGAGTTACCATCTCAGAAATTCACAGGGTGCAGTTCTCGCCTGTCTGACTGGGTAGCTGTGCGTCAGTATCCACTGGATGCCCTTGAGTTTGGTTTGGGAGTTCTACAGGTGACGCGGTGGAGGACATTGGAGAGCACAAAGGAAACGACGATGCATAGAATAATGGCTGGAGAAGGAAAAGCTTCTGAGTGACCATCTAAGATGCAAGAATTAATCTCTCTCTGTGCTGGTGAAAGGAGAGTGACACAAATTAAAAGGCACACAGAGACAATTAGTCCAGGGAAGTAATGGACCATAGACACATTCATTTCCATGTGTCTGAGATCAGAAGAGCTAGATGGTGCCCAGTACTCACTACCAACTGCTCTGAAAGGGATTATGTTAGAAGACCCTGAATAGAGTGGGAATAAAATGTAGAACAGCACTCAAAGTCATAAGTTATATATATATTTTTAAAAAGACCACACTCACTGGTGTGATAGAGACTGGTGGAACCTTGAAACTATGACCCATAGTTATTCTTCAGGTCTGACACTGAACTTACCCATCGTGGTTCTGTTTTAAGCCAAACAATAGATAGTTGTATAAGGGAGAAAATAACACTTAGAGAGGTACACCCATCTTCCAGTAGCTAACCATTTAAGTTTGAGGACCAAATTCAAATAGATAAAGAAAGGAGGAGGAAGGGAGAGAATGAGACAGGAAATATGAGGGAGATATTGGATGAGGAGTTGGTGGTGCAGGTAATGAGACAAAATGTATATGAATTGTTGAAGATAAAACTGACTATTTTCTCTCTGTGTTAGTCCAGATAGACTAGAGAAACAAATTCATAGATACTCAGGGGTTCTTCTGCCGTGTTCTACTGGGTCACCCTGAATCAAAATCAATTAGATGACAGTGAGGCTTTTTGAATTTTAAAATGGATATGATCCCCAAATTTAGTACTACAGCTTCAAGCAAAATGTCTCCATTTAAAATTTCTCACCATATATTTTAGCTTAAAACACTCACACACACATGCACACACACCACACTCTACACAATCCTTAGCAATAATCCAGGAAATTGTTTTTGCTTTTCTATCCTTCATTCCTTTCATTTGAAAAGTATAACTTTATATATTGTTCTTTTTTAAAGGGAGGAATGTGGAAGTATTTCAAGTAAGAGAATGTTCTTATGTTCCTTTACGAGAGAAATGTTTTTTGGCTGTGTGTGTATATTTATACATATGGTATGTGTTCGTTTGGGTAGACTAAAAAAACAAAAATTCATAAACACACATGTATTTAAGGGAGAGGTTTGTATACAAGAGCTATTGAACATTGATTAAAAACATCCCATCCAGTCTAATATTAAGTCCAATAATAAGTCCTGTATTAGCCCATATGTCTGATACCAATCTATAAAGTCCTCTTCAGACTCACAAAACACATGCAATGATACCAAATGCAGAATGATCACAAGGCAGTGGATAGAAAGTCTTTGGATCCAGTGGTGGTGTAAGCATCTCAGTGTTGGCAGGGGTCTCCACGTGACTTCTCTAGGTCCAGATTTTTGGTGTCATCACGGTAGGTCCATGTGACTTCTCCTCAGGGATGTCTTGCAGGGAGCCAGGCTTGTCACTCAAGTGTCTCCAGTGAAGTGAGCTGAGAGATAGTGTTTCCTGCCTCCAAGAAGGAAGTACTGGATTTCCCAGAATTCTCAGAAGGCCATGCCCACACAGAGGTCTAATTGGCTATCACCAGATTGACAGGCTAAGCTTCACCATTACATGCTTACTCCTCAAATTGACACCAGATTAGGTGCCCCCACAGATTAAAGCACATTTCCCCCATTCAGAAATATGTCATGACCTTGGTTTCATGTTAGTATGTATATGGATCCACCTTATTCTTTCTAATAGCCAAAGAGACCCATGGTGTAAAGCTTTAATTGTTTAGTCTCCCCTTCTTCCTTCACTGATGGGCTTGTAGTTTGCTCGCTCCTTCCTTTAATTGTTACAGCTGCACACCAATATGTATGTGTATGTTTGTGCATACATGTTATTATATATGTACATGTGTATATAGCGCATATAATGACTGCATATATATTTTTGTATGCTATAAATTTAAATGAAACACCAACTTTTAATTTAACTTCAAAGGAAAATGATGCAGAGGTTGCATTTTTTGGGTTGCTGTAGAGGTTTTAATAGATGTATAATTCCCATTTGTGAGGACAAGGGAGGGAGTTTCCCCAGTCACTAAAGATTTCTTTCAGAGTAGCAAACATACCAATCCCTCCCCAAACTCCTCAGCTCCTATTCTCACCCAATACACTGCACTAAGAAGTGCTTGCCTTTGAATTCGCTAAACCACCTAGGGAAGGGTCAGATGATGAGTTTGTCTGCCGAAATATCACTTCTGGCAGGGGTTGACCATGACAGCTAAGTGCAAGGCCTCAAGTCTTTTCTTTGTTAGAGGGCTTATAGGCAGATAGAAGGGCTTTGGACCCTTTGGGTCCTCCGGGATCCTATGACAGTGGCTCTACTATATGAGTCAAGTTTAACCACGGTGAAGTGGAGCCCTGGTGATGTACTTGTTTACCAGTTGGGCTGCTAACCACAAGGTCGGCAGTTTGAGCCCCCCAGGCTCTCCATGAGAGAAAGAGGAGGCTTTCTGCTCCCACAAAGAGTGACAGCTTCTGAAACCCAAGAGGGAAGTTGTTCTCTGTCCTGTAAGGTGATTGTGTGATGTAATCAACCTGATGGCAGTGACTTTTGAGTGTACTTTGCAAAGGGATACAGACTAGAGTGCACTCAGTAAAGCAAGAGCACGTGCCTTTGTCACCCCTCGCAAAGTCACGAAGGGCACGTCCCAAGTAGTCTTTCCCTCCTCATGGTGTTATTGTTGTCGTGTGCTGCTGAGTCCGTCCCAACTCGCGGAGAGTCTGTATACAGCAGAAAGGAAACCCAGCCTGGTCTTTCACGGATCCCACAACGGCTCTTTTATTTGAGCACAGTTGTGTGTGGGAGCCCCTCTGTCCTCACAAAACTCAGGAACATGAGCCCTCTGGCCCTCAGTCTCTCAGTGCTAATCTTCACTCTCTCCCTTTTAAGAAGACTGGTTTGAAGCCCCGGCCCCAGCCCTGCATTCCCTTCCTTCTAAATGAGCAGGATGCGCGGGAGGATCTTAAATCTCTTCCTACCATTGCCGGCTCTCAGCTAGCTGGCTCCACTTGCCAGCCTGCTGGTGACTCCGGGATGTTTGCGCCTCGGTCTAGGCCCACTTTTGAGCTCTTCAAAGGCACTATGCGGGAGCGTACAGGCTATACTTGGCCTCGCGTGCTTATTTGTCTCCCTGGCCCCTTCCACGCGCTAGCTGGAAACCGAGGAGTCTTTTTTGGAAAACTAAGCAAATCTTTCCAAACAGTCCTCAGGTCTTGTAGTGGCACATTTGTGCTGTTACAGCTAAAGCACGGTCAGGGCTCCCACGCACCCCTAGCTCTCAGCTCAGCAAACGGAGCAGAATATCCATTTTGTGCGTGAAATTGCCTGTGTTCTGCATGGGTATCTATGCTCCTCAGCACCCGCTCCGCTTTGCAGGCGGCTTTCAGGCTTTGTCTTCACGTTGAGAAATTGGGTCCTAAAGAAGAGACCCCTTCCCGGCTGGGACTAGAGACAGGATTCAAAGTGAGAACCAGGAATCCCCACAAAGGATGTTCAGCTATATCTGTTCTTAAATCGAGTCGGTTCAGGGGCGTGGAAACTCTATTAAAATAGAACCACGGAATGAAGGAAATACTGCCGGGTCCTGTGTCATCCTCAGTAGATATCGCAGGCAGGGGCAGTGCTTCCTTATATATAGCATTACCTCTTACCTAACAACATTCCCTTTGTTGGACAGCGATAGACATCGATGTAAATATAGAGGTATTGGTATGTGTACACACTGCACATATGTAATAGATCCACTATATATTATTTTGTATGTGTGTGTATATGTATACACATGCCTATCTATATGTATAGAGAGATGCAGAGAGAGAGAGTTTTGGTGGCATTGTGGCTTCTCCAAGCCACAGGAGAAAAATGAGTATTTCTATTCCTACAAAAGATTACAGTCTAGGAGACCAGCAGGCCATCTCTTCCCTGTCCTCTAGGGTGGCCCTAAGTAGGAATTGACTTGATGGCAGTGATTACACACACACATTACCTATATGTACACACATATATGTATAAAGAGGACTGGTGTTGTAGCAAGTCCCATGTTGAGCTGTAACAGCAGGAGAAAGAAAGATGTGGCTCTCTGCTCCCATAAAAGGTCTCAATCTTGGCAATCCTCAGGAGCAGTTCTACCCGGTCCTGTCGGGTCACTGTGAGATGGAATCCACTCAATGACAGTGATGTATGAGGGGGTACCCAAAAGAAAAGAATTATGCTATGTATTTATTTTTTTTAACCAAACAACCCTATCACCTCCAAAGTAATCTCCATTACATTCCATACATTTGTCAAATCTGCGATTCCATTCTTGGAAACAATTTTCAAAGTCATTTGTTTGAATGGCTGACAGCACCTCCCTCATTTTTTTTCTTCACTTCTTATACATCAAATCACTAACCTTTCATGCCCCTCTTCATTCATGGAAACAAAAAGAAGTTGCACAGAGAGAGGTCCGATGAGCAAGTGCTTGGGGGAAGAGAGGCATACAGTTTTTTGCCCCAAACGAGTGCTCTGTGATGACTGTGTGAACAGGTGCATTGTTGTGGTTGCAAAACCAGTCCCCTGCCTGCCACAAAGCAGGTCTTTTTGGTCGCACGCTGTTACGCAATCTTTTCAGAATGTCTAAATAGAAATTTGATTTACAGTCTCACCCAGTAGAATAAACTCCAAATGCACTATGAGTCAACATTTTTGTCTGTTCAGGAAGTTGAAAGATGTCCAGAACTAGATTTGTCATCAATCAATTGACATTTCACCTTTTTTTAAAATGAGAAAATCACTCATACACTTGAGTGTTTCCCATAGTGCTGTCCTTATAAGCTGTGTTGAACATCAGAACAGTTTCTGTGGCATTTTTCCAAGCAGGAAACAAGATTTCACACCTGCGTACTGTTCTCTTAAATTGACCATCATGAAAAAATGAGGTTCAAGCAAAACTTCTTTCATGAAAAAATTCACTGTGACCAGAGAGAACCTTCCAAGGTGACACCACTGGGTGCCCTAACTCAGAGTGAATTGTTCAATGTTCCCCTAGCAGGGAGAGTGTACTATGAAAGCTTCACTCCACCCAGCACAATTCTGTTTTTTTTTTGGGGGGGGTATTCCCTCTTATATGTGTATTATTGTTTCCCTGAAAAATCCCATGGTAACTTGGAGGTCTGATTAAATGTTCATGCTCATTTAGCATTCTTGAGAGTCACCATTGCTCAGAACCCTGAAGGTGAACAAGCCAACTGATGGCATGCAAGTCAGTCAACCACCACCAAGAATGGAAGCCAGAGCGACTCTGAATGAGCTGTTTGGAATGGTCGCCAGAGCTCCAATCCCCTTTCATTACACTCCCAGCAATCAAGTCAAAGAAACCTGTATCCACTGTCCCAATTGCATACAAGGAGATCCATCAGTGCACTACTGACAAGAAGGCAAACGTCGGTGGTGACTCAGAGCTAGCTAACAGGGGGAAGGGTTAGGTGAATGGGGATACTTCAACCAGCTCGTTATTTTTCAGGTGGTCCTGTGCATTTGCAATCTGAGTTTATAAAGCGGTCATGGCAGATTTCCTTCTTAAAGTACATTTTATTAGCGCCTATAGATACACACAAAAGGTGAAAAATATAAAAAGAAACCAATGAATTTTCACAAAGCCAGCACATCTGTGTAACTAATACCTGTAGGAAATAACAACAACAAGATCAAACTTCTCCAGTACCCCAAACTAAACTAGACTATTTGACAAAAACACATTCTGACATCAAGTGGATTCTGACTCTTAGTGACCCTACTGGATAGGGAAGGACTGTCCCTGTGGATTTCTGACACTGTAGCTCTTTCTTTCTAGGAGTAACTGGGAGCAGCTGGGTGGTTTTGAACTGCCGACCTTGTGTATCAGACCAGCTTGTAATAACTACCCCACCAGGGTTCCTAGTAACCCAAGCAGGAACCCCTCTTTATTTCCAACTTGACTCATGACTACTCCAAGAGTACTCACTTCTGGTACTTCACGTCCAACGTACATGTTTAGGGACAATCGCAATGAAGCCATACTGCATGTTTCCTCTCACCCCTGGCTGCTTTCACTGACAATGTTGTTTTCAAGAGCCCCCTGTTTCAGTAGTTGCGGCTCCTTCTCCATGTCCCCTTGTGTGACTATGACAATAACTACATTTGCAATCCATTCTTGAACATTTGGGTTTTCCGTTTTGTTCATTGGATGTAGTCCTGCTATGGTTATTCCTGTACAGGTTTCTTTGGATGATTTTAAGCATATCTGTTGGATGCTATACACAGAGGTGGAAACGCTGGGTCAATGGATACTTATATTTTCAGTCTTACCAAAGATAACCAATTTTCCATCAGTGAGTATGATAGTATTATCATCCTGAGTGCCAATTCTGAGTGTCAAACCAGGTCAACCAAGGTATAAGAGGTTCTGGTCATTGACCCCAGTGCCTCTAAGTGTGTTTCACTCTCATAAAGCAGATAAATTACTTTCTTCTTGGTGCCCTCCAAATTCTATTCATACTCATCACTACATTGCTATCCAAAATTCTCACTGCTTGTGCGTCTATCCCCATTCAACTAAAATAACCATCTGTAGCTCATACCCATATGGAATGGGCAACACAGGTGTGGAACATTTCCACAAGGCAGAAGCAATCTATGTGGGGACTACTGTTCATCCCTTCTGGGGACAGGGAGTATGCTTGAAGGATATTCTCAGTGAGCGCTATAGAGGATATTCAGAAGGTAAACAGGATTTGTGGAGTCAGTGTCTAAATTTAGGACTTTTCCATATCTCACTAAGTGGGAGGGAAGACTGAGAGTGACACAATTCCTAGCTGCTCATCTTTGAGCTAGTGGCTCTGTTTTCAGTGCTCTTCCAGTTGTAATGCGGACATTCAGCAGCAGGGGTTTCAGAGAGCAGGGCCACTCCAGATGCAGTAGTTCAGGGTAGAGCATGGAGCATGCATCCCTAAGAAACTCCCAAATGATGCTGAGGTTGGTCTGTGGATCTTAAAAGTAGCAAAGGGAATATATACAAATAAAATAGAAAAGTTAGTTTTGTACACGTTAGCAGCTAGTGTAGAGACTTCTGCAACATCAATGCATTGCGATTAATTCTATTCCAACTCCAAGTGAGTCTTTTAGGGCAGAGTAGAACTACTGCATATCATTGCCAAAGTCTCAGGATTGTATCCTCTCATTGTAATCCAGATCTAAGGATACTCCTACTGATCAAGTACTCAGAGCAGCTGGATCATATAAAGAAGAACGCTGGATGTGATGAAGACTTGAAACACTTGCTGATGATTATCAAGGATGACAGCCTTCAGGAGGGATTATAACACGATATGAGGAAATCACACTGCCCTCACCCTGAACCAATAGGGAACATCATGATAAATGGAGAAAAGATTGACATCTTCAAGGATTTCCTCCTTCTTGGATCCACAACCAATGCTCATAGAAAGGGCAGTTAAGAGAATAGACGAGGCATGGCATTGGGTAAATCTGCACAAAACTTCTTTAGAGTACTGGAAAGCAAAGAGGTTGCTTGGAAAACTAAGGTTTGCCTGACCCAATTCATGGCATTTTCAGTTGCCTCACATGCACATGAAAGTTGGACTTGGAAGACGGAAGAAAAGTCGATGCATTCATAGCTGTGGTGTTGGTGAAAAATATCGAAAGGATCATGGAGTGTCAAAAGAACGGACACATCTGCCTTGGAAGAAGTACAGGTGTAATGTTCCTTCAGAGGCAAGGATGGTGAGATTTCATCTCACATACTTTGGACACTGGTTGTCAGGAGAGAACTGTACCTGGGAAAGGACATCATGATTTTTAAAGTAGACGAGTGGGAAAACAGAGGACAACTCTAGATGAAATGGCTTGGCATAGTGGCTGCAACAATGGGCAGAACCGTAAAGAAGTTTGAGGATGGTGCAGGGCTGGGCAGTGTTTGGTTCTTTCTTTATAGGGTCCCTGTGAGTTGGAACTGACTGGAAATTCCACAATGACCACCATCTTCATGGAAGTAGATAGCCTCACCTTTCTCCTTCAGAGTGGTCAGTAGGTTTGAGCCACCAGCCTTTAACTTAGAAGCCAACTGGTGAATGACTGTACCATCAAGGCTCCTTTTTCTGTAGCAGAGACCTGTGATTTTATTTGGTGAGCACAAGAGTTCCTTGGAGCTATTTCCTTTTTCACACTAAGACATTCCATATAGAGTGCCATTTAAAGGATGTTCTTGTCAGATCCATTCAGTCAGTTCTGACTCACAGCAACTCTAGCCACCACAGAACAAAATCCCACCGGACCGGTGCCATTTTCCTTCCACTTGTGCTTAGGTTTAAAAGATGAGAACACCAAAAAAAAAAAGCTTAGAAATCTCAGCCATTAAGAACATCACTCCTGTTTCTCAGGCCGATACTTTCATCATCCCCACAATGAAAAGTTAGCAACAACACTAACAAAAGCTTAAATTCAAAGGATAATCAGTTACAGCTCCATTTAGCAAGACAAATCTTAAACCAGATATCTTACCACACTTTTGAAATACAAGTTGGAAAGGAAGGAAAAGGGCCAGCGTGTGTTTTAAAGTATTCCAGAAAGAGAGAGATAAGCGGCATGCTTTTCCCAGGAAGAAAAATCTCTTTGCAAAGCTCTCCCTCCTGCAGGTATCTCCTTCAAAATCACATCTGACATAGATCTAATTTCATAACTCAATAGCATCATCATTAAAGAGTGACATATCACAAGCAATATGTTTATCATTCTACCATCTCTTCTAAGATGGGGGTTGTGATATGGATTGTAAAAACATAGATTCTGTTGTCTGCAGGGCTTTGAATCACTTTTCTCCACTTTAACCATGACCAAAAAAAAAAAAAAGGCAAAACCAGGATGGGCCAGGACTAGCAAAATGTGAGCACCTGGAGCAATAACCAGTATGGGAAAAATGATGGGTCAGCACCCTGCTGGAATAGCGCTCTCTCTCTCTCTCTCTCTCTCTCTCTCTCTCTCAGAAAACAAGGGTGGTATGCACACAGCCTAGCAACCAAGTCTCTTGTCTGGCTAAGTCATAAGCAAGTTGGTGGCCAATGGTGCGCTATGCAGTCCTGACAATAATCCAGCTCTTCATTGGTCTCTGGCAAGACTTAGCATGTCTCTTCTAAGTCTCTACTTTCAGGACTTTGACTTGTACCCTTTCTGATTTGGGCTGCCATTCCAGGCACACACGTGCCAATTCTCATCTTCCTGAGTTTGGCTTTTGGCCATAAATGAATGAGTTTGAACCGTTCAATCCCCTGGTTGTTTGAGAGGAGGAAAGAAGGAGATTTATGAGTGCTCTAGAAAATGACTACTTTTGTACTATTTGAAAGGCAGGCCTTCAGAAGCAGTAGCTCTGTAAGATCATTTTCATAAACAAATGTATTGAATTAGGTAGCTAACAGCGCTACTTAAGTCTAGAGAGCCTGAGAGAAATAGACCAAAGTCCTTTAGCAAAGGAGCATGTGTTTAGCTCCGTGGCTTACTCAACAGCTGACTGTGGGAACTTCTGGGATGGCTAGTTGTGTAATCATAGAAAGAATGCAGAGTTTGGAGTCAGTTACATATGGGGTCAAATGTATCTCTTACTTATTTCTAGCTGTTTACTTCTGGCCAGCATTTTTGATATTTTCTGATCCTCAACAATCAACAGAAGGGTTATATATAATTGCAGAGTTGTAAACCAAACAGACACAGTCACTAACATGGAGGCTTTATAGAAATATTAAATTCAAATAATGTATGTAAAAACAGCAGATAGTAATATTCATACTGGTCTTTGGCCTTCATCCCACAAGAAGGACTTGTGAGTAGCTGGACAAGGTAAGAGAGTTTTCAGGGACACCAAGCATTCACTCATCACCCAACCTGCAGGAATGACCCCTTCTCTGTCCCCAGTAAAGTTCTCCCAGTGAAAAAATATACCAGACATAGTTATAACAGTAATGATTTTCAGAGCAGAAGTAGACGTGCAAAGAACAAAGGAGGAGGGTGGGTATACAAACAGATTGAGCATTATAATTGATATAGCTCTCATGTTCATTGATGAAGTCATATTGATTGCATCCCAATGCACATGAGGAAACACGGTAAACACTTTCCATGCATTACCTCATTCAATCCTCACGGCAGGCTGGGAGGTTCATACTCTCGTTATTGCTATTGAGTGCAAGATTTTTCCAATCTCAGTGTTGGCATGGGGACCAGGTGAGTCTTTGCTATGGTACTGTCACATGCATTGTAGACTGTGGAGATACCAACAGTTTCTGCCCTGGTCTTTGCCCAGGAGATACCAACCACATTGCCCTATCCCCATTCTCCTGCCTTCCCATATGGAGGTAACCAAAGAAAACTCTATAGATACCAGATGCCAGAAGTACCCTCATGGGAGCAGAACCTCCCTCCACCTACCACTGCCATTAAAAACTACAGAGTTAATATATGAAGAGTGTGAAGCTATATGAGATATTCAAGGTCTTGTAGCCAGGATTGGAAAGAAAATGGAGTGGATTCCAAAGTCCACATCTTTGGGAACCCAAATTGGATTCTATCTTCGGCCCACATACAAGTGGAAACTCTCTTTCTCTTTCACTTATGATGTAGGGAGGGGAGGATCCAGGGTAGGAAATCATTTAAAACCTGGGTTTCATCTGTTCTAGGTATATGTTTTTCCTTGAAAAGCTTTGTCCTGCTTCCACTAGCACCGTCCAGGTACAATGACCCAGAAAGATTCTTAGCGATGTCTCATTCAGTCTCTTCAGGGCTTGGAGAATGGAGAATAAATCTGATCATTGGCCCTAAAACATGAGCTCCTCATTATTAACTAGATAAGATGATGGGTGTTGATTGGCTTTTTCTGAACTTAATGAGCAAATCCACATACAAAGATGAAGAGTTGCCTTCAGTGAGGAGGACATCCCAATGACTTTTTGACTGATCCCAAAGGCAATTTGAATGAGGGCATCTTTAATGTGGACAAGTCAGGATTAACTATGTGAAAGCTGAGCCTTGACTAAGGAAGATTGCAGAAGAAGAATTGATGCATTTGAACTGTGGTGCTGGCACATAGCACCATGGACTGTCAAAGAACCAACGAATCCATCTTGGAAGAATTCTAGTCAGGATGCACCTTAGAAGCAAGGATGGCAATACTTGTCTCATGTGCTTTGGATATGTCATCAAGAGAGACCAGTCCCTGGAAAAGTACCTTGTGCTTGGTTAAGGAGAGGGACAGTGAAAAAGAGGAATCATTTTGATGGGCCAGGTTGGCACTGACTGCAACGATGGGCTCAAACATAACAGCTATTGTGAGGCGAGACATGGACAGGTAGTGTTTCATTCTGTTGTACATGGGGTGACTATGAGTCAGAACCAATTCAGCCGTGTCTGTCAGCAAACAAGGAGAGGAATGTCATTTCCACAGGTGGTTCCTAAGAGATGTGTTAAAAATAGTCTATCCATCTTCTCTCTGTATTTTATCTGGACCATCAGACACAGATGACAGATAAAGCCTATGATTACATCAGTGTCAATTGTTTTAACAATAGACTTTTGCTTACATATGCCCTATAATCAGTGTGCATTCAGGTTAATCTCAGCTTTTGAACAGGCCTGTGGTCTGTTACCTATGGATCTATCAACAATTTCAGTCCATCCAGCACACTAGCAGTGACCACACTCCACTTCAACTCTGCTAATTCCAGAGGGGAGACCTGGCCTATGATCCCCATGGTCAGCAGTTCAAAACCACTAGTATCTCTGAGGAAGAAAAACTGGGCTTTTATCCCAGCAAACAGTTACAATCTGGGAAACCTACAGGTGATTGCTATGAATCAGCATTGACCCCAGGGCAGTGAGAAGTCCAGAGGAAAAACATGAAGTGATGAATCAGCAGAAGTTTTTAGGAAAGAGTCTGACTTTGGAAGTCAATTCAGCCTGCTCTTCTGGCCTGTGGCCACCCTTGTAGTTGGGCCATCAGAATTGCCTCATCTAGCAATCATCAATTGACTGGTTATCATCACTGGTCACTTGAGTTGCGTATAGTCTAGGACCATGGGAACACGCATGATTCCACATATCCCCAGGGCAGTGCACACACAAGCAATTGTATATGAGCCTGAGCAACATACCACCTTTGAATTCTGAAGAGATCAACAGACAGGCTCTAGATTAAGTTCACATGCAATTTGACCATACCTATCTTCTCTATAGCTGCCTTCAGTGAATACCTTCTCTCCCCCCGCCCCGCCTTTTTAAGCATCCTCAAACATCCACTCAATGTGTCAACCTGAACATTATAACTTACTGCGCTTTACCCAGTTCACAGTGGACCCCCATCCAATAGCAGTGTCTTTTCTGGAGTCTGTGAGCTTCTGGTGGATTATAAGAATCAAGAAGTCCGAGGCTGAGAATATGTTGTGTACTGATGTTTCTCCAGACTGCAGTGGAATTCTTGGCACTTAGGAGGAGAGAGACAGCAAAGAACCAGAGACTTGGAGTCAGAAAGCCAGCTTTGGGGGCGAGACCTGTCACTCATTAACCGTGTGGTTTTGGATGAGCCACATAAGCTCGCTATGCCCCAACGACATCATCTGTATAATGGGGACAATGAGAGCAGCTACCTGGGAGAGTTGTAGTCAGGAATAAATGGGACTATAGCCCTGGTGTTATAGCTGGTTACAAGCTGGGCTGCTTGCTATCATGCCACCGACTCAAACCTATCAAACTTACCGGTCACTCCTTGGGAGAGAGCTGAGGCTCTCTGTTTCCTTAAAGATTCTCACTCTCAGAAACCCACAAGGGCAGCTATACACTGTCCTATAGAGTTGCTGTAAGGTAAGATGGACCTTAGAGCTCTGGGTTTGATACAGGGCAAGGTAAGCAACTGAGCAGGGAGTAGGTGTCAGTGCTTACTAGAAGGGCGTCAAATGTTTGTGGAGTAGATGAATTAGTGAGCAGACATGTTGGCCACAAGAAGAAAGGTATAATCATGTTCAGCGCAGAATCAGAATACTTGCAAATGTACGACAGAGTTGCATAAATGGGTTGGTCCCTGCCATGATCTACTCTTTGTAGAAGTTGAAAGAATAATGACTTGGTCTTTGATTTTGGCCCTAAAAGCTCCTGTTAGCCCATTTTCCTAATGCATTTACCCATCATCCTCTGTCCTACCACTCTGATCGTCATCAGACACCCAGGGTTTCTGACTCCTTAGAATTCCCAAGCCCCCCCCCCCCAAAATACTATGATATGAAGACCTACAGCGATTTGCTAACTAATGCAATGGTGGCCATAACCAATCTGGAACATTAAAATAAACTCAGCAAGGCCAAGGCATGATGGCATCTTCACGCAATGATACTCAACAAATTTGCAGCCAGATGGGAACCTGGTCCACATCACGTCACAGTTCCCAGTTTGCCTGTGGGAAACCATCCACCCCGAAGGAACCTTGCTTCCACCAGGATGTCTTTGTTGTTGTTGACGCTGCCTGGTTTCTTTCTGCAGGCCCCCCTGTCCCAGGATGTCAGGCATCTAACCTAGGACAGAACAGCCTGCTCTGTCTTTTCTCCCTGGCATTTTCTACATATCCACATTCCTAAGATGCCATCCCCTTCCTTTTTTTCTCAATTCTGTATTTGTTTACCCTCAAAAGCTCCTTTGTGGCGGCCCACAGGGATCTGGGAAAATGCGGAGGCTGGCCCTCTCCCCTTGGGCGGGTCAGGAGCCCACCATGAGGGGCCCTCTCCCAAGAACAGAGCCCCAAGGTCCCAATGGGTCAGAGAGCAGATAGGGTCTTCCGTGTTTCCGGGCTCTGTGGGTCCAGACTCCCTGCAGGCCAGGGAGATTTTGTCACACAAAGCTTCCTGATCTGTGGAAGGGTAGCTGCACATTTCAACCTGAGCCCCACTTCAACCCTGCCTCCCCAAGTCTCTCAGTGCCCAGACTACTGACCTTCTAATCCACTCCAACCCAAGGGGAAGGGTCAGGTTAGAATCACGCTCTCTGGAATTTCAAATGGCCAGCAGTAGCCAATCAGCTTTGCTTCTGAAGCATCTCTGTGTGGTCTTGAAAAGCAACCTCTAGGTCAACAGTGCTTTCTCACCTTTTGGCACTGCCCAGAGATAACTGAGGTCCCCCTGGGTTTGAGCACCAGATACCATTTCTCATCCAGGGCACTCTCACTGGAGGTCATACCACCCACCCACAAGCAGGCTGGAAGACAAATAGAAAGGTCTCTACTTCTTCGGTGAACAATGCCCCTCCTGTGCCCACCATGCCTGTTTTGAATCAAACCAAACCAAACCAAACCACATCACACTGTCATTGGGTGGATTCCAACCAAGAGACCCTATAGACAGGGCACAACTACCCCTATGGGTTTCTGAGACTCTCATTGTTTACGGGAGTACAAAGTCTCATCTTTTTCCCATGCAGTGATTGATGGTTTTGAACTGCTGCATTTGGTGTTAGCAGCCCAATGTGCAATCACACCATCACCAAGACTTGAAATGCTGGCTAAGAACTGGCTTGCCCAGGAGGAGATTCATATGAGGAATTATATTGCATTTTTTTTAAGAGCAGTCCTTTTTCTTTCAAGCATGAACCAGAGCAGCATTCAGTTCCCCATATTGGAATCTAGATTAGTCCCTTTTTCTGCCCTCTGCTGCTTCTGTCCCCTGAAAGATCTCCACTGAGCCTACTGGTATGCAGCCAGCTTCTACCTCCATCACAGGAGCATCCACTGCCTTCCACACAACCACACGTCAGCATCCTGAGCCATGGCCCAACTGTGGCTGTTGCAGTTGGGTGGCCTTCAGCGAACTCTGTCCAGCTCATAGTGACTGCCCCACAGAGTAGAACTGTCCCCATAGGAGTTCCCAAGCTGCCATATTTACACTGGAGGACGTCATCTGGTCTTTCTTCCTGAGTGCTTCTGGGTGAAGTCCAACTGACCACCTTTCGGTGAGCAGATAAACAGCTAATCATTTTGCCACCAAGGCTCCTCAGCTATCATCAGATCCTCTAAACAGATACTTTTTGGAAGAAGCACAACCAGAACTTGGAGCGTGTTGTCAGGGGAGACCAGTTGCTGGAGAAGGACATCATGGTTGGTAAAGTAGAGGGACAGTGAAAAAGAGGAAGGCCCTCAAGGTGATGGATTGACACTGTGGCTACACAATAGGCTCAAACAGATGAACAGCTCTGATGATGGCGTGTCACCAGGCAGTATTTCATCTTCTAGGATTTTGTTTTTCATACTTTTGAAATGAACTTGTATGGCACAAAAGACCCCAAATCCACTTCAGATTTGCTTATTCTCATTTTTTTTCCCCCAGTTACTCAGACCAATACATAGAACTGAGGGGTGGGTAAGGAATTCGGAAGGGTTTATGTTTGTCATTGTTGTTTAAGGTCTTGAGCTCCCTGCTCCCCACCCCCCCCACCCCCCGACCTCTTTCTCACACACTGTCTCTCTTAAGAAGCATATTCTGGAAAGAAATGAAGAAGCATATTCTGTGTAGTTATAGAGGCCATCTCAACAAATGAAATCATTAATAACATCCCAATCACCCCCATTAATGTGGTTCTCTTTTTGTTCCCTTCCTCCTGTTCTTCCTGTTCTTCTCACCCTCTATAATTTCCTGTCCCTCTCCTGTCCCTGCTCCGACCCCAGGTCCCAGCCTTCTTGTAGTCTCCAAAGTCTTATCTCTTGGTATAAAACATGCACATTTCTTTTTCTTTGTTTTTCCTTATAATAACCGTATCATTAAATATTTTTCTTTATAAGATTGGCGAATTTTGCTAGACATAATGTTCTCTAGTTTTGTCCTTATCTAGCAGTGCTTAGGAGTTGTCATTGTTTTTTATTGATGCATAAAATTCCACTGTATGAATGTACCAGAGTCTGTTTATCCATTCCTCTATAATCAGAGCTCTTGATTGTTTCCATGTTTTTGCTATTATGGAAATTGCTGAAATAAACATAGGTGTGCACATGTTTGTTTTATATTCTTTATTTCGTTAGGGTATATACCTAAGAGAGACTACTGGATCATAAGGTAGTTGTGTTTGCATTTGCTTAAGCAACTGCCACACTAATTTCCATATTGGTTGTACAATCCTACAGTCCCACCAGCAATGTAAGAGCATTCCTATCTCTCCATGTATTCTCGGGCACTTATTATTTTCTGGGTTTTTTTTTTTTTTGGCTTTTTCTTAAAGTGTCATTGTGAGGTGATATCTCATTGTTACTTTTAATTGGTGATTTTCTTATTGGTAATGAACATGAACATTTCTTCCTGTGGTTGTTACCCCCCTGGATGTTATCTTTAGTAAATTGTCTATTCACATCGTTTGCTGAATTTTTTATTGAGCTATTTGTGTTTTCCTTGTTTAGAAGATATAGTCTCCTATACAAGTTTGGAATTTAGCCCTTTACCTGATGTGTCATTACTAAATATTTTTCCCAGTTTGTAGATTCCCTTTCAAGTTTTTTTATTAAAAGATCATTTTACTGGGAGCCCTCACAACTCTTATAACAATCCATACATCAATTTTATCAAACATATTTGTACATGTATGTACATTATTCTTTTCTAGACATTTACTTTATGTTAAGCCCTTGGTACCAGCTCCTCTTTTTCCAGCCATCTACCCACTCCCTTGATAAATTTTAAATTATTATTTTAATATCTTACACTGACCACTGTTTCCCTCCCCCCATAGTTTCTGTTGAATAGTAGTGGAAACAAGGGACATCCTTGTCTGGTCCCCATTTTTAGTGGGATTGTTTTCAGTTTTTCTCCAGCAACTATGAGTTGACTATTGGCTTTCCATTTATTAACTTAATGGATTTTCCTTCCATTTCTATCTTCTTGAGTGTCTTAATTAGGAATGGATGTTGGACGTTGTCAAATGCTTTTTCTGCATCTATTGATATTATCATGTAATTCTTATATGTTTCCTTATCAGGATGGTGTATAATATTAATGGATTTTCAGATGTTAAGCCAGCCCTGCATACCTGGGATGAATTCCACCTGACCATGGTGAATGATATGTTTTATATACATTGGTATTCTATTGGCCAACATTTTGTTAAAGAATTTTTTGTCTATGTTTATTAGAAATATTGGTCTGTACTTCTCTATTCCTGTGGGATTCTTGTCCTGTTTGGGTATCAAAGTTATACTGGTTTGATAGAATGAATGTGGGAGTTTGCCATCCTTTTCTACACTCTGGAATAATTTGTGGAGGATCAGTGTCGACTCTTCCCTGAATGCTTGGTAGAATTCTCCTGTGAAGCCATATGGTCCAGGAACTTTTGTGTTGGTAGTTTCTTGATAGCTGTATCTATTTCTTCCTTTGAATGGGTCTGTTGAGGTTCTGGGATAATCTAGGGAGGGGTTGTTTTTCCAAATATTTTTCCATGTCTTTCACATTGTTGAATTCATTAGAATACAAACTTTCATAGTACTTTGTGATTATCTTTTCAATCTCCTTGGGGCCTGTTGCGATTCTCCCTGGTTCAACCCTCATCCTTGGGCTAGTTTACCTTTCCTTGATTAGAATTGCCAGCGGTCTTTTGATTCTGTTCATTCTTTCAAAGAACCAGGTTTTTTGCTGTATATATTTTTTTGCATTGTTCTCTTGTCTTCCCACTGGCTTAATTCTGCCCTGATTATTTCTTTTCTTTTGTTATTGGAGGGACTGTCCTAGTTACTGGAGGTATTATGATAACGTATCAGGCATAAGTCTCTCTTCGTATTTCATATATGCATTTATTGTTGCTATCAAATTACCTCTGACAACTGCTTTTGCAGTATCCTGAAGGTTTTGATTAACATTGTATTCTCATTCTCATTAGTTTCTAGAAACTTCCTAAACTCCTTGCTAATCTTAGCCAGTACCCATTCATGTCACAGAAGATTCATCCTCCAATTCTTTGCCCTTGTTTTTCTGGTCTTCCTTTTATGGATCTCCAGATTTATGGTGTGGTGATCTGGAAAGGTTGTCTGAGTAGTCTTTCTGTGTTTGAATTTACTTAGGCTCTATTTGTGTCCCAGCATGTGGTCTATTTTAGAAATGAGACACATGCACTCAAAAACAGTGTGATTTTTTTTGCATTTGGATGGAAAGCTTTATAAATGTCTGTCAGATCCAGTTGTCTAATTGAAATATATTACTCCACTCTCTCCTCCTTTCCATGGTATCTGCTGATAGGTCTGGGCATATTCTTACCTGAACACCATTGTGTGTAACCATTTTTTTTCTTTCTACTTTTAAGATTTTCTCTTTTTCCTCGAAGTTGGGTAATTTAACTATTTTCTGCCTTGGTGAGTTCTTTCATGGGTTTATTCCAATTGCTGTCCCCTCTACTTCATGTATGAGTGCCAGAGTCTCATTCATTAAGGTGGGGAAGTTTGCGTCCAGAAATTCCCTTGCTAATTTAGTTGCTGATATGTTCGTTATGACTTGTCATGGTAGACCAATTATTTGAAAAGTACTTGTCTTCATGGGTTTCTTCCACCTCTTTGGTTATCTTGTTTGGCTGTCTTTCTCGTTTATTGATGTCTGATTATTCTTGAGATCACTGGTATGCTTCTCTGTCTCTTTTAGTCTGTTTGCAAGATCCATGATCTTGTATTTTTCATGTTACCTCATTAATCAGATTTTGTCTTTCCTTTCCTTGCATTGATGTCATTCCCTCTGTCATCCCATCCTTATTCTGTGCTGCTTCTCTGATTTCTTGTATTACTCCAGGTAGCCTTCTGAAGATTTCTTTGTGTGGCAGATCCACCGTTTATTCTTATACGAGCATCCTTAGCTCTGCTGTTTGGGCTTGTCTTTCTTGTTTTCTTGTTCAATGTGTTGTGGTACATTGCTTTTTGTGTGTCATTTTGGAAAAACTGGGTGACATGCTTCTGGGAGACCAAAGAACCCTGGACTCTTTCTCTGTGTGAATGGTTAGAGTATTTTAAAGGGCTGCCAGTGGCAGGTAGGTGGTAGGTCAGACTGCTATGTAGGCAAGGTACCATGGTTACTTGGTGGTCGGTGGTGGCTGGGAACCTCAGAGACTTGGGTGAGGCTGGTGACTGTAGTTATGCCCTTGGGTCGAGTTGGGGAAGACCTGCAACCACAGGTATGGTGTGGGCTGTCAGGCCTTGATTTGCAGCTTTCCTAAGAGTGGTAGAACCTGTTGGCCTTTTACATTTTTGTTATACTTAAAATCCTAGGTTGTATTATGGAGTTTAGCTGTGACTAGCTTGTGATCTTATTATATTGGCTAATTGGCAGAGTTCTGCAGGCTTACATTCACAGTTACCCAAAGGACCATAGCCTCTTAATTTTCTGGCTGGGTACGTGATTATACCTGGATTCCATCTAGACTCCTCCTTCTCTCTTTTTATTCTTGATGTGGTATTTTGATATAGATAACTATTGGATTTTTAGAAGCTCCTAATCTCTTTTTCTTGTCTTCTATAATGTGGATAATTTTCACTGTGGTAGGTAATATGTTTATGTCTTATATTAGAGCCCTTGAATCACTCCCTATTGTTTCCATTATAGTCTTTACGTTTGTGGGTTTCAATTTAGGCCTTGGATCCATCCTGAGTTCTTTTTGATATATGGCGTGAGGTCTGGTTCCGGTTTCATTCTTTTGCTGGTGAAGATTCAGTTTCTCCAGCACCGTTTGTGACAAAGGTTTTCTCGCATTCTGTTGTACATAAGGCCACTATGAATTGCAACCCACAAAATGACCCCCAATAACCACAGCCACGCCATGCCTTATCAACTTGACGCCTTCATAAAGAGCTTCCTTGGTATGTCAGACTTTCTTCCCCTTCCCTACTGGAAAATGTTTACTCATCCTCTACATCACGTCCCCAGCCTGAGCAGAGGTCCAACCCCTGCCTAATCCCAGAGCACTGGACTGACCTGAGGCCAGACCTGTAAGGGCCAGCCAGGAGAGCCCTGGTGATGCAGTGCTTACAAGCGGGGGCTGCTAACTCTATGACCAGCAGCACAGAAACACAAGTGGCTCTGAGGAAGAAAGACAAGGCTTTCTCGAAACCCCCGTCAGCCCACAGGGGGCAGTTCTGCCTTGTTCTGTAAGGTCACTTTGATTCGGAGTCAGCTCAATGACTCTGGTCATTGTCCTTAAATAAGGACCACCCACATTCTCACGTGACCTGTCCTAAGAATTCTCTGTGTGTGCCACACTTCTCTCTTTTCACCATCCTGTTAAGTAACTGGCCTTTTGAAACCTCTTCCACAGATTACATAACGGAATCCAGATAGCTTAAGTAACCTGCCCAAGGGGTTAAGTACTGGTGAAAGGCAGACCAAACTCTGGCCCCATAAGCCGTTCTGGTGTGGATAGGGTTGATTCGGGGTGTTGGGGTTGGCTCTGAGGCCACCCAGGATGAGATATCGAGGGCATGCCTGATCATTCAGCAGCAGTGTGATCTCTGCAGCTTACATACCCTCTCTGACTTTCAGCGGCCACTTCTTAAATATGGGATTCTTCAAAGATCCCACAGCAAATAGTTGTGTGGTCTAAACCACATTAGTCAAGAGGGTGGAAATGTAGTGGTTCCTGGACCCAGGAGGTCTGGCGGCATAGTGGTTATATGTTAGGATGCTAACTTCAAGGTCATCACTTCAAAATCGTCAACTGCACCTTGGGAGAAAGAGGAGGCTGTCTAGTTCTATTAAGGGCAACAGTGTCAGAAACCCACAGAGGCAGTTCTATCCTTTCCTATAGGGTCACTGTGAGTCAGAATAGAATCCATCGCAAACAGTGTGGTTTTCGAATGTTGAGACCCATGAACAATTCTGGCACTATTCAAGACAGTTACCATTCCCACTCACTTAGCTCACTTAGCTCAGATGGCATGACCTGTCCCCAAACCACCCAAGCAATAAATTTCTTTAAACCATGTCATCTGTTGTCGAAAACATTGCTTTCTGAATATTCAGAACTCGGGAACATTTTTGAAGTTTTTATGGAAGTGATTGCTTTTTACCTAACAAACTTAGCATTTTAGGCACCTCCTGGGTGTCCAGTTCATCTTCATAATACTGATTATTATTAATCCTTCTTATTTCCCTAGTAAGGAAGCAAGCTGAGGGAGAGGGCTGTCTTTGTTATACTTAGCAAACTTATTTGGTTCAGAAGAAACATCCCGAGTTTACTGCTACTCCATTAAAAAGTGATACTGCCTCTTAATGAGGACCCTGTCTTTAATCCAGATGTTTATTTTTGTAACTGTGGAGAGGGTGTCAGAGTCAGACGGGGTAAAAGCCAGCACAGTCCAATCATTTACCTCAGGATGAAAATCACTAACCACAGAGCCAGGGTCAATATTAGGGCAAGTTACATATCAATTTGGAGTCATTCGTCTCTGTCCATTCTTGATCTGAGAGAGCAGATTGGCCCTTAGCCAACCTGTGAGCCAGGCCAGGCTGGTGCAGACTAGGACTGAGAAAAACATGAAGAGAGAAAAACTAGAAGAGGGTTCATGCTTCTGGAGTTGAAAGGTCAGACCACCTTGTGGTTACCCTGTCCATCTCTTTTCTGAATGCAGTCCTCAAGGTGAGCCCATTCCAGGTTGCCGGAAGGGGGTGTGAGGCTGGACTCCAGGGCCCCCAGGTACCCTTCCTGGTTTTCCATTGAGTCTCTGGAAGGTGGCACTGAATGGAAGCAAATTGCCCAGCCAGAAGTCTCCCTGGATTAGCAACTAGAAATTAACAAAGTGCCACAAAGCAAGTGGTCTTCAGCCACTGGCCAATGTTGAAGATATGGCCAGTTCATAGACCAGCACAATCAAGTGATGGTCAGGATACATTGAGCCACATGAAAGGATTGGTTTCCTGGTGCACACTGAAGCCATAAGTCCTCTTGTCTGCAGTCTATTATGTGTACAGTCATACCATGAGAGAGTTTGGGTCCTTGTAAGAATGACAAAGGGACAGGAAGTAAGCATAGGCTGTTGGGAAATTGACACCCGGAGACTTGTTCAACGCACAATTGCTGCCCACCTTCCATAAGGATGTCAGCTGCAGAGTGCATTAGAGTAAAGTAAACCGAGGTCTTTTGAGATCATCTCATGGTTCTGGGTGTTAGACACCCTCATCAGCATGCTCCAGCCCATGATCCTTTGGGAAGATCCTCCCTGGTCTCTCCCAGTTTCTGGTCACTTGCGGCATTCCTTGGCTTCTTGATATATCTTCACAGGGTTTAGTTCCCTCTGCCCCTCTGTCCCTCTATGTCTTTTCTCCTCCTTTACAAGGACATCACTAAGACTTGAACCAGCACCCACCCCACAGTAATATACCCTCTTGTTAAAGACTAGCATCTTCAAAGACTATTTTTCAAACAAGGTTCCTTTGTTTACTAGTTCAGGGGTTTGGACGCCAACATATCTTTTTCTTGTGAGACATAATTTTATCGTAATTCTGATCACTCATCTCCATTGAGCACATATCTGTGGTGGACACCCAGCCAGAGACGAGGCATTCTTGAACCTTCAAACAACTTTCTTTGGTGGACATTCCTTATCTCGATCATCCAAGTGGTGACAGGCACACGAGTAGCCAAGCAGCATATAGGAAACAACATAGAAGGGACTCCAACCCAAAGGGACATGTCTCCAAGTGAAGTCAGGGTTAGAAGTAGGTAGTTGCTGCTTATCCAGAGCCCACTCTGTCTTCTCCCCACACCCACAGACCTCTGGTTGTTGTCAGCACGGCAATGTGCTTCAGTGCCAGGTGGCACGTTTGCTTTCCCAGAAGCCCTTGCATCTGGGATAATCACGTGACAGGGCCTTGACCTGTGACTTTTAAAGGAAAGTCTTCTGGGAGAGGGGAGTCTTCCAGACCAGTGCTTCTTTTCATGGAATCCAGTGGATTCACTCAGTCTGTGGTTCCTTCTCTCCAGCCTGAGATGCACTCTGTCAACTTGGAGCTGGTTTCTTATGGCCATGAGAGATAAATGGAGGGATATCGGAGACCAGAACAGGCGCCACTGAGCCACTGCAATGATACTTGCAGTTAGCTTTCTGAGGGACAACAGAACCAAACACCCACAAAACAAGTCCTCTTTGGCTCCCAGCTTATCTGGCTGCTCATTCCTCACAGCTGGATCCTGCATATCTGAGGGGGTCTAGCTAATACCACCCATGAGGGAAAAGACATAATGTATGCATTAAATACAAAACCTAAAGAAGTACAACATCAGAACAACTAGTTGAGCCTGGCCTTGACAGCCAAAAAGCTCATCCATGCTCTCTGTGCTCCCTAGTGTCATCTTTGCCTCATGAACTGGCTTTGCTTGGAAAGGCCTTGCTGATTCGCTGCTGTTGGGAGAATTTGGGCCCTCATCTCCAACCCTTTAATTGCTCCTATCATGTACTAATTAGCATTTAATCACCAGCAACGTGGGCCTGAAACAATAAAGCAACCTCACCCCCTCTTCTCAGATGAAACACGAGGGGTCAGAGATAGCCCATCTGCATGAATGGCATAATTAGAACCCAGAACTTTCCCAATCTGAGATTTGGTTGCAATGAGGTTTCTTAATGAGCCTCTGCACTTTCTTCTCTGCACTCTCTGGTGTGAATAATTAAGCCCGGCAGGATTCCTTTGAAAAGCAGCCAAGTTCCAGGTATCTAGATGCAAGTTATAGGACCCTGGAAAGTCTCCTCCACCAGCTGGAAGTTCTTGGGGCTGTGAAACTCTTCATTGTTTTGGGTGGGGCTCCCTTGGTCTTGCGATAGGGAGGGAACTGGTCTTGCCAGGGAGAGTCAAGCATGAAAGAGTTTGACTTCAGGGCATTCCTCAAGCATCTTCCAAGAACTTGGCCACCAAGGGGCGGGTCTGATTCTCTTGCATTGCGCCAACATCCCCATCTGGTTCTTTCCACCTCCGTCTCAGGAAGGCCATCGAATGATTATCAAAGTGAGAGTCCCTGACCAACAGCTACCCTGGCACCCCTGGACTTACTAGGAGTGAGCTCAGACCCTCCCCACACCCTTCCCCCTAACACAGAGACTCTTGGGGTGGCACCCAGCCATCCACATTTGCAAAAACTCTCCAGATCATCCCGATTAATGCGGGACTAAAGCAGGAATGCCCTACACTGCATCTAAAATCAGGAGCGTTGCTATCCAGTCGATTATGACTAATGCTAGCTCACCTGTGCAGGGTCTGTGCTCATGCATGGGTGCCCTGGTGGTGCAGTGGGTTATGGGTTGGACTCAAGGTCAACAGTTTGAAACTAGCAGAGACACTGAGGGAGAAAAGTGAGATGGTCTACTCTCATAAAGATTGATAACGTTGGAAACTCACAGTGACAGTTCAGCTCTATCCTATCATCAGGTTGATATGAGTTGGAATCAGTTCAGTGGCAATGACGGTGGAGGGGTGTGTGTGTGTGTGTGTGTGTGTGTGTGTGAGATCTCTCGTGGCAGATTGCCAGGCCTTTCTTCAGAAGTGCCTCTCCAAACCCAAGCCTGACTATTGTGAGAGGACAGAGAACTGCCCCAAGAGCTCTCCAGGACCTCATCTCAACAGAAGCAGACTGCCATGAACTGTCCAGTGAGTAGCCAAGTGCTTTACCCACTGCACCACCAGGGATTCTTGAGATACCTCTGAGTGACTCCCAAGGGCCTATCTTTGAGTAACTGGTCCAGCACCTACTGGTTTGCTCCACCCAGGGTCGCCCGTACAGTATCAGAACCTGTGTTCCATAACAGAAGGGGACACAGATGCAGCTAATCAAAAAGACCGAGGCACAGTGAAAGGGCATTTCTCAGTAGCACCCAAAACCTTTTCTTCAGTTATATCCTAAAGATCATGGAAAGGAAGATGCGCAGGTGGGATGAGTAGATGTTGAAGGAGTTGGGGCAACGCTCAGACCTACTTTGGGTCATCTCTCACAACTACATTCTGAGCCCCAAATCCCCTTCCTTGTGCCTCATGTTCAGGATTGCTCACTTAGGAACCTTTCATAGAAAACATGGGGTGGTTCTGTATCTATCTCCCCAGCTCTGTCCCACTGCTAACTCTTGATGGAAGGTTCTTTTAGGAAGAGGTATTCCCAGGCAGCTTTCTCTGTGCTGCCAGCTCAAAAGGCACCCCTTTTTGATGTAAATGTGCATTAGAATTACTTGCTACCTGCCTATAGCTCCTCAAACTGATGTGGACAGTGTCTTGTAGATAGTGCAACTTCTGTGACATGCAGTGGGCCCATCAGGAAGGTTTTGTCAATGTCTAATTATGAGTGCAGTAAATACCTATTTAGGTAATTGGAAGAGGAATCTGTCCAGTGTTGTTCTTTCCTTTGCTCCCCCGTCCCTTGTTGTGATCATTCTGTCTTGATTAGAGGTAGAAAGGAATTTTGATTTGTTTTTTTTCTTTTCTCCAATTCCAGAAGGCATAATAGAGGTGTCTCTTCTCTTAAACCTGGGTCAATCTGACAGTGTGAGAGAGTCAATGATTAATAGCCTAGTTTGCTGGAGTCTTAAGACACCATATTGTCTCATCACTATTTCTCTCCTAGGTCAGCATCTATTAACCAAGTATCTAGTCTGTGCTAATAGGGAAAGGCTGGAGAAATAACAAGATTATACAGAATGGGGTTGACTCTGATGGGTGTTTCAAACTTGGCCTGGGACACAGACTCAGATTACCAAAAGAACCTGAGCACAGTTCGGGGTCATTTCTCAGTAGAGCACACGGAGTTTCCTGAGTTAGATCTTAAATATCATGGAGGGTAGGGCACGGGGTGAGGACCATGAGGAATGTCAGGAAGACTGGGACATTGGCCAGCTATGATTCCTGGGAAGGCTTGATGGAAAGGTATTCCTTTGGGATTGGATCCTAGAAATGATCACTTCTGGATTTGATCATCTACCTATTACTGGCACTAAGCACCAGCTGTAGGATGCTTACAGTTTGACTGGAGACCCAGATCATTTAAATGCATGAGCCCTATACCGTGGATAAGTATTCAGCTGGTAACTGAAAGGTTGGTGGTTTGAGCCCACCAGCCTCTCTGCAGGAGAGCAGACAAGTTCTAGCTATCTGCTTCCAGAAAGATTGCCGACCTGTAAGCTTTGTGGCACAGTCTTACACTGACCCATCATGTCACTATGAATCAGAATCTCTCAGTGTCAAAGAACCACACACACTATGCTTTGGAGCAAACCAACAAGGCAAGAGGCATTTATTCCAGCCCTATTGGAGGAGGACATGCTTGTAGATAGAGTTGACTGTTACTTCTGAGGCATTGGAATCTGCATCTGAGATAGCTCATGGAAGTGAAGGAGTAGCCAGAGGAAAAGCCATAAGTACTTTTCCCCAGGCCAGGGGATGAGCTTAAACAAAGACACAGAGACCCTGGAAGATGTTCCTGATAGTCAGTTCTTGGTAGATGAGGTACAATAGCCCGAGAAAGGGATTCTCATATTTGTGTCTGCATTGGAATACCTTAAAGGGCTTGTCAGCACAGAGAATGTGGCTCCCACACACAGGGTTCCTGTTGCAGAAGGTCAGAGGGGGGCTAGGTATGCATTTCTAACCAACTCTTAAGTGATGAGGTTAGTGTTGTTCTGGAGACTCTGAGAAATACTGAGCCAAGGACAAGTAGAGTTACCAAAGCATCCCACAATATTTTGTACAAGTCTGCATCCTGGGAAGAGGGTCCCAAAGTGCTGACAGCTACAAGTGTTGGAGCTGGTATGGGAGCAACAGTGGACTCCAGCTTGCCCATGATTGTGAGGATGGCACAGGGCCAGGCAGTGCTTTGTTTTGACGTACATGAGTGGCAACTGACCCGACCACACTGAAAAACAGCAACAATGTAGGGACCCAGGTTCTGTGCAGTGGCTATTCTCCAATGTTTCCTGCTTTTCAGGGCAGTCATGGACCATTGACTGAACATCTACAAAAACACTAGGGCATCCTGTTGCTGTCTTATAAAGGAGGAGCTAGGGGAGGGGTGTGTGTGCAAAGAGAAGCAAGATGGTAAGCTATGATTACCCATTCCTGTGCCCAGCAGCCTAAGGTGGTGGAGGATTGCCCAGTCAAAGAAACGGATCTGTACTCTCCATTCCAGCTACAGAAGATCACTAAGATGAATGTCAAAGAGGGTCAATAGTGTAGTAAACACTGATTACCAGCCATTTAATCTCTATTAAGGGTTGCACAAACAATCTGCGTAACTAGATGGGAAAAAGAACACTGCTTTATTATGGCACTTACCACTTGTGCAAGGAATTCCACTAGTATGGTGGTCTGCACATTGAGCTGCTAATCATAGGGTCAGTAGTTCAATCCCATTAGTTGCTCTGAGGGAGAAGATGAGGCTATCTACTCCAGGACAAATAGAAAGTCTTGGAAATCTAAAAGGGAATTTATACTCTTCCTCAAAGGGTCACTGTGAGTCGAGAATCAACTCAATGACAAGGAGTGTTGGGACTGTGTGTGCGCATGTGCACATATTACAGTTAAATAACAAAGTATAACAGATTGCAAGTGTTTCTAGTTGCCACATGAAAATAAGCATAGGGTTGGTGGTTGGACTTAGTGAACCTTACAGATAGTGTGAACCTTACAGATAGTGTGTGAGTCTGGGTTGACTAGAGAGACAAATTCATAGGCACTCTTATGTGTGAAAAGCAGAACTTTACATAAAAGAGTAATTGTATGTTAAGAAAGCTTTCCAGCCCAATTCTGATCAAGTCCGTAAGTCTGATATTAGCTCATCTGTGTGACACCAATCTATAACTTCCTCTTCAGACTGATGGAACACATGCACGGATGCTGAACGCAGGATGATCACAGGCTAATTGGTGCAAAGTCTTGTGTATCCAGTGGAGGTGGAAGCATCTCAGCACTGGCGTGGGTTTCCACATTGTTCCTCCAGCGCCAGGGCCCTGGCTGCCATCAGAGAGCCTCTATGTAGCTTGTCAACTGGAATGTCACACAGGGAGTGAGTATCTCCCTTTGCCCCTTTGCTTTGCACCTCCCAAATGAGGTCATCAAGCTGTGACCTGATTGACTGGCTCGACTCCAGACCCCTTCACTCTAAATAGTCTCGTTACCCCAGATTATGTAACTACCACAGAAAGACCCACACAAAATGATGGAGAGTGTGTTAGTCTGGGTAGATTAGAAAAACAAATCCAAGGAGACTTATGTGTATAAGAATGAGCGTCATATACAAGAGCAATTTTTAATTACCAAGGTGGTGCTGAGTAATTTTTTCTCTGGCAAGGGTGTCAGGTCAGATAACCTGGGAAACTAGGCAGAGTCAATAAGAAGAATGAACATTTGTTGAGCTTTGTCTGAGGATCAAGAAGTGGGTTGAACTAAAAGTCTCAGTATTCAGGGCTCATTTTCATTTAATATTGACTGCAGGCATCCCTGTTCCCCCCTGTTGTTCACACACATGAAAGAAAAAAATGTTATCCGGAGCCAGAGGAAGTATCTGAGGGCCCAGCCCAAATACCAACTACATGAACAGCTTCCCCTCTCCCCAGAAGACTTTAGTTTAGAGCACAGCACTGAAGCTGCAGTTTGGAGAGAGGGACATGTCAGATCAGTGCACATAGGAGCAGATGAAGGGAGAGGAAGAGAGAGTGGACCACATCTTGCCCATCAAGCTTTGAGGACGATATCCACGCTCAGAACAGCCAGTACGCAGAGAGGGCTATATGGCTGGTCCCACTATGAGACATGACATCCCTGGCTGACTCAAGGACCTATGGGGGACAACACTGGAGACACAAGGTCAGGATTTCACCCAGTATGACCCCACCACACTGAGGCAAAACCCTAAGGGCGTACAGCAGAGCAACAGGGGGAACAGAGCATGGAGGGCTCGAAGGAGTGCCAAGGATAGACTTTGAGGCCAGGATGTGGTACTACATTGGACTCAATCAGAGGATACTCCTAAAGGTCAACAAACAGACCTTGAACTATTTACAGGTTTTTCTTTTTATTATTATTTTTTAACTTATTTATATATTTTTGTTATTGTCAATTTGTTTTCCTTTGTCACTCCATCTTTCTATGTCTTATTTTTTGTGTGAATATTATTATCTCTGAAGTTCTATCTAGATAATATAGACTAGATGAATTGTCTGAAGGTGAAAACAATGAGACCAATGGTTACAGGGAATGGGGCAAGGGAGAGGGAGAGGTGGGAGAAAGAAGTGATATTGACCAACCTGGAGACAAGGGAAAAACAAGTGATTCAACATCAGTGGTAAGGAGGGTGTGAGAGAACTGGTTGGGAATTATCAAGGAGAAGTTAACCAAGAGAAATTACTGAAACCCAAATGAAGGCTGAGCATGAATTTGGGAAGAGGGGAGAGTAAAAGGAAATAGAGGAAAGAAATAGAAGGCAAAGGGCACTTATAGAGGTCCAAATACAGGCATGTACATAGGTAAATATATTTATATATGAGGATGGGGAAATAGAGCTATATGCATAGACTTATAGAGTTAGTGTTAAGGCAGCAGATGAATATTGGGCCTCCATTTGAGAACTTCCTCAATGTAAGAACACTTTGTTCTATCAAATTGGCAGTCCATGATGCTCACATTCCTGACATGATTGCTGGGGACAAGAGTGTACATAAGCAAAAATGGTAAAGAAAGCTGATGACTCACAGCTATCAAAAGATATAGCATCTGGGGTCTTAAAGGATTGAAGATAAATAAGTGGTCTTGCAGCTCAGAAGCAATAAAACCCACCAGAAAGAAGCACACCAGTCTGCATGACCATGGAGGTTGAGGGGATCAGTTATTAGGCATAAAAGAACAAAAAAAAATCATATCATTGTGTGCCCATCCTCCTAATATAATTGCTGAAGACAATTGTGTGCATAAACAAAATTAGTGAAGAAAGCTGATGGTGCCTGGCAATTAAAAAATGCAGCGTTTGGGGTCTTAAAGGCTTGAAGGTAAAAAAGTGGCCATTTAGCTCAGAAAAAACAAAGGCCTCATGGAACAAGCACACCAGCTTGTGTGACAATGAGGTGTCAAAGGGATCAAGTGTCGGGCTCAAAGAACTAAAAGTTATATCATTGTAAATGAGAGGTAATACAGATTGGGAACCCAAAGCCTATCTGTAGGTAATGGGGCATCCCCTTACAGAAGGGTCACAGGGAGGAGACCCAATCAGTGTCCTATGTAGCAATGATGAAACATACAACTTTTCCCTAATTCTTCAATGCTTCTCTGCTCCTCCCCACCCAACCAAAATGATTCCAATTCTACTTTACAAATCTGGCTAGACCAGAGGATGTACACTGGTACAGATAGGAACCAGGAACATAGGGATTCCAGAAAAGGTGATCCCTTCAGGTCCAGTGGTAAGAGTGATGAGACCAGGAGGGTGGAGGAAAAGTGGGGTAGAAAGAAGGAACCAATTATAAGGTTCTACATATAACCTCCTCCCTGGGGTTAGACAATAGGGAAGTAGGTGAAGGGAGACATTGGACAGTGTATGATAGGACAAAATAATAATTTATAAATTATCAAGGGTTCATGAGGGAGGGGGAAGCAAGGAGGGAGGGGGAAAAGGAGGAGCTGATACAAAGGGCTTAAGTAGAAACCAAATGTTTGGGGAATGATGAGGACCACAAACGTACAAATGTGCTTGGCATACAATGAATGTATGTATATACAGATTGTGATAAGAGGTATATGATTTAAAAAAATAAAAGAAAAAATGGAAACTGCTACTATCCAGTTAATTCCAACAGAAGGCAACCCCATATATTGCAGAGTGAAAGGGACACCATAGTGCTTCCTGGCCAGAATGGGCCCAAACCAGGCCAGGACTGCAAGCATGGCGAGCACTGGGCAGTGTTATCTCCGAGCCAGAATTGACTTGATATCACTTAGCCAGAAGCACAGCTTTGGCAGATCTAGTGCGCCTCATTTCTGGGGTGCCTCTGGGCAGATTCACACCTTGCATCTTGTGATGGACAGCCAAGAACACACTTCCTGGGCCACATTCATTCCCCCTTTTACAGAGGGGAAGACTGAGGCAAGAGGCAGAAGGCAAGTGCTCAGCCCAGATTTCTGGAACAGGGGAGAGTGAGAGTCTCAGACTTCTCTGGAACTTTAGAATGATTATTTAGACTACAGCAGTACTACTCAGAAACAAAATAGCCATATTATGATAAAAATGTGCACATCTAGGTTCACTTGGTAAACCCACTCCTTAACCACTGCCTACTTGACAGTTCTGCCAGGAGCCACACTGAGGAAATAGCCCTACTGGGAAGGCCTCACACCACTCTGGCCTTTTTTTGTCCCAATGATTTTATTGGGAGCTCTTACAGCTCTTATAATATTCAATACATCATTTGTATCATGTATATTTGTACACATGTTTCCATATTCATTTCCAAATATTTTCTACTTGAGCCCTTGGTATAAGCTCCTCCTTCCCCCTCTTTTTTTTTTTAAACAAATCATTTTATTGGGTGTCACTCTGGTCTTTCAGATCCAGGGGCATGGGGCATGGCCATCAGCAGACCTGAAAGTTAGAGGAACTTGTATGTGTATGTCTTATGGATTCCTCCAGAGTCCCCTGAGGCCACCACGCTTGACAACCTGCATCCTCCTCCTGCTCCCCATTGGGCTTTGCCAAGCACCCCCCACTGTGTTCATGCAGAACAGTGTCCCAGTGGGTCAATGAAGACGAGAAGGGAGACGGAGGGATTAGAAAGTGATTTTTCCTCCCTTGTTCAGCTGCCCAAGACGGCGAAAGCATGTCCAAGTGGGGCCTCAGGTCAGCTGATTTCACCCACTCCCTGACTTGAGTCCTTTCCAGCTCATATCAGCTCTGTATGACAAAGGAGGACTGCCCCCTTCGGTTTCCCAGGCTATCAGTTGTCAGAAGAGCAGACTGCCCCATCTTTCTCTCAGCTCACCAAATGGAACCGCTGAGCTTGTTGTGAACAACCCAACACTCAGCCCTCTGTGTGACTAGGGCTTCTCACTATCCTAAGGGCGCTCTTTTTTCTATAGAGTTTGGGGTCTACTATCTTGCAAATTTTTTTTGAGCACTTACTTTCAGTGTGACTTTTCACTAGGCATTTGAATAGATTTCTTTCTCAAAAGGTTTACTTAAAGGCATGGTTCTCAACCTGTGGGTCACAATCCCTTTGGGGGTTGCCTAAGACTGGTGGAAAATACATATTTCCAATGGTCTTAGTCATAAAGTGACAAGATTTTAAGCGGGACACAATTGACCCAGGGCGGTGTTCTTGATTAAAAATTTGGTCTATATGGGGCAACAAAAATGTTCATAGAATGCAAAAATAGTATTGTAATATACTTATTTTAACTTTAAAATGCCGCGGGATGTTGTTAAATTGTTAAAAAGTGGGATGTCTGGTCACCTTATAGGAACCACTCTACCCTCTATTATTTCCAGGCGGGTCCACCCACATGCAGATATGCCCACCTACAAGTACCTGGTGTGAAGACTGTTACCCATGTTCCACCATACCTCAAGGCAGAATTTCATTTATATGTCATTAGAAATAAATATTTCACACTTATAATTGCATATTGCTTTTTGGGATCAATTTCTATGCTTTAATGATGTTCAATTTTTCAATGAAAATATATCCTATCCAATTCTTCAATGAAAATACATGATATGATATTTCATAACAGTAGCAAAATTACATTTATGAAGTAGTAGCAAAAATAATTTTGTGGATGGGCATCACCAACATGAGGAACTGTGTTAAAGGGTCATGGCATTACGAAGGTTGAGAACCACTGACTTAAAGGGCTCATCCAGTGATCAGAACCCTGGCCTCTGGCATTAGGCAGCTTAAGCCTGAAATCCACCCCACCGCACAGTGACAGTCTTACAAAATTACAGCTCTCTGCCTCTGTTTCTCCATCTGAAATACAAAGACTCAGATAACTCACCTCATAAAGGATTCAAGGGAATCATATACATATTAAAAAATGGAACCTGGCACATGAGATACCATCCCTAAAGATTTGGTGACATTTTGATGATGATTTGTGGGAGTTCTAACTTGTATCTCTCTTCTTAATGTGCCATGGCCACACCAACTGGGCAGTTTTCTTCGTCTTTCGGATAATCAGGTGTTTCCTCTGTAGAATGGGCAGAGTGCACGAACAGGGCGAGTGAAGAGGGTGAAAGATCCCCAGTTTCAGTTGAAGAGTCTCTTGTCCAAACAAAATTATTTATAGGTCAGGGAGGTCGGGGGGGGGGCGGTGGTGGTGGTGGGGAGAAGTAGAGTTTGGCTGTCTTACAACACATCTCAGACCTTATTTAGAGTCGAGGACTGCTTGGGAGGCACCATGGTGGTCTATTGGGTTATGATTTGACCAGCTCACTGCAAGGTCAGCAGTTCAAAAACACCGCTACGCCTTGGAAGGAAGATGAGGCTCTTTGTTCCTGTAGAGATGTGCTGTCTCCCAACCCCCCACGGTCACTTCTGCTCTGTCCTCGAGGGACGCTGTGAGTTGGAACGGTCTCAGCAGCAGAGAGTTGGGTTCTTATTTGTAAAACTGTTTTATTTGTGGTTTCAAAGTCCTCTCTTTCTTCTTCTGAAAAGGGGGGACCACGTAGCATAGACCTCACAGGATCATAGCAATAAAGAAATGCACCTGAATATGTATTGTTTCTGGTGCACCCTTGTCTTGATTTTATCCTTCCCTGCAATCTCCGTGCTTGGAGAGACCTGGCTCTCACACTGCTCCCTCCCCAGAGTCCCCTGGAAGGAGGCCGGCCCTTGGAAGGGACACTGGAAAGCCACAGTTGTGTGCCCTCTGACCCTCTGTTCTCTTTGATGGGTGCCTGGGCCAAGATGGGTAATCAGTCCCCTGCCAGACAGGGGAAAGACACGTGCTTGGAAGTACTCAGAGTTCTTGCCTGAAGGTTAAGCTCAGTGAAGGCTACCAATCAATGGGCTTTTCAATATGCCCAGTACGTTACCACCTGCATGGCCTTTTACTCCTGTGCGTATTCATGATAGTGAAACCTGAGAGTGAATGGAGCAGATGAGACAGAAGGGCTACTGGCGCTTAATACAAGCATTTTTAGAACCTGGGGGGAGGGTGGGGAATCTTTCTCCTGCCCCCAATGCTCAGCTGTATTGAGCTGAGTCAAATTACTGAGCATTCTGACAGAGTCTGGCTGTCATTGATCAGCCCTCAAGCCCTCTTCTGCATTGCATCACTATCTCAAGAAAGACCGTGTTCTCAGAAGCGAATATGATCTGGGAATGACCCCTGGGCTGCAGCCTGCCCACTGTGAGAGAGAGGCATTCTGGGAGATCGGCAATCGATGGACGGGAGACACACCTGAGCTCTGAGGGTAGGTCCTACCTGCTCTGCTCCCAGTCAATGTGCCTGCAGCGAAGTCAGCCAGCCATGGCTGTCAATAATGCCAGAGGGGGAGTCCTGAACACTCAATATGCCAAGGAAGAAGGGTTAAACAGAGTTTGGCCACCCACCTTTGATTTTAATATTGAGAAGTATGAATTTATCTGCATTCGTTGGGACTTTATAAGCAGTGTGGGAGCTTTGGCCATGGGATGATACTTGTTGAGTGCTGTGATTTAGTGTGATTTAATCACAAGTGTGTGGGTTGGGCAGGAGACTGGATGGCACAGGGCTTAATTACTTTTCTGCCAACTGAAATGTCCATGGTTTCAACTCACTAGCCACTCCACAGGAGAAAGGTGAGGCTGTCTGATCCCTAAAGGTTTCCAGTCTCGGAAACCCAACAGAGTGGTTCTGCTCAGTCCTAGAGAGCTGCTACGAATTGGAATGGACTCAACAGCAATTGTTGTTTTTGAGTGGTGTGTACAGGGTGTGCATGTGTGTATCCAAACTAGCTGAGGAGTTCTTTGAAAAGAGGCCAGGTCTTAGAAATTGAAAATCACTCGTTCCCAAAATTGGGCATAGTGAAAGTTCAGCCTCTGCTGTTGTTTCTTACATTTAAATCAAGTGTTGTCATTGCTGTTATAGTAGTCATTGTTGTGCTATTCCTTTCATGAACAAAGTTCCAACTCATCACAAACAAACATATCTGGCATCCAGAGGAGTATTAAGAGTTCCCTGCTAGCCATTCCTCAGTGTCCAGACTGCTTCCTCAGGGAAATTTACCTTCATAATTTAGGTTGGGTTTCCGACATATTTTTTTTCTTATACAAAAGTCCTATAAATAAATGAACCTATGTGCTCATTGGAGAATGTTTTTTAACCAAAGGGACGATATGAAATACACAGTTTCTCAACTCATCTTATTCATTCTGCAATAGTTGGATTGAATTTAGCTGGAATTCCCATCAGATTTCTAGTGAAGGAAAAGGAAAGTCATTCTGAGCTGTCAGTAAGGTTGAAAACGAAGAGGGTGGTCAGTCTGGTCCTCTGGAGGGAAGGAAGAAAGCAAAAAATCCAGACTTTAGTCCACCTGAGCTTCCAGGCCAGGCAAGAAGGAAGCCCAAGATCAGAAGGGAGGGGGTGAACAGGAGATAAAGATTATACAGTGAGTTATGGGAGCAGATGGCCTGGGTGGTGGCCTAGATGCCCATGGTGTGGTAGCTGTTCCCTAAAGGTAATCTTCCATGACGCCCACCTCCAGACGTTCACATCCTTGTGTAGTCCCTTTCCTCCCTGAATCTGAGCAGAACTAACATTTGGCTTCGTCCTCTAGAATGAGGACTAAGATAGAGAATGAGCTGTAGAATGCAGCCACAACACTGCAACATTGGTTCCAGAACAGGCACTTCAAAAGACTAGCTGTTACCACTTTTAAAAAAAATAGATATTATTGGGAGCTCTTACAGCTCTTATACCATTCAATGCATCATTCGTATTAAGCACACTTGTACACATGTTGCCACATTCATTTCCAAACATTTTCTACTTGAGCCCCGGCATAAGCTACTCTTTCCCCCTTTCCTCTAGTTCTTTTGTTTTTTAAATTCTAGCTCCCCATATTTGCCCTCCCCCATGAACCCCTAATAATTTACACATTGTCATTACCTCTTCATATTGTACACTGTCCAATGTGTCACCTCACCCACACCACCCCCCTGTTGTTCACACCCCAGAGAGGAGGTCACATGTAGATTCCTGAAATTAGTTTCCCCTTTCTACTCCGCCATTCTGCCACCGTCCCAGTATCACCACTCTCTCCACTATCCTAAATTCCCCATGTTTCTGACTCCAGTGTATATCCTCTGGTCTAGCTGAATCTGTCTGGTAGGGGTGGGGTCATGATAGTCAGTGGGAGGAAGCATTTGAGAACCAGAGGAAAGTTGCATATCTCATTGCTACTACACTGTACCAAGACTGGCTCATCTCCTCCCTGCAACCCTTCTGTAAGAAGATGTCACTTTACTTATTGATGGAAAGCTACCACTTTTATCTGTCTTGCAGTGCTCATTCTTGAGAGCCTCACTGCACCAGGAAAGCAGTCTAGAACACAGGAAAGATCACTGAGAGGGGCCACTTGCAGAAGCCACATAGAAAGCAGCATTTCTATCCCAGCTTGGATAAGGAGAAAACCAACCAGAATTCTAGTTTTCAGATAATTCCATCCCCAGCCGCCATATGACCACAGTGTTAGGCATACTCTGAGTGAGACAAGCAGGAAAACCACCCTGCTGAGCCCTGTCAACATACAGAATTGAGAAATAATTAAATGGCTGCTGTTTGAAGGTGCTGCATTGGACTAGAGGGTGGGGGGGGGGAGTAGTTGGTTACCCAGCAATAGGGAACTAACCACATAAAAAGAGCATGGTTTAATTTTGTGCGTTCATCTGTGAGCCCCAGGTAGATTTATGGGAACTAAGGAAAGTTGTGGAGGTGGCCATTCCCATCTGAAGGCTAAAGGTCATTGGTACAACTCCTGGGTTTTAAAAGTTCTCACTACAGTGATGAACATCTTACATTTGGAGCTGAATGTGAACTTGGGCTGCCGTTGTGAGACTAGCAAGAAGACTGTGATTTTACCCCTCATGTTCCTGAACTCAAACCCAAGCTACCACCTATTCTAAAGGATTAGAGAGAAGCTGAAAGACTGGATGACGAGGAAACAAATTAGCCAAACCCACTCAAAGGAGGTTCAGTAATTATACATCAAAAAGAAAACCCCCCAGAAAAGGTGTCAAGACAATCTAGGATATCTTTATGGATTCTGGAGAATACAATAATTTGCTAGCAGATTACTTGCTTAGGCCCCCTAGGGCATTGGTTGGCATAATTAGTTAATTCTTGGGATGGCTGGTGTGTGTATGCTTTATTAATTGACATTTTCCTTTAACAAGGAGCATCAGGACCAAGAAAGGGGGAGGGTGTAAAAAAAAAAGGTCATTATCAGAGAATAATGGGTTTTCTTTTGAGAAACCCATGTGCTTAATGAAGATTGCCTCTTTCATCCTGCAGTCTTCCGAAGGTATTTAGAAACTTTATGGGCCTTGAAATGGAGCCACTTCTGGCATGAAACCCGGGAACACCTCTCGCCATTTGAGGACAGGATGTACTGAATGCCAACCGAAACTACCCAGGGCACATAATTACCAGTTGGAATTATCAATTACCACCTGGAATGGCTCCAGGCCCCAGACTCAACTCTTGTGACAAGCATCAAGGGCTATTTAAGGACCACACATGGTTTGACACCTTTTCTTTGGCATCTTCACCACCTGTACCCCTCCCCCCACCCATACCCAGAGTAGAAAGTTTATCAAAGAGATCAGCTGTCTAGCGATCATCGGGGGGTCCAAGTCTGACTCATAAAACATGGCCACAGAGTTGGGCACGTGGCGTGCCTTAGACCCTGTTGGCCAATTTGCCTTGGGTGCAACCTAGGGATTTGGGGCCACAGAGGACCTTCCATCGTCCTTCCCCTGACACAGTCTCTGATATCTGCTCTGAACTTGGAAAACGTCATGCAAGGGTGTGGGCGCCTGGAATCGCCTAGTGAAATATACCAAAGAGACACAAGCGGGGAGGAAGGATGAGCAGAAGCTCCTGAGAGAGAGAGAGAGAGAGAGAGAGAGAGAGAGAGAGAGAGAGAGAGAACATGTAAACATGACCAGTGCACACGTGTTGCTTGCCTGTGTGGTTTGTGGGTGATTGCACAACCAGGTGCAGCTTTGACCCATCCCGTTGCTTGCTCCTGGAGGAGCTCTATACATGCGGCTTCAATGTGTTTGCTGGTGTGGGCTTCATGCCTATTCAACAGATAGCTATCGCCAGCCAACAGCACGGCATCAAGCAACCTAAACAAGGCGCCCTCCTCCAAAGTGCGCAGGCAAAGGGAAGGATGCAGGTGCCTCCGATTCCATGTGGTACAAGTGTAAGGCAGTTGCCAGTGAGGTTAGAAGTGTAAAGTGTCAGTGTCCATCTGAGTGCATGGGCAAAGGCTTAAGTGCACAGTGTGGTGGGTTTAGGAAAGAACAGTTTGGCCAAGAAGCTGCAATGACCTTTGGCCCCTGGAATGCTTGATGGTGTAGCTGGAGTCATCAAGAACTCCTTGGAGATGTGCCCAGGTTGTGGGTGGGGGCTAGCGGCTACACAGAACCCTGAGATGCAACATTTCTGGCCAGCACAATTCCATGCCCATTTCTCTTTACAGCTTAATAGGCATAGACCGTGGATCTTACATTCAGGATGCCAGGCACAACATGTTCATTATATTAGGACAAGGACTGTGTCCCATTACGAGATCAAGTGTCATATGTCCATGTTCTCTTGCCTATTTCTCTGCAATTGGGAGATCTCCAGATAGCACTCAGACCCTCTGAAAAACTTGGCAATCTGGGATTTGTTTCAGCCTGTCTCCCGACTGGTGAATTTGTCTCACTCAGGTTTAGGTCAAACAGAGTCCCAAGAGAATGGAAGGAAAGAGAAAAGAAAGGACAAGAGCACTACATCTCTTTCGTGCTGTTCTCAGGCACTAGCTGAGCCCCTTTCAAGTAATGTCTCTGGTCCGTGTCTTGGAAGCCACAAGACACAGGAAGGTATCATGGCGGTTGGCCTCTGTATTCAGTATATTTCCTTCCTAGAGATTGCTAAAAAGAACTTGTAATTTGTGTTTTGTTTTACTGGCTTATCATCTGTCTTCTCTTTTTAAGGGCTCAACTTTACAATGGGAGATCATGGTCTTTCTTATTCACCAGGCTACTCAATCAATACATATGCATATGTGCAGAACTAACTTATTCTCATTTAACACTTATAACATACACCCCCAAAACTTCACTTCCATCAAGTCAATTCCAACTTATAGCAGCCCTCTTGGGCAGGATAGAAGTGCCCCTGTGGGTTCTCGAGACTGTAAATCTCTACAGGAAGGATGGTCAATACGTTGATCCTGATCAATCTAACTCTTAAGTCTAACCCTAACAATAGACTTAAAAGGAACCTTAACCTTAAATCTGACATCAGCCCTCACCCTAACCTGAACCTGTCTTTTTTTTAACCGCCATGTGATCTACACACACTACATTTACGATTCACTAGTAGATTGCGATCGATGTATTGAGTGCCCCTGCTTTACAGGAATAGGAATCCTCCTCTTTCTCCCATGGAGTGCTTGGTGGTTTCAAACCACTGACCTTTGTGGTTAACAGCCCAGCTCATAACCTCATAACCGCTAAGCTGCCAGGGCATCTGGTCAATCAGCACTAGCATCTATCAACTCCTGGTAGAAACCTTGCCCATATCAGATACAACTTAATCACGTGAACACCGTCCAATATGTTGCCAGGGACAAACCCTTATTGGTGGCACTTTTGTGTTCCTGAGCATCTTAGGAAACACTGGATATTTGTGGTGAAAGTGGAGTATGTGCATGAGGAGGCATAGAGTTCTTTTAGGGACCCAGCAAATGCTAAGCAGGGTTCCTGATCATCTGGTCACACCCACACATGGAGTCCAGGAGGTAGGTGTCTTTATTCAACTTAGAAGCAAAGAAATTGAGCTTTAAATTGTCTAATTAATCCCCAATCACTCCTAATAGCAAAATAAAAAGTGATTAGACCATTTCTTACATGGCTGAACAAGACATATAGCCAGATATAGGCATATTCTTTGTGATGCTGCTTCTGTTGTGTTCATTGCAGAACTCTGATGCTTCTAGCATATCTCTCTCTCTGTCTCCCCCTCCTCCCACACACATTCACACCAATGCTCACATGTTCACACACACACACACACACACATACACACATGAATCTAACACTCAAGCTTCCACATACACTACTAACAACTCCCCCATTCCCACCCCGTATTTCACGAACTTCCCAAATGTAACACAGCCACAAAGAATCCTTGTCCCAACAGACTGGTTACAAACCATCAGATCTAGTTCTCCCCTGTCTGCTGAGACCCAGGGAGCTAAAGGCCGCCCTACAGTCTGGGTTTTAACCGTGGCTTTCTCCTAGGTGAATGTCTGGAAACCGAAGCTGGAATTGCAAGGGGTGGAGAAGGAGGGGAGCAAACAGGACCAAGTCCCTCACCCGCACCCCTGAAATAATGATGGTTGAATCGCCCAGCTAGAAACACATCTGCTTGGCTCTTAAAGTTGATGGTTTGTCACGTTCAGGCGGTGGCTCTGGCAGAAAGAGCTGGTTGGCACACTTGGGAGCTGCACGCACAAGCCGACAGACAGCTAGAGAACAGGGACCCGGGATGGAGTGGTTTTCCAAGGCAGTGGGCCTGCCCAGACTTGCAGCTCCAGGGCGCATTGAGACGTGCACTTTTCCAAGCCTGGCTGTGCTGGCGGAGCCCTGCAGGATCTGAGAGGCTGTCCGTCATCACCAGGTCATTCAAGTCCATCTGCGCTTGTGACATTTTACATCTATTCTGATTTTTGCCCAGTGCTGAGACAGGTCGAATTTAGATGTTCATCCATTCACCAGGCAAGTGTGGTACTGTTGGTACTGGTTGGTGCTCTCAAGTTGGTGTTACCTCACCATGTCCCAAGGCACACCAAAGGGAATCACTGCCTGGTTCCAAGCTAGCCTCAGGATTCTCATTAGGTTTGAGCCCATTGTTGAACCAAGATATGTCAAACCATCTTGTTGAAGGTCTTCCTGTTTACCAAGTCTCATATCCCTCACCAGGGGCTGGTGCCTCCCAATAACATTTCAAAGTATATGTGTGAGACAAATATGATACTATGGAGACAAATATGAGTGTCTATATAGATATTATATGTGTGTATGTATCTACATATGTCACATATATCTCTCATCATAGTTAGCACAGTAGACAAGCAAATGCTAATGGTTTTGGAAATTGGAGCAAATCCCATGTGATCGGGTGTTTGGGTGGGGTAGCCAGATTTAGCTAATGCAATTAGAAAATGCCATTAAGTAGAAGTAAGTCCCAACTCCTGAATAGGAGATAGTTATACTGATTGTGTTTCATTTTGTTTCTTTATCTGGAATGAAAGTTTAGCAAGGTTCCTCCACTTTTTCTGAAAACCTGACTTATAGGGCTTCCTTTTTGCATTTTAGTGGTTAGAAGAAGCTGATTCCAGCTTGCTGTGAAGAACTCTATTGAATAACTAACTCTGCTGAACTTTATGGAGTCACGGGAGGAATCAGCCTGCCTATGGCTGCACAGCTACAGGAGAGAGCAGGTTTAAGTCTGACACCATGATAGGCTAGTCAAAGAACCAATGCTGATAATTCCATCTTCACTTGACCTTCACTACCATTGAGAGGATGCTGATTCATAGAAAACCTACAGGATAGAATTGCCCCTATGGATTTCTAAGACTAACTCTAGAGGAGAAAAAGAATTCTTGTCTCTCTCCTAAGAAGTGGCTGGTGGTTTTGAACTGCTGACCTTGCCAGCACTTAGCAATTCACGTGATCACCACACCATTAGAACTCCTTTACATGAACATGAGATACATGGAAAATCAAGGGCCGGGGGCTCAGAGCTTAGGGTTGTCATCTTTGAGTACCTTGGGGTATGCCCATGGGACAGCCCCTGATTCTGTTTCATTCAGGGTCCTCAACTCATAGTTAAAAACATGTTTTTAGGGAGACAGTCATGTGTTGCTGCACCAAGCACTTGCAAAGTGTCCAGTCTGCACAGAGATGACCATATCATCCAAACACACTGTGAATCTTGAAGACTTAGTCTGCAAAAGTCAACAAGAACAACCCCCTGTTATCAACTTGATTCTGACTCCCAAGGACCCTAGAGGACAGAGAAGACTTCTTGGGTTCTCAGGAGCTACCCTTTCCAGAAGCAGGCAGCTTCAGGCTTTTCTGGTGGAACATTTGGTCAGGGGAAGCTGCCACTGTACGGTTAGCAACCCAGTTCTTTCCCCGGGGTACCACCAACCAGGGTTCCTTTGAAAAGATTCATCCACTCTTCATTGTGGATTCCATAGGATCTATTAAATGATAACATTTTATAGATGTTGGGTGAAATAAAATATTAAATCATCTGCTTCATCATGCTTTAAAAAAAAACCAAGTAGAGAACTTAGTATTTATGGCAGGAAGTTGTTGACATTAGGTGCCAGAGTGTTGGTTCGGACTCATAGTGACCCTATGCTGCTATGCACAATGGAAGGAGATACTTGCTCAGTTGTACACCGTCCTCACAGTTGTTCATATGCTTGAGCTCAGTGTTGGGACCACTCTTTCCATCCACCTTGTCAAGGGTCTTCCTCTTTCTTGACTGCCCCTCTAGGTTAGCAAGCATGGTGACCTGCATGGTTTCTCCCGACAACATGTTCAAATTATGAGAGACACTATTTCACCATCCTTGCCTCTAAGGAGCGTTCTGGTTGTACTTCTGCCAAGAAAGATCTGTTTGTTCTTTGGCAGCCCATGATACTTTCAATATTCTTTGCCAATACCATAGTTCAAATGCCTCAAGCTCTCTTCCATCTTCGTTGTCCAGTGGCCAATTTTTGCACGCATAAGAGGCCATTGAAAAGGCCATGGCTTGGATCAGGCACACCTTAGCCCTCAAAGTAATCTCCTTGCTTTTCAGCACGTTAAAGAGGTTTTGGTCTGCAGATTCACCCAATGCAATGCATCCATTGGTCTCTGTAGTCCAGCTCTTATGAGCATTGAGTGTGGGTCTGAACAACATCTGCCATGCTGTTACTTACTATTGCAGCTGTGAGGACTTTGACCTTCTTTACTATGAGCCATGACCCATCCTAAAGGCTGCAGTCCTTTGCCTTCCTCAGCAAGCGCATCACGCCCTCATTTTCAGCAGGCAAGATTATGTCACCTACATAGTACTAGTTATTAAGAAGGCTTCCTTCAAGTCTAATACTGTATTCTTCACAAATTATGGAGTCAACGATTTTCTGTTATTTTTAAAAGACTATTATTATTATTATTTTAACTTTCAATTCTTCCTTCAGACACAATATGCCCATACTGATCATTAAAAAACCTAGTAGTGATCATACAATTTCAGATTCAAGAACAGTGAACACCAGGGCCTGGGGAGTCTAAGCTCACCTGGGATTAAATGGTGAACAATGAAGATGAAGGTTGTTCCTCCCCTCTGTGGGGTTTCACATTCAAAGAGGATGTGGAGGACAAAAGAGAAATGAGCAAACAAATATAATGCACATGTAGGTCAGAAGGAGACATTGCATCTAATCTGTGATGATGGCCACAAAATAGGCAAAAAATAGGCAAGCAGGATAATGGATAGAAGCACATCTCAGAGCGCTAGTTGGAGGTCAGGTGTCCTGAGAAGACTGCATGAAGGAGATGGCACTTCTGCCCAGCTTTGAAAACATCTTCAGAACAATCCTGAGTATCCACTTAGTATCACCTTTCCCCGTCTTTCCCATCCTTTCTCAGACCAAAGTGAGTGACTTTGAACTCTGGGGGCCTTATAACCCCCATTTCTAAAAGGAAGGGTGAAGGCTCCAACTACAAAGTGAAACGGAGAAACCAAGGAACACTTCTGACCATGCCTTCCAGCCTTTGGCACAGTTCAGTGCTTTCGGAGGTCTGGGTTCCAGCTCACATGAAGTTATGCTATTTTGTGGCTCAGGAGGATGGTCCTCAGGTTGTGCCTATGTGCATCATCACATTGTGATGTGATGTGATTGTGATGTCCTTGGTTTCCCCATCTAAAGGGCAATGTCATGGCTTCTCTCCCCTAAAGAGATGAAGCCAAACTCACTGGCATGGAGCTGATTCGTGCCAACCAAATAGAACAGAAGAGAACTGCCCCCTAGAGATTCCAAGACTGCACATCTTTATGGGACTCAACAGCCTCACCTCTCTCCAGCACAATGAATGGTGTGTTCCAAACTTCTAACCTCATGGTTAGCAGCCCAATGTGTTACCAATAGTGACAAAAGGAAAGGATAAACATTGAGGCTGAGACTATGAAGTGAAATAGCTGCAAAATATTAAGGAAATGAGCAAAACGAAATCCTTCTTTGGAAGGCATATGAAGAATGAAAGGGGGAAAAGGGACAGACAATGGTAGAAAGGAGGAAGAAAGTAGAGGAAAGGGAGTAAAGAGGAGCTGGAGACCGAACAAGAGGTGGAAGAAAAAGAACAGGAGCAAGAAGAGAGAAAAAAGGAAGGAAGGGGAGGAGGAGGAATAGCAGCAGCAGGTATGAGACCAAATTAGTCCATCCTTGGGTTTACCTCAAATCTGTGTTTCCCCCTGCATTTCCCTGAATGTTTGATTGCACCTTGAATCCCTTGATCATATCTCAGAGCCATTGGCAGCTGTCTGTGGTGGCTGGATGGTAGGTGGCCCCGTATGTTACTTAGTGTAGACATTTCACTCACCCAGAGGAGAACAGAGCTCATTGCTAAGGTCAGAAAAATTGCTATCCCTCTTCCCAAGAGGCCTAGGACTAGGGCACTGTGATTGTCCATGTATAGAGCCTTTGCTAAGAAACCCTTGCCTCAAGAGAGAAGAGTAAACGATTGGTTTTCCCAGTGCACGCTTGGGGAATGAGCGTGGTTCCCTTTGTCTAGCAAATACCCACTGGAGGCAATATTTGGCTCAGGCACCCTTTAGCATTCTCTCCCTAGAGATGCCATGAAGTCGGGCCTCAGCAGGGTTTGTCTTGTCCCATGACCGTGTGCCCTCATCTGGGTAGGGGCAGAGCATGAAGTCTAAACTCCAGCAAGGTGCTGGTCCTCCCAACCTATTAGAATCTGACCACCATCCAATCTCTTGGAGGATATATATCCTCCAGCTCCTCCTTTTAATAAAATCAATAGCTGGTTAGAGATCCCTTTAATGGAGATAAAATGAATAGAATCAGGTTTAACCTCATTATGGTGTTGATATATTCTCAATCTTTAACTTTGATAGCAGGGAAACATGATGTAATACAACTACAACCATAGAGGGTCCCTGGAGTAGTAAAGAAACATAAAAATATATTCCAATAAAATATATATATATATATATATATTTCAATGAAGAGCAGGGTTACAGATCAGAGTGCTTCCTTTTTAACAATTGTCCAAGATGATCTGTTTAGGTTTCAAAAATCCCAGGGGAAAGTGGAATGAAAGGATAATGGAATATTTCAACAAACTCTTTTGAAGACCCTTTCATGTGGATTATATGCCCATTTCTGTTCGTAAAAATTCACATTCTTATTTAAAATAAAACATATATAATAAATCATGGTAGATGCTTTTTCATTGCAGTTTTCAGTATGTTAAAACTATCTTTGAAGTCAAGTGAAGGTCTGTGATGGGACGACATCTTTTACAAAGCTATGAAAATAATATAAGAATAATTTAAAGAAATAACCTCCATCCCAACCCCACCTTTCTAATAGATCTGTTTCTTTTCTTTTAAATTTCTTTCCATCTCAGTCTGCATATGCATATCTATAACTTGCAATCAGAGAAAAAGTGCTATTTGGTGCTCTTTCATGTATGCATCCTCTATTCTTCAGCAGAGTCATAATAAACATTGCTTTCAAGGTCACACTACTTCATGGCATTCTAGCTGGACTCATCTTCTTTATTTAATCAAGGAAGAAGCATTTTCTTCTTCTTTGTAGTACTGATCATAGTTACACTTCTCTTTGTGTGATTCTTTGATTAATATCTGTTTCCCCTGGGTGACCGGAAGTTCCTTCATCTATCATATTTAGCTCACTCTTATGCCCCTAACTCCTTGTAAGTACTTATTAACTATTCCTTAAATACATGGTACAGAAATATCTCATCATGTTGATGTTGCAATATTCTTGAAATCATACCATTATGGTGATACACTGATCTGCTTTATTTCATGAGTAAAATAGAGCTTCTTGGACATCTTGATACACCTACTTTGCTTCCTCATTTCTTAAGAATTGAATCATTGCATGGAAGTGTTTGAATAGTTTTATTGGCCTTGGTATATGAAACTATAGGGTATTCCAAATGAGCAAGATATATTTGTAAACAGCCTGTGCATACCAAATGGTCAAATGATTCAAAATCATTTATGGTTATAAAAGAAATATGGATGTAGTGTCACTCACTTCAATCACAAAAATTACTAAGGGGAAACTTTCTAAGCAGGCACCAGAGAGATGGCCACTGCACACCTTTCCTTCTAAGCTGTGTTTCATGCGGGTGTGGATGTGTATGAGAGAATCTGTAGAAAGAGATCCAAAGTGTGTAAAATAGGGACCATACTATGTATCTAAGTTATCACCTTGCTCTCCTCTACTCACTCACTGTGACATAAAGGTCACTCTGAGCTCTCTGGTCAAGTACTCTTCTTGGTTGCATATGATTTCATTGTAAGGATGAGCCATAATGTAGCACTGCCAAACAGACAGATTTAAATACTGTCTTTGATCACTCCCTGCTGTATGTACAGCAGGACAACAAGCTGCTTTTATATGGATATAGACATCTTTAAGATAGATTCTGGTCATGTCCTTGGCCATCATGTCATGTACTTTATAGAGATTTGGAGCAACAATTGATGTTGGCATTTCCTTAGGGAGTCTGTGAACGAAAATGTTCGATAGATATCCAGACATAAAAAAGATGTAGGCTATTTGGTCTGGAGCGTTTATGTAGAAAACCATCTAGGGACTGTCTACCACCATTAGCTTCAAAATTCTCCTAGTGATTCATTTCTGTTGACTCTGATTCATGGACATTTTACCCATAGTCTTACTGTTGTTTTTTAGGAGTCATTGGGCTGGTTCCATTTCATAGTAACCTTATATATAACAATATGAATCCAGCTCAGTCCATCGCCATCCTCACAAGTAGTTATTTGGGGATTCCTTGTTGTGGGGGTGAGGGTCTTCTTTCTTTTCCCTGTGCTCCTCTACTTTCTCCAGCATGACATCGTTCTCCAAGTATGGCTCCCTCGTGATAGTGGGTCCAAAATACTTGAGATGAAGATTACCATATTGGCTTTGAAGAAGTATTCAGGCTGTACTTCTTCCAAAACAGATTTGTTTGTTCTTCTGACAGTCTGAGATGCATTCAATTTTCTTCACCAACACTGCCACTCAAATGTTTCAACCCTTCTTCAGTATTTCTATTTATTGCAAACTTGCACATGTACATGAAAATACCATAGCTTGAGTATGGCACTCCTTTCCTCTCAAAGTAACATCCTTGTTCTTCAACATTTTTAAGTGGTCATGTGTAGCAGATTTGCCCAATGCAGTATGTTGCTTGATTTCTTGACTGTTCATCCCCAAAACATTGATTACGGATCCCACCAAAGTGAAATCCTTTGTAAATTCAAGTTTTTCTCCTCTCCTTTTGATGTTTCCTGTGGGTCTAGGTCAGATTTTGTATAATCTAATGAAACATTGTCTAGCCCTTCCCCATCATTGTGATCCCTGCTACATTTCCATTCATTGTATAACACACCTTCCAAACTAAGGGGGCTCATCTGGGAGCACGATTTTGGGGAAAGGACTCTGTGGTGAACCACAGGGTTCTCATTGGCTAGTTTTTGGAATTGGATTATTGAGTCTCTTCCTACTGTCATAGTCTGGAATCTCTGCTTAAGCCGGTCCAACCTTGGGTTGCCCTATTGGTATATGAAATACCAGTAGCTTGGCTTCTCGTATCACAGCAACACATAGGCTTCTGCAACACAACAAGATGACAGGTAAGTGGCAGAACATGTCAGTAGGTCACTTCTTTGAGCACAGGGGGTCTGACTTGGATTCCTGTTGGCAGCAGTACCACTTATCAGCTAAGGGACTTAGAGTGCTTCCCATCACCTCTGGGAGATTCAGTTTTCACCCTCTGTCAATGGGCTAATTTTAGGACTTTCATCAAAGGGATCATTCTGAGGAATGATTGAGTCCATGGAGCTAAAGCCTGTGGCAGGGAGACCGGTTGGACTCAATAAACTACAGCATGGAAGGGGAAACTTTTCAAGGTTAACTTCTTCCAGAGGTAAAAAGAAAGACCTGGCTGGGAGTGTGATTCTCCCTGTATATGTGACAACTAGGAAAGTGCTCATGCGTCATCACTCAAGGCAGAACAAGAGGCCCCTAAGGAAGATTTTTATTCCAGTCTACATGGGGATTGAACCACTGGAGAAATGGGAAGCCTCCAGAGTTAATGGCAAAAGTTACCCAAAGGTGCCACTTCTGGTTCCTTATCAGTTGGCCCTAACACAAAGGTTGAGATCTTCGACTTTAGCTCAGATCACTGGCTGATATGATCCCTCTGGTCCTCTTCACAGGATAAACCAAGGGAGCCCTGATTGTTAAAGTTGGACCTACCTGAGTTTGAATTCTTTGTCTGCAGGATTTTAGGTGTATCACACCACTTTTGTACTACTCTATTTTTTTTTCCATCCAAGAAATGGACGTGAACACTCCCAATGGGTGAATCTGATTGCCTGTTGGGCTATTTTTAGAGTACCTGGTTAGGCTGCATGTGTGTGTTTTCTGGGCACCGGGAGAAGGCACTCTTGCTTTCACATAAATATCCCTGTAGATTTCCTGTGTACAGGTTCAAGTTTTCCATTTAACATCCTCTATTTCGATCTCTCCCTCCTGACAGGAAGGAAGGAAAATGGAAGGGTAGGGGAGGCCTAACTGTATCACAGGACAGATCTTTACTTGGAATCTGAACCTGCAGCAAGAAGCAAAATATATCGGCGGATAAGAGAAGACATTGCATTGACTTCCACTTCCTTGAAATCTATTTCAAAAATCCTGAGGGAAATGAGACTCTAATAGGATGAACATGGTGGGGGGGCGGGGGCGAGCAGGGACGTGCTTGGGACAGTTCTTGAGGGAATGAGTCTGTTTCAGAGCCAACTGCAATTTACTTATGAGGATCCCTCCCCACTTCTCTCCCCTCAGAAAGGAGGATGCTTTTCCACATATTATGAATCACTCCCCTCCCAAGTATATATGCAATGCAATGTCTTAAATACCTCCCTATATAAAGCTAGACAGTGTTTTTCTCTACGGAGAGAAGGGCTTCATAGTGCATTAATGCTTTAGCAATGCCAAGTTTATGCTCAGTTCAGAAATCGAAATACATTTTAAAACTTATATAAGTATGTATGCACATGTCCTCACTTGTCCACACATGTGGCAGTGTATATGTTGTTGTTTTGATATGTTGGGGTCCAGTAGGTCCCAGCTCATGACAATATCGGTGCTGGAACACAGCCTAATGTAGTGCCATCGTTATGCTCATTGGCATATTCATGTCCTTGGGGCTGTTGGGTCAGTCCATCCCACTGTGAGTTTTCTTCTTGCCCACTAACCCTCTATGGTGACCAGGGGGACTGGAGCCTTCAGCCATGGGAAGACACTACTTTCAAGAGGCATAAAATTTTCAAGGAGGAGACTTGGCCTAGCCCAGATACTTATGTTTCTGTTTCTGTACATCTTTCTGTGTGTTTCTGTACAGTTGTGTGCCTGTGTGTTATTGTTTTCATTAGGTGTCATTGAGCCATTTTGAACTCATAGCAATTCACTGCACCATCAAATGAACCACTACTTGGCCCTATGTTGTCCTTCCAAGTGTTATGTGTAAGTCCATTGCTGCAGCCACTGTGTCCCTCTATCTTGTTAAAGGCCTTCCTCTTCATTCCCCTCCTCCCCCCACTTTACCAAGTATGATGTCCTTTCCTTGGGACTGATCTTGTCTGGCAACATGTCCAAAGTACATGAGAAGAGTCTCACCACCCTTCTCTCTCAGGATCACGCTGGCCATACTTTCTCCAAGACAGACTTGTTTGTCCCTTGGGCAGTCCATGGTACTTGGTATGTGTGTAGACCCAGGTAGTTTAGTTCAGAAGTCTGTGGGCTCATTCTGGAACCAGACTGCCTTGACTCACACCTGAGACAACCACCTCTCAGAACCCTTGTGAATTTCAAAGGTGGCACATGCTTTCTGTGACTCTGTGCATTCCTTGTTCCTTTATCCACGGACATATTGATTGTACCTGCTTTGTGGGATTGCTTTGAGAGAGAAACAGGCAAATGCAGAATAATGTCAGTGACAAAGGTGTGAAACATTGTCATGAGTCCTTCCAAGTCAGTACCTCTGAGGTCCAGACTTTTGCCTGCTCTGTCACCCATCTCCTAGAGCACCTAGTCTGCCCTCTCTCACTTCTATGATGAAGTCTTTCCTGGGACCAGGACTATCACTGGTCAATCAGAGAGACACCTGTGCAAACTGGGACAAGTCAATCACCTTGCCATCTTCTCCCATGCTCCCTATCCAATTTCAGACTTTGATGTCACCAACACTTCATTCCTATTGGTTCTCTGAGACAGGAAATCGCCTTGGGGACCCACTGCGCTCCTCCTGGGTTATTGCTATTCTAGTTTTTCTGGGCAATTGGTTGCCTGGCACCTTCCCAGAACTGGGCATGGTTTGGCCCGTGGGTGAGGCAGGGCTGGGAGGATGCTCAGTGTCTAGGGACCTCCAGAAGGTGACTCAACTCTGAGTGGGGGTGGAGGTGGGTGTTCTTGTCATAACAGGCCCACCTGTTTTTTTGAATGCCCATGTGTGGTGTGAGTCAGGCTGGGATGAGATACGCTGGGTGGCTGCTCTGTGAAAGATCCCCCGAGGCCTGGGACTGGTCTCTTCCTTGAGAACTTGATGGCTGTTATAAATAGGGTCTTCTCATGCCTAAGGGCTCAAGGAACTCTGCTCACCATGCTGGGAGACCATAGGCTTAGTCTCTTGAGCAGTGACCCTTGGCCATCACAACAAGCTGTTATCTAAGTGAACTGGATATTATGCAGTGCTGTGAGGGCCTGCCCATACTCTTCAAAGTAAAGATGTCATGGGTTCAGTTTTCCAGGGACTAAAGAAACTGTGGTAGTCCAGGCATACTAGAGAAACAAATTTACAGATACCCATATGTGTGTACTAGAGAGCATTCTATCAAAGAGTAGGTATATATTAAGAAAACATTCCAGCTCAGTTCAGTCCAAGTCCATAAGTCCAGTCTTAGCCCACATTCTTGATACCAGTCTAGAAATTCCTCTTCAGACTCATTCAACACATGAAATGATGCTGACTGTAGAAAGAGCAGTTCACTGAATGGGAAGTCTTATGGATCTCAGCATTGACAGGGATCTCCATGTTGCTCCTCCAGCTCCAGGGCTCTAGCATAACTTAGTGTATCTTGTCTGCAGGAAGAACAAGCAGAGAGTGTCTTGTCTGCAGTGTATCTTGTCTGCAGGAAGAACAAGCAGAGAGTGTCTCTTGTCTCCAGGGAGGAATACAAGAGTTCCCAGAATCCTCAGAATGTCATGCCCAGAGGGAGGCCTCCTTGGCAATGACCTGATTGACAGTCTAGACTCCACCCCTTCGCAAGTTGACAGGAAACTATGTAACTGCCACAGAAACCATCAGGGTTATTTGTTTCACTATGGCCTCCACTACCATGAAGATGTCCTGGTGGCATAGGGGGTAATAAGTTGGGTTATTTACTAACCACAAGGTCAATAGTTGGAACCTGCCAGCTGTTCCTTGGCATAAGGATAAGGTTTTTAACTCACATTAAGAGTTCTAGTCTTGTTTTGAGAGTGATAATGGCAACAAGTGTGCAAATGCGGCCTGCGTACAATTGATGTATGTATGGATCATGATGAGAGTTGTATGAGCCCCCAATAAAATGATTTATAAAAGAAAAAGGAGGGGGAAAGAGGAACTTATACCAAGGACTCAAGTAGGAAATATTTAGAAGTGAATATAGCAACATGTGTACAAATATGCTTGATACAAATGATGTATTGAATATTATAAGATCTGTTAGAGGCCCCAATAAAATAATTGGGAAAAAAAAGATTTCTTGTCTTGAAAACACACAGGGACATTCCTCTACTCAGCCATCTAGGATCTGCATGAGTCAGAATTTTTCTCTCTTTCACCTGTCCAAAGCTCAGCCCACACCAAGCATGCATGTATAAAACATGTGCCCTGGTGTGGAGGTTAGGAAAAACACTCAGGGGCTCCAGAATGTTTGTGGGAAAATGGAGCTAAAGGAGAATGGACTTTTCCCATGAACTCTGAGAAGTATCCTTGTATAAACACTAGAGAAACAGATGGATTTGGAGGCTACGTGCAAAGAATGGAGTCCCCAGGGATGCCAACTTTTAATACCGCAGAGTCGGACCCAAAGATCCGAAGTTCAAGTTCATCCAGACCCCTCAAAAGAGAAGACAGGTGTTCCCCTTCAGATAGGCTGTTGCTGTTAAGGCTATTGAGCCAGTCCCAAGTCAGAGTGACCCTGTGTACAACAGAAGTAAACACCGCCCAGTCCTGCAGCATCCTCGCCATTATTTGTACCTTACCATTGTTCGAGACCATTGTTGTAGCCCCTGTGCCAATCCCTCTTGTCAGCGTGTCTTCCTCCATTGCATGGCCCCTCTACTTTGAAAGACGAGTCTCTGGAAATCCTTGGGAGCGTCGTTCTTCTCTGACATATGTGGGGTCAGCATGGGTCAGAGTAAAGGGGACAGCTGGGTGGTGGATGATGAAAAGAATAAAACCTAAAAGCACAACAACTGCTTACAAGCTTTTTGGGGACTGTGCCATTTCTGCCTGGAGTTGCTCCTTACTGTGAGGCCCAGAGCACCTTCCATCGAAATAGCCCCTTGTTTCTCAGTGCCTGCTAGGTTCCCAGCTTCTGTTATGGGGTTCATGTCTGCTCCTGCAACACCCTTGCCTAATAACACCAAGCCTTGGGTCTCTGTGAAGAAGGAAGACCGAAGAAGAATTGATGCCTTTGAATTAATGGTGCTGGCACAGAATGTTGAACATTTGGTGGACTGTCAAAAGAATAAAAAGATCTGTCTGGGAAGAAGCCCAGCCAGAAAGCTCCTGAGCATCAAGGATCATGAGACTTTCTGTCATATACTAAGGATATATTGTCCAGAGAGACCAGTCCCTGGAAAAGGACATCATGCTTGTTAAAATAGTGGGGTAGCGAAAAGGAGGAAGATCATCAATGAGAGGGGTTGACAGACATGGTGACTGCATCAGAACAATTGTGACAATGGAGCAGAGCCAAGCAGTGGTCATTGTTTGGTTTACAAGGTCTCTGTGCATCAGGACTGACTCAATGACACATAGTCACAGCTGTGCTCCTACGCAAAGCCTGTTGACTCTTTCACTTAACTCTACCAGTGTTTGACTCAATGGATTGCTCTTTAAGAATCACGAGCCTGAGTAGATTACGTAGCTGATTATGAAATATGCTAGATGAAGTCCAAATTGTCCCTACCTGCCCCCTGTGTCTCTCTCTCTGCATCCCCTGGTCCACTCAGCTCACCATTTCTGGAACTGTCTAGAGCTGCCTTTTCTCTGCACCCTTCTTTGATAGGAAGTGCGTGTGCCCTTCTTTACTCTTCCTTGTCCTTAAAAAACCTTAGGTCTTAGGTATTTGCAATGCCACCTCTCTGGAGAAGCCTCCTGAGTCCGCTGCTTATAACTGTGACTTTCAAAGTCCTTTGCAATACCTCAGACACAGCACCAGCAGGTCCAGGACTGGGTTTTCTAACAAGCGTGCTGTTGAGAATTCCCTGAGATGTCTGTCTGCCATGAAGATTCCCAGGGTCCATCATGAGGCCAACATATAGGAACATGGACAGCTCTGGGCTGAGTTGATGTCTTCCCTGGGTGGGCAGCCTTACTGGGAAAACTCACCTGTGGAGCTGCCTGGGTACCAGGTCCCACTGAGGGAGCGAGGGAATGAGGGAGCCAAGGAGCAGGTGAGCAGTGAGGGCACAATGGTGCTCAATGAACGGAAGCATGTTGTGATCACTCTGACTTTCATTAAGAGGATTTAGAGCAGAGGAGAGCTGAAATGGCTTTGTGTTGGCACCAAAAAAAAAAAAAATCAGATTAATAGTAAACTTTGCAAATAGCGCAGCCTCTGATTTAGGCTTTTCCATCAACAAGGCCAATAACCTCAAGGAAACTATTAACATACAAATAGACAGCCTTCCCATTAAAACAGCGACTGCAGCAGAAGGTTCTGGAAAAGACTTCTTCATGCAGAAAGCAATTACGATGGGAAATCGAGTCCGATTCAGACCCATTTGCAGCAAGTTTAGAAAATCAAATGCAACCACTCATTGTATAGGCAACCCTGGAGGGGTGGGGTGAGGAACTATATGGAAGGGGGGAGCAGTTCTTTGTCATTATTGCTATTATTATTTTACTTTAAAAAATTCAACTCTCTAAGTAAGCATCAAATTCTACCAACTTCTGGCCTCTGTTCAGAGCTCTGGTGGATGCAGGTACAGTTATTCATATATACATATACATATATATATAGTGAGAGATTCAACTGATATATAAATAACTTGGTAATTGTGGGTGAGAGGTCCAGAGGGAAATGAAGTTCCTATATGAGATGCCTAGTGATTTATTCACTTGGAATTTTTCAATAAATAGACATCTACCCTTTGTGATAGTCACCTAATTTGATGTCAATTTGAGGATGAAGAGTGTAGGGGTGCAGTCTAGCCTGTCAATCTGGAGATAGCCAATGAGATCTCTGTGTGGGCATGGTTTACTCCTGAGAATTCTGGAAATCTGGCTGTATTTCCCCCTTGGAGGTGAGGGACTCACTGCTCAGTCCCTTCGAGACACTCTAATGAAAAGGCTGACTTCCTGTGAGAAATCCCTGAGGAGAAGTCACATGGATCTACCCTGATGCAACCAGACTTCTGGAGTCAGAGAAGTCACAGAGAGACCTTTGTCAGTGCTGAGATGCTTACAAGGCCACTGGATCCAAAGACTTTGTACCTAAGGGATTCTGATTGTTCTGCATTTGGCATCATTGTATGTATTTCATGAGTCTGAAGAGGACTTTATAGATCAGTTCCGGACATATGGGCTGATATCAGGCTTCTGGTCTTGGACTGGACTGGGTTGGAAAGTTTTCTTAATATATAATTACCCTTTATATAAAATTCTTTCTTATATATATATATGCATATTTATGAATTTGTTTCTCTAGTCTATCTAGGATAGCACACCTCTGAAAGCCAGATAGATGCTCCTATCCTGGGTTTGGGTCTGGTCTAATGGAACAGTGAGGGGACCAGCTTCTCAGAGATACTCTAAAAGGTAGAAAGAACCTAACAAAGGGGAATGTTCCAGGGAGGACAAAGTTGCTCTCAGGAAACAGGCACATCTTCCTCACACATGACCATAAAGAGTCAACAGGAAAAAGGGTGCAGATGGGGGTGTTAAAATGGGGGATAGCCAAGATCTTCACCAAGGAGGGAAAGGATGGGCATTTGCCCAAAATGGCATCACAAATATAGGCTTATGAAAACCCATGTTGTATTATACTGTCCCATGACTCATCTATTCTTCCATGACAATAGATTTTACTTGGATTTACCATTTAAGTTTCAGTCTGCTCTGATACACTGTAAGCCCAGAACTATATAACCCACATATATGGCCTAAGATGCTTCACAGATCTTGGTCCTTGCTTACTTCTTCAACAGAATCTGATGCCCTTTTCTTCACCTTGTGATGACCTTGCTTCACTGACCTTTAGTCCACATCCCCCAGGTCTTCACACATGGGTTTCCCTCTGTGTGGTATATCTGTCTATTCATGTCTCTACCACCCCACCTCACAGACAAACAGACATAACTAATTCAACAGCCAGGCTACATTCAAGACCTCTATTTTGTGTCCTTCAGAATTTCTTTTTCTTTTCAGTATGAGGATGTTTTATTTTCTTTTTAAAACACTTTTTTTTATTGGGGGCTCTTACACAATCCATACATTCATCCAGTGTGTCAGGCATGTTTGCACCTATGTTGCCATCATCATTTTTAAAGCATTCTCTTCCCAATTGAGCCCATGATATCAGCTCTCCATTTCTTTCCCTTCTTCTCCTGCCCTCCCTCACATACCCTTGATAAGTTATAGATTATTATCTGCATATCTTACACCATTCTCCATAGCTTCCTCATCCACTTTTCCATTATTCATTCCCCTGGAAGGGGGTTCTAGATTGATCACTGTAATGAGTTTCCCCTCTTCCCCCTTGCCAATCCTGAGGGGTCTATTTATCCTGGATTCCCTGTGTTGTGGGCTTTTATCTATAGCAGTGTGCATACTTTGATCTAATCTGATTTGTAACTTAGAATTGGGGTCATGATAGTGGGGTGAAGGAAACACCAAAGAACTAGAGGAAGTTGTGTGTTTCATCAGTGCTATACTGTACCGTAACTGGTTCATCTCTTCCCTGTGACACCCTCTCCCCCATGAGGGTATATTCAATTGTCTATAGATGGGCATTGGGACTCTGCTCCATGCCCTTTTCCCCACACTCCTACCCCCAAATTCACATTGGGTATGATTTTTGTTCTGGGTTGTAGATTCCTGATACCTGATCCAATCAGTACCTCATGATCACACAGAATTGTGTGTTTCTTCCATGTGGGCTTTGTTGCTTCCCAGCTTATGTTTGCTTGTTTATCTTGAAGCCATTAAGATCCCAGATACTTTGTCTTTTGATAGCTGGGCACCATCAGCTTTCTTCTTTTGATAGCTGGGCACCATCAGCTTTCTTCATCACATTTGCTTATGCACCCATTTTGTCTTCAGTGATTGTGTAGGGAAAGTGAGCATTACAGAATGCCAAATTATTAGAACAAAATGTTCTTGTGTTAAGGGAGTACTTGAGTCGAGGTTCAATATCTATCTGAAATGTCAATTGTTAACATATAGATGTGAATATATAGTTCTATTCCCCTATCAGTATATATGTATTTACATATGTACATGCCTTTATTTAGGTCTCTATATGTGTCCTTCTGCCCTCCCCGATTCTTTCCTCTATTTCCTTTTACTTCTTGTCCCACCATCATGTTCAGCCTTCATCAGGATTGAGTAATTCCTCAATGCTACATTGTCCCTGATTGAGCCCCACTAGGCATTCTACAACCTTATTTCCATTGATTATAGTTCACTTGTCCCTGGGTTAGTTAACTCCCTCCTTCCTGTCACCACCTCCCCTTCTCCTGTATCTCCCTGGAACTATTGCTCCCATTCTTTTCATTTCTGAATTATTTATCCCACCTATCTTATCTAGACAGATATGCAGGTACATTAATAATTGCAACAGCCTGGCAAAGCCAAATAAAACAGCAAAGGAAGTCAAAACGAACACCCCCCCCAACCCAAAATAACAATAACAAAAAGAAAATCACTGACAAAAGTGGGAAAGCCTTTAAATAGTTCAAGGTCAATTTGTTGACTGTTAGGAGTGTTTTCCAGTTGAGTCTGATGGGGTGCCACAGTCTATCTCCAAAGTCTATTTTTGGTATTTTCCTGGGGTTTCATCACTCTGCTCCCCCTGTTGCTCTGCTGCATGCCCTCAGTGCCTCCCCCCAGGATGATGGGGCCAGACCATGCACTATGCCTGCACTATGTCTCCAGTGCTGGTCCCCATAGTGCCATGGTTCAGTGAGGGACACCATTTCCCATGGTGGGACCAGTCCTACGGTCTGCCCATGCATTGTCTGCTCTGAGGAGAAACATCATCCTTGGGGCTTGGTGGGTGGGTCAGGATGACCTCTCCCTCTCCATCTTTTGTAGTTTCTCCTGTGTGCTCTAGTTGGACACACCCTTCTCTCCAAGCTGTAGCCCCAGTGCTACAGCCTCTGAAGTATATTCTTCTGAGAGGGTAGTATCCTCATAGTTTGGGCTGGGGCCTTTTGAATTTCTGCCAACAATGACAAATATGATGCTGTGTGCTAAGTCAAATCCAATTCATGGCCACCCTCTACAACAGAATCAAATGGTCCCGTTGCATTTCTAAGACTACAGTTTTTACAGGTGAGGATTTCTACTCCCATCGTTACAGTCTTGCAATCCCACAGGGGCTATTATACTCTGTCTGATAGGGTCACGATGACTTGGCATTGATTCGATGGCGGTGGCTTTGGAGTCTTAAAAAATATATCTCAATAGAAGGAGACTGTCCTCACTCTCTCCCACACAGCAGATAGGGGGTTTGAAGTGCTGACCTTCAAGTGAGCAGCCAAGCACTTAACGACCATATCACCAGGGTTTCTTATTACAAACCTGCTCCAGTAATTATGTGATAACTGTTGCACAAGGAGATCATCCCCACTGGACTGGAAGTTCCATCTGCTCCTGTATCTTTCATCTTCAGAAAGAGTGATCCCCACCACCCAGCCCAGGCCTTCCCACAAACAAGGGCTGATCGCAACCTCCTTGACGATTTGATGGGTCCATTTGCTGCAGAATAGAAATTCAAAACCTACATGCTCTCTAAACATCACCTTAAAAAGTTCATCAAACCCATTGCCATTGAGTCCCACTCGTGGTTAGATTGGCTGAAATCCAAGGCTGTAAAGTTCTATGGGAGCAGAAAATAACCCCAACTTTTTTCCCTTAGAGCTCTCCCAAGTAGCAGTTGTTGGGTTTCAAGCACCAACCTTGCAGTTAGCAGTCCAATACTTACCAGATAGCACCTTTCCTCTTGCTGAGCATTACAATATATAGACCTTTGTCTGTTTATTTCCAGTTAATTTTTTTGTAATGAGAATTACTCACACACACACAAACACACACAAAGGAGAATGACAACGCTGCTATATGTTTGTGTTCAGGCTGTTGTTGTTTGGGAGGGAAGGTTAATTGGCTGTGTGGCCCATGGTAAACCCTAAAAGGGAAAGGATGATACTGAGGAACAATAGTCCCCAACAATCCACCCATTCTAGCTCCAAAAGTTGGTGAATAGGGGAATGAAGTGGGTGTTGGGAGTTTGAGAACATATTTTCCCACAGAAGCAGTTTGGGCCAGTCAAGGATGAGATAATGTATTGACTTATGTTCTATTTTAAATTTCAGACACTATGGGATTTTTTAGGTCATAATGAAATTTAATAGAAGCTCTCTTGTTTCTCATTGTTGTTCTCTCTCTGCAGAGGTGTAGGGACAGGGTGATCCAGTACAGTGAGTGGGCCTATCAGTGCCCCCTTCTCCAGAAAAGGTCAGGCTGAGCATCCTGCAGTGTCATAGATGGAATCCCTTCTGCTTTCCAATAGGTCTTCTGAGTCATTGTTTCCAGGGACAAGATTTTGTTTTTATGACAGGAGTCATGGAGGAAGGGGTCTTGTGTGGTCTTAGAGCCAGAGAAGGGATGTGAATCCGATCCAAACCTCTCTGTCTTCCTCAAGTTTGGACAAGTCCCTGAGGCTGCACTCTGTCTGGGAAAAGATCTAGGGTGTATCTTGTCACCCTGAGAGGCTCTCTGGACAGCTTGGGTAAGCCCCAGTGCTACTCAAATCTTCCCTAAGGGAAGAAGCAGAAGAGGAAAGCATGACGCTGATAAAGGGAAGGGCTGTACAGTCAATTATTGTCATTTCCATCAATAAGTTGTGTAAAAGTTGTATGATAGGTATATTTACCAGCAATGACACACACCCAGAAAGAGTAACTGCTGAGCTTGCTGATGTATAGCTAAACAGCCCATGGGATTTTGTTCCTAGTGTTGGAGGTTTAATATCTTGGTTTTGTGGACATACCATTTTGTTGGAATTCTTTACTGCCTTTCTTTTACCTCCTAGTTTGTTGTAAGCTTGCAAGCTGCCATCTGAGGCACAACAATTGGTCTCTGCTCACTGGGAACAAGAAAGGGGTAAAACGAATCAGGAAGAAGAAAAGGATAAGAAACATATGTCTAAGCACCTCCATGGATAATTGCTTCTTTTGTTATAAGACCAGACGTGGATGGCGCTCAGCTACTATTACTGGGCATCGTAACCATAGAAGGATGCTGTAGAGAACAGAATTTGAAGTCCTCATGGGCTGGACTGAAGGCTTCTTGTAGCTGGGAAGGGTGAGTGAATTCCTGAAACTGGTCTTGAGATCATCATAATACCTTAAACCCAACATAACCTCAGAAGTTCTTCTTAACACTGGGTAGTTTAGAGGCCTAGTAAAAATAAAAGTCTGCTTTGAGCTTTTTTAAGAGCTCTCTATGTGGGATCAAGTGGACATTAGGAATTCTGAAATCCAAATGGAGGACCTTAAGAGACAGTGAGCATGTATGAATGAGTGAGGAGATGAGAATGGTTGCACCAATCAAGGAATATAATCCATGCGAAAAAAAATTTTCCATGTGGAATGGATGTATGCATGTTTTGCTGTATATTCTGAATGATGAAAAACAAAATAAATAAAACTTAGGAAACAAAACTCCTAAATGTTTTCCCACTATAAATAAGCCCAAGCCCTAGCTCATAAGAGGAGTGCCAATTACCTGATGGGTTACTGTTTGGACTGCTAAGGCAAGATCAATGGATCAAACCCACCAGGCTTCTCTGCTGGAGAAAGCTGAGGATTTCTGCTCCTGGGAAGACTGAGAGTTTTAGAAACCAAAAAGGGGTACTTCAACATCTATCCTACAGGGTCTCTATGAAGGAGAATCGACTTGATGACAGGGAGTTTGGATTATCCTAGCCCTTAAGGCACATACATATTTATTTTCCAAATATAAAGGATGGTGATATGGAAAAATTGTCTCCCACATTCCACCAAATCCAGTTGTTTTTTTTAATGACCAACAGGTTGCTGGGAGTTTGGTAATATTTTACTCCACACTATCATTTTGGACACTCCAAAAGATAGATAATCTATTGATTTAGGCTCTATTTTAGCTTTCCCTGCTGGGTGTCCAGAATGTATCTCTTAGCTGTTCATAGAACAATGAAGTACTGTATATGCCTTTCCCCCAAACAGCAAAGTTAACTCCAAGTAGATACTCTTGGTCTTATAAATCACGAATAGTTGAGGGTTTGTTATTTTCATTTATGTTACATTTCTTTGTTTTTTTGTTTGTTTGTTTGTTTTGGGGGGGCATCACTGCTCTCCGGTGGTGGGAGTAGGAGACCCAGCCCCACTGCTGGACTTGAACCTCCGTCCCAGTGGGCCGCAGTCCCGTGCACAACCACTACACCACCGGGGCTCAGCCTTATGTTACATTTCTAAAAGAATTATCAGCCATTATGGGCTTCCTTTCCTCCCCTGGAATGAGGTTTAGAATATAGGAAGCCGTGGGATCTGTATCTCCTGTGGGTGGTACTCAGAGTAACACAGCTCCATCAGCCAATGGAACTAGGTCTTACAGGGCCACACTCATTGCCAGAGCCCAAGGGCCATGAGATTTCCACAAGTCAATGGAATCGAGTATTGCAGGTATGACTCCCTACTGCTGGTCCAGCCTGTTCAGGGAGACCTTGTAAGAAGGGTCCCAGTCTGCAGTGAGAGAACACTTTATAGTGAATTCATTCATGTATTTACTTGTCTTGGAGTCATTCTGCCCATCAACAACGATTCCTTTGGAAATCCTTGAGCTGTGATGTGGCGCTAACTTCCTAATAGAAAGAGGAGACAACCAGCAAATGAACAACTACATTTAGTGCGTGATGTATTACATGTAATAAAGAAATAAACAGGATTATGAGCTAGGAACGGGGAAGGGGGCTGTATTAATGCAATTGATCCATAGTGGGAAGAACTACCAACTATAGATCATTATAGTTGACTTCCTCCTCCCACCTTTTTCTCTCCCCTCCCCCTCCCATTCTCTTCTCTGTCTTCTTACCCTTTCGCTTGTTTTCCATTCCTTAATCTCGAGTCCATTTTCTTAACACGAATTGTCCATGTCACTCACCTCGTCTAATGCGAACCTGGCTCGACACTCGGATGCGCAGGGAGGTTTCAGACTGACCTACCTTCAAGGTGCTCGTGTCTAGAGGAGACAGGCAAGTTTAGAACCTTCTGTGATGAGGCTGGGATTGACAGATGCACAGTGCTCAAGAAAGAAATGAGCAAGTTGTTCAGAGGAGAGAGGAGTGAACCCCATGCCTCGGGTGGGGGCTGGTGGGGGGGTGTTTGGTTGAGGTTGACTTCCATTGAAGAGCACAGGGCTTCTGAATAAAACCTGTCTCCAGATGTCAAGTCCAATTACATGTATCTCCTCTTCAACTGACGGAATGATCAGTGTTCAGATTTTTTATCTGTTGTGGAGGTAGGGGAGGAAGAAGCCAAATCATGTACAGAAGAGCTCTAGTTAGGTTAAAAAAAGAGAGGTTCATACTATGATCAATAAGCATTCCCTCAACAATCCCCCGCCCCCACCAAGGCATGAGAATATATAATCCTCCCTTCAAAATGGCCATAGCCAACAAGGATTTCTAGTTACTCCACAGGTCCTGGAATGTTCAGGATCACAACTCAGACAGGTTCATCTCCCATAAGAACTTCTTCACACTGTAAAAATCAAGGGAGCGGACTGAGCCCCGGTGGTGTCGTGGTTGTGCGCGGGACTGCGGCCCACTGGGATGGAGGTTCAATTCCCACTCACAGGAGCAAAGGCTGGGCCTCCTACTCCCACCACCAGGGCAGTGATGCCTAATAAAAAAAAATCAAGGGAGCTGATAATCACTTAGTAACAGACAATCTAATGATAAGGGAGAAAGGCCACAGTTTTACTTAGCTACTGGAATTTTTAAGCATATATGACCAGCTTACATCTTTTGAATGTGCAAAAAGTCGGCACTATGGGTTTACGTTAGAGAAGATGTTTGAAATGTGAAATCATTTATTTTCTCCATTACCCCTTGCTCACAGTTTGACTATAACTTCTGGGAGATACTTAACCAGAACCCCCACCGAAAGCCCCCAAAGCCCTGACCCTTAGAGCCCATAGAAGATATTATTTGTATGTTGTTTTAAGCACCAACATCTGAGGTAATGTGTTACTCAGCAATAGATGACTAATAGGACACCCAGACACTACACTGTAGGGGTAGGCCCAGGGAGTGAATGGGTCAGTATTGGAATATGCTAGATTATTTAACATACCTATAATTAAAGTTATTACCTGGTGGCTTTCTTTGAATTTGCTCAATCAACAGGAAACTAACAGAAATAGGTCATCAATTCACATAGAATTATTTTTCCCTCCTCCATAACTACCACCACCATGACTACTACTGCTACTTTTCTTCTCCTCCTCCTCCTTTTCTTCCTCCCTGCCCCCCTTCTTCATTAGTCTCTATAGGGTGGACTAGTTAATCGTGTGAGTTTGGAATGAAAGGAAGGTAGGCTTGAGTCCTGTCTTTGCTCTCACTTCGTCTGAGGCCACTGGCCTTGTGTTTATCTTCTCCCAGATCAGGCCTCTCTGCTGTGAAATGAAGAGGGAGATGGTACTTACTGCAGAGGGTTGCACAACGCCCAAGAGCACCTGGGCTCCATAAAGATCCATTCAGATAACGGACATAAATTACTGCACAATGTTGCTAGTACCTATTAAGAACTTGGGTAAGGGTAACTATTATTATTATTATCATTAATAATAATTACCTACATTCCCTCACACCAGCAAACAGGAAATTCCTCTAATTCCAAAAGATTTCCCTCATTGAACTTAATTCTGGTAGCCAGCATGTTCTAATAGTTTAGTAACCTGAAATGTGGCCCTCAAACTTCCTGTATCAGAATTACCCGCAGAGCTTATTTAAAATGCAAATTCTTTGAAGTGATTTTGGACCCTCTGAATTGATATTTTGGTGTGGGAAAATCCTGCATTAAAATAGGATGAGGAAGAAGAGCTGGAAAAGAAACATAAAAAAAAAAATACCTTTGCTGAGTCTAACATCCAGGAAAGTTCTAGAGTCACTCTTTTTTTTAATTAAAAAAATTTTTTTAGAATCACTCTTATAGAAGGCAAGGGGTGGGGAAGGAGAGTAATTTCAGAATTAGACGACCAAGGATGTTAGTCTGACCTGTGACATTACCTCGTCAGTATAATTAACCTTTGTGATTCCCAGCTTCTCATCTGCAGAAAGGCCTTATCTGCCTTCCATGGCTCATAGAGTGATTGTAAACTTTGACTGAGATGATAGAGACATTGACTGACTCTCAGCTAACGTGTACAGCATACACGGAGTGCTTGTACCCATTGAATCTCACTGAAACTCATGGAAAGTCTATTAAGTCAGCCTTCCTTCCTATTGACAGTCGGGAGCTGACATTGAAGCAGTGACAAGGCTTGTCCAACCCACATCACAGTTGAACTAGTGCTCAAACCACAGTCTTCTGATCCCACATCCTGGTGCATGCTTCCTCTCCTCCTGGGTCAAACTCGAGGTGCATGGCTTTAGCTACAAATGCTTCCAGGTGTTTTGTCTAGTCTACAGCAAAAGCACCCAGGGAAGAATCTGCCTCTGTGGTCCTAATTGTTCAGGTCACAATTACCTATGCAAAGAGCAGTCATTATTTCACAAGGAAAGCTGTGAGGTCATTGGGAATGGGTTTCTTTAGCACTAGAGAAAGTGTTAGTCTTGGTGTGTCAAGTATCTCTATGCCATTAGACCCATTCATCTTAAATTATGAACCCGAATCACTTAAATGGTGAACCTGATGTACTTTTCCTGGCTCAGTATTTTGCTTCTTCTGTGTTGACTTAAAAATATATTTTTGAGAAGCATGTGTTTCCCCTACATCCTGTATGATTAAAGGAAAAGGGTTCAGTCAAATGGCTTGTTTTTCCATTCTTAACATTACACTCCTGTTACTGTATGTATGTTTCATGACTAGTCAGAAAGTCAGTGGTTCAAAACCACCAGTCATGCTGGAGTAGAAAGATGATATTTTGTTCTCCCATAAATATGTACAGGCTTGGAACCCCTCTGTAGATTCACTATGGGTCAGAATCAAGTCAGTGGGTTTGCTGCGTACCATAGTATGAGAAACAGCTTCAATTTACACCAAATTCTGAAGATATGCTTGCGTTGGAATGGTGTGATGCATTGTACACCTCAAAGACACTTTTGGATGCCATGGTGGGTTTTTGAGGGGGTACCCCCTAAAATGGATATTTTTTCAAAGCTATGTATTTAAATTTTTTTCAAAACAACCTTATCACCTTCAAAGTACTCTCAACTACACTAATACATGTGTCAAATCTGCGAGTCCATTCTTGGAAACATTTTTCAGGCTCAACTTTTTGGGAGTATATCTTGTTTTTTTCTTCACCTCTCCTACATCATCAAATTGATGTTCTTTCATGTCCCTCTTTATTTAGGGAAGCAAAAAGAAGTCACATAGAGCAAATTCAGGAAAGTAAGGGATGAATGCTGGTTTTCTTTTTTTTTTTTTGCCTAAAACTAGTGCACTGAGATGGCTGCATGAGCAGGTCCATTGTTATGGTGGCAACAATAGCCCCCTGTGTGCCAAAAACCTGGCTGTGTTTGTCGTACAATGTTATGCAATCTTTTCAGGACCTCTAAATAGAAAGTTTGATTAACAGTCTGTGGACTGAACTCCAAATGCACTATCCCCCTCACATAAAAACAAAACAAAACAAAACAAATGAGCATCATCTTGATCTTTTGATTTCACTTAATGAGCTTTTTGGGGGTGAGGTGACGATGCCATCTTCCACTGACTTACCGATGTTTGCTTTCACAATTGTAATAATGGCGCTATGTCTTGTCACCAGTAATAACCTTGGAAAAAAGTTTGCGTTCCTTTGGAGATGTACTTTCCAAACACAGCTTGTTTTTAGTAAGATGCTCTTTTACTTGGTCAGTGAGAACCCGAGGCACAAATTTGTTAGCAACCCTTGTCATTCTCAAATCTTCTGTTAAAATTTGCTGAACTGAGTTCCAAGACAGTCCAGATATGTCAGACTTTGAGCACAAGGGCATGCATTTCGTCAACATTTTACTCTGTTTAGGGAGTTAACGGATGTCCAGAATGAGATCTGTCATTAATTGACATTTTACCTTTTTTTGAAATGAGAATACCACTTATACACTTGAGTTTTTCCCATAGCACTGTCCTTGTAAGCTGGGTTCAGCATCACAACAGTTTCTGCAGCATTTTTCCTGAGCAGGAAACAAAATTTCACAGCTGCATGCTGTTCTGTCAAATCAGTCATCACAAAACGAGGCTTAAGTGAATCTGCTTTTACAAAAAAATTCACTGTACCAGAGAGAGGCTTCCCAGGTGACACCACTGGGTGCACTATCTCAGAGTGAGTTGCTTGATGCTCGCCTAGTGAGACAAAAGTATATCATAAAAGTTCCACCCAGCAGAGCTTTTTTTCTGCTTTGGGGGTTACCCCTGCTAAATCCAAGAGGAAGTCTCTGTGACCTTGAAATAAGAGCTATATTAATTGCAATGCACTTAGCAGAGAAAAGGAGCCCTGGTGGCATAGAGGTTATGAGTTGGGCTTCTAACTGCCTGGTCAGCAGTTCTGAACCGGGCCTTTCTGCCCTCCTAAAGAGTTACAGCCTCAGAAACTCACAGAGGCAATTCTGCCCCCTCTGTAGGGTCATAATGAGTCTGCAGTGAATTGATGGAACTGAGGGTTTTATTTGTTTTGTCTTTCAGTAGAGGAAGAGACACATTTTTTACTACAGTGGGACTTCAAAGAAGCTGCCAAAAAATGGAATTCAAAGTGAATGTGATCTCATCGGGAGCTTTTGGAAGCCCCCTTGCATGAGTTCAGATTTGAAGCCACATAGTCAGACCCTCAGAATGGCGACGCTGGCCTAGGGCCTGGTTGGTTCTCATATGGCAACCCCGGACTGACTGCTAGAGACCACGGTCTGGACTTACAAAAGCATCTTAGGAGGGGTTCCCCTGAGAGCATTCCCGGCAATCAGAATTGGGGAGCTTGTGATCTGTTTGTGAGAGAACAAGAGGGGGTACATAAATATGGAGGTTGCTGATTTAGATCTCGGGAGACTTAGCAGAGCATAGCTCAGAGTGAATGGCTATGGGTATTTGTCTAGTAACTTCCATTCATCATCGAAGCTCCCAGAATACTGAGTCTCAGGCAGAGAATCAGGGCTACTTGAATGCCACGTCCTCAACTTGACTGGCCACCGGCAGAGCTCCACCACCCCCTGCCCCAACCTGGAAGCGAGGGTCACAGATAAGTTTGCATGTGACAGTAGTGATAAGGAGCTGATACTAATAATGGTGTCTCTTGGCTGAATGGTACCATGTTGTATCTTCTATCACTGACATTGACAATGAGTGCCAAAGGCCTAGGTATTCCCATTTCACAGATGAGGTGGGAGAGAGTCTGTCACTGACCTAGGGTCATCCTGTTGACGGTGGAAAGCCAACAGTGGCTTTGGTTAGAGAACATGTCCTCCACATATTGCTGTAGGGTTGTTTGGTACTGTCATGCCTATTACAATACATAGTGACCCCATGGGACTGAGTAGCACTGCCCCATAAAGGTTTTTTAGGATGTAATATTTATGGGAATATAGTTCTCTGCTGGATTTGAACTGCCAACCAAGTAGGCAAGCTTGTAACCACTATACCACCACGATCCTTTCCCCCATGCACCAGGAAGTAAACGCATACCTGTTTAATTGACAAATAGAAAATATGTAAAGATACCTATTCTAACTTTTGCCACTTCAAAGGGATGTCTTTGTGGATCTGTCTTGAATGTTGTCCCACCTGCCCCCTCTGGGGCCTCTTTGAAAATCCAAAGTGTGTTTTTTAATGAACTGCAGATATTTCTCTTCTTGGATGAACATGTAGGTATCTCCCATGTGTGAAAAGTCTGGAACATGGACCCTCTACATGTAGGCCAGGTCAAAGGACTCAGCTGCTCTACCACTGGTTTGCAATGTAAACAAAGGGCTTTCCTGACCCTCCACCACAACTCCCGTCCTTCACGCTAAGATACCTTGCTCCATTTCCTTTCTTGCGGTATTTAGGTTATTTCCTGGACTGATTCACAACACCCGGCTGCTATTATCAACGTCTGAGAAAACATCTTGGGGCTCCCAACAAGGCTAGGACTGTGCAGCTGTCTCTTGGATAGAAGAACAAGATAAGTTGCTTCCTACCACAGGAAGCTTCTGCTGCTTCTGTGGTAGGTTCCTAAGTTAAAAAAAAGAAGAAGGGGTTGGAAGGACTCTGAAACCGCCTGCCAGGTAGAAACTCCTAGGTAAACTGGTCAGAGGAATAAAGATTCATTGGCAAGACTTGACCCACCATCTGTCACCCAGCCGATTCCCACACATAATGACCCTATCTGACAGAGCAGACCTGCCCCTCTGGGTCTTCAAGGCTTTGATCTTATGAGAAGAAGGCTTCAACATCTTCCTGCCAGGGGGCTACTGAAAGGTTTGAACCACCAACCTTTCCCTTAGCAGCCAAGTGTACCATGACAACTTCCACCCACCTGAAGTCAGAAAGAAATGAAAGCTTAGAATTCTCAAGATTCATGCTGCAAGAAAATATGTCATGATTTCCTTTTCTACATCCCGACCAATCCATCCAATCACCTTTCCCACCCCAGCCCCAGCAAGGCACCTGAACCATTTTCTCCAAATGGATCAATGTCTGAACTACTGACTTCTCAAACAAACTCATTTCTGAGCTGGTTTGTCTAACTTCTGAAGTTCACCTTGACCCCAGAGGTTTATAGGCATGTTAACAGATTCAGTGACTCATGTGGGCTTTATCTGGGAATGGGATTTGGAGATTTTTTTCTGTGGTCACAGGCTGACACGTTACCTGGCACCTGCCATTTCATCCTTGTTCCTTCTAGGCAAAGTAGCAGTATCACAGTCTCGGTATAAAGAAACCACCATCATGCCCAACAGCAAAGCCCTTGATGCCAAACTCATGGCATCCTGATATGTCACAGACTAGCTGAGTCCCATCTGGTTTTCTTGGCTGAAATCTTTACGAAGGCAGATGGCCAGGCCTTCCTGCTCTGAAGCCATCAGGTGGGTTTGAAACTCTGATCTTTAGGTTCTCACTACCTTGTATTTGATGCCAGCTCATGGCGACCCTACAAGGTAGACTCGCCCCATGGGTTTCCAGAATGGTAACTCTTCACTGGAATAGAAAGCCCCACCTTTCTTCTGCGGAGTGACTGGTGGTTTTGAACTACAGACCTTTTGGATGATAACCACGACACCCTCGGGGTTAGTAGTTGCAAACTAAAAGGGACAGAAAGATGAAAGGAAAACAAAGAGGCTGAATTGCCAGGATTCTTCCCTGAGCTGGCTTCTTAATGAGTCAGATGCTTTCACCTTCACCGATGTGCTAGGCCAGTGGCGCAGGCCCGTGGTCCATGGTCTGTGGAAGGGACCTAATAATAACCACGTGGCTCACCAAAAGATTCCAAATGCTCACTCAGGACCCAGGGGGGGGGGGGAATCAACAGAAACCAGGAGGAAATCGGGGTCTGTTGAGATAAAGGATGGCCAAGGTGCTCTAAGACTCCTTGTCTTACAGTCCGCTAACAAGGCCCTTAGAAGGTCTATGTGTCTATATTTAAAAAAAAAAAAAAAAGAAGAAGAAGAAGAAAAGAAAAATCCTCTAAAGACCAGAATTGGTCCCAGGGAAAGATACAAGGGGGACCACGCCCCCCCCCCCACTAAAATTACTGGTGGAAAATTTTGCCAGAATTTCATCTGAAGGGTCCTTAAGCAACCCACAAGGCAAAGGGCCACTTAGGACCCATTATGGGAAAGTTGGCGCCATATGAATTTCAGCCATGCTCAGCTGGATCCCAATCACCTGATGGCATCTCTGCAGGAGCCCATCTTTAATGCCAGCCAGGCCTAGGTAATGAGAGCTCTCGCCTAAGCAAGGGGCTTTTCTTATTTCACTGGGCCGAAGCCAAAACTTTAAGATGATAATATTAATCTTTCTTTTTTTCCCCGTTTTAATGGGACATGTAAGTACTGGGGAAAATATAGGCAATAAAAATTTCCTTTGCACTTTCCTTTTTACTTGCCTTTTGGTGGGGCAAACCTTTGAATTCATTCTGAGTGCTTCACACTGATAGGAGAAAAACTTTTCCAGGGCTATTCACATGCAAAGAAATCACATGACCCTCAGTCCCTTCCAACTCTTAGCAGCCATGAACCTCAGGGTAGAACTACCCCTGAGAGTTTCCAGTGCTGAAAATCTTTACTAAAGCAGACTGCCCTCTCTTTCTTGTGCTGATTGTCTGGTGAGTTCAAATGATCAATCTTGAGGGTAGCAGTAGGTGCGTTTTAACCATTGTGCCACCAGGACTCCATCCTGAGGCTCATATTTATGGGTGATTAGTGTCATCGGTTGCTGCACGTGTGCTCAAACTCCTAGTAACCTTGTGCCAGTGTTGGAATCCGTTGCTGTAGCTCACTGCTCATCGCTTTCCAACTGAAAGGCTCACCTTCCAGAAGAATAGTAAGCAACATTCGGTCATGGTCCCTAAGGTTCTTATTGGCTGAATTTTGAAGGAAGGCTGCCCAGCCTTTCTTTCTAGTCTGTCTGATTCTGGAAACTCCACTGAAGCCCATCACCATGAGTGACCCCGGCAACACTGTAGCATTAGCACTGGGCTGCTAACTCCAAAGTTGGGAAGTTCAATCCCACTGACCAGTGTACAGGGAAACAGACGAAGCTGTCTTTATAGATACCTGGGCGCTTCCAGCACAGGACTGCATCCTGTTTGTGAAAGGCCTCAAATTGTCATTCGGTCAACTCCTGGAGCCTTGTTTTTGCTAATGCCATCACGGCGGCCCAATCTGATAGTAAAATTTAATAGTGGGGGCACTTACAGGGAAATCGGTGCATTAAATACACTCAATAGCAAATACTGAAAGTGAGTTAACTAATTACTGAACTGAAGAATCAGAAAGTGGCAGGTCACATAAATCAAAAGAAACTGAAAAATTAAAATAATAAAAAGAAAAACAGTCATTAATTCAAGGTGAAGAACTAATTGAGAAGCTTAACCAATCCTAATGCCTCATTTTTAGAAGGAAGAAAGAGACAGGCTTATTCCTGGCATGTGAGTGCTGTAGGAAAGAGAGAGAATGGAATGAAATAATATTTAAAGTATTAAAAGTATATGTATTTATTAAAAATCACCAGAGATGTAAAGAACAAATTTGATATGAATACATTTGAAAAGTATGTAAAATATGCACTGTAACAAGAAAATACCACTTATTTAATTTTTTCCCAAATAGTAAACATTTTAAGACCTGAAGGGGACTTTTTATATTAAAATAATAAACATAAAATTATACATATCACACTCATCAAGTAAAATATGTAGCTTAATCTGTTATGACTGAGAACATAAAAAACTTAGAACAAAGTATTAGAAAACCAAATTGCTAATTTTTAAACGTGCTAAAAATAGTAGTAATAACCAGAAAATCATCAATAGTAAATTCCTAATCAAATAAGGCTTGTTAGAGGACTGTAATAATGTTTAACGTGAAGAAGAAATTAATTGTTATAACTATTTATTACATTAATTGATTAAGGAAGAAAAACCTGGGATGATCTTGACACATGCAGTAAAGGGAAATGCAGTGTCAACTCATGATTTATAAAATATAAAGCATTAGAAACAAGGTTCGCACCTATTGTTGCTGTGGAGTCAGGTGTGACTCATCATGCCCCCGTGTACAGCAGAAGGAAACACTGCCCAGTCCTGAGCGAACCTCACAATTGCTATGTTTGAACCTGTTGTTGCAGCCACTGTACCAACCGATCTCACTAGGAGTCTTCTGTGCACGCACACACACACACACACACACAATGCTTACTATTCTAGAAGTAGAAATTGTTCCTTATTCATAGCGATCATCTCTCAAAATCTCAGAGCAAGCAATCATCTTTGTGACTATATTAGCATCCCCCTTTAATTCAGAATAGATAAAACAAGGTTACCCTCTTTCACACCTTCTGATAAAACTCTTTACTGGAGGTACTATCCAGTGCTGTAGAACAAGAAAAGAGAAATGCATTCTAGAACCAACTATCAGTGATGTGAATTCTAACTGAAAGCAAACCTATGTAGTGCAACCCTATGTTGTCCATTCCAGAGTAGTCCTGGCCCCACAGGTTTTCCAAGTCTATAGTCATTATGCAAACAGACTCCTATATCTTTCCTCTACAGAATGGCTTCCAGCCACCAATCACTAGTTTATTAGCAGGTGGGTGCTTTAACTAGTGTTTCACCAGGGTCCCTTGTAATACATAGAAGCAGTGGCAATAACTATAATTATGTACAGATAACATGGTTGTTAACAAGTAAGTCCAAGAGACAACAAATTAGCTAATATAATAAATACAATTGTGCTACAGGCTTTAATTCTGTTGTCAATGTTTCCAATTGAGTGGCAAGTAGAAGGTGTAATTTAAAACTGTCTCAGTAATTGTTAAGCAGCAAGCTTTAGGTTATCCAAAAATACTATATTCTTGGTATATATTAAAGGTAGAGAAAATGTTGTTGCAGGAGATAAAATGAAGTGTAAAGAATTAGACATAGCAGATTTATGGGTTCCACCCACACTTCCTAAGAGTCTGTTAAGACTCCTCCGTCATAGGGTTTCCAAGATAGCAAATCTTTAAGGAAGTAAAGAGCCTCATCTTGCTGTAGTGGAGCAGGTGGTGTGTTTGAACTGCTGGTCTTGTGGTTATGAGCCAACACTAAGCCCCTTGTGCTACCAAGGATCCTTGCTTATAGCTCAGAAGGTCCTAATTCTTTGGATGGCAATTCCCCCAAGTGGACTTGGGGGAAATTTAATAAAATGTGGATTAAAATACTTTTAGGAACATGGATAAAATTGGGATTTGATGTGTTAATTGCACTGCTGTAGAAATTGACAAGCTTATTCTAAAAGCTAGTTTAAAAAAACTAAAGAGCTGAAGAAGCATTTTAAGTCAGGTGGAAAGGATGAATTAGTCAATAAATGACATTGAGACATCAGCTACCTTAATGGAAGGATATTAACATGTCTGCTTCCCACATGTCCGATAATGAGTTTCAGATTGAGTAAAAAATCTGACTTTGAAATGTAAAGTTTTAAGATTATGTTTTTTTTTTTAAAATAAACAACTTTATGACTTTGGAATAGGAAAAGATTTTTTGAAAGGGAATAATGTTGCAACAAGATGTACATAAAACAGATTAAGAGATGTATTATGTATATATTGCACTCCCCCAAATAAAAATAACCCCTGTTGGATGCCCTTCATTCAGTTCCAGCTCATAGGAACTCTATATACAAACAAAGAAAACACTGCCTGTTTCTATACCTTAATCACAATTGTTTTCATGCTTGGGATCATTGTTGTAGCTACTGTGTCCATTAATATTGTCAAGGGTTTTTCTGTTCTTGACTACCTCTCTGCTTTGCTTCCTTTGGGAAGTGGTATCTCCTGATAGCATGTCCTGATAATATGTGTAGAGTTTGTGAGACAAAGTCTTGTCATCCTTAACTCTGATGAGCATTCTGGCTTACTTCTTCCAAGTCAAATGTTTGTTCTTTGGGCAGACCCTGGCTTTTCCGATATTCTTTGTCAGCGTCAAACTTCAAGGCATAGATGCTTCTTCGGTCTTCTTTACTCAATGTCCAACTTTCACATGCATCTGAGTCAATGGACAATACAATACTTTGGGCTCAGCACAACTTAGTCCTCAAAATAATCTTGCTAAAATTTTTGACATTTTAAAGAGGTCTTGAGTAACAGATGTACCCAATGCAATGGGTCATTTGATTTCTTGACTGCTTTTTAATAAATAAAAGACACGATCCAATGGAGGATTAAAAAAATATCCCTTCAAGAAGAAGGGATTCAAACATTCTTTAAAAGTCAGAAGAATTTCTGTTCTTCCTACATTGACTTACGTCTGGTGGTAGTTACATAATCTGGTGTCAATTTGAGGATTGAGAGTGTAGGGGTGGAGTCTATCTTATCAATCCAGAGCTATCTGATGAGACCTCTCTCTGGGCATGGCCTTTCCCTGAGAATTCTGGAAACTCAAGTATTTTTTTTCCTCCTTGAAGGTGGGAGACAATTTTCTCTCTCAGCTCACTCCCTGGGAGACATTGCAGCTGACAAGACATATGGGACTATGTTAGTACCTTGAGTTGGAGAAGCCACATGGACCTGCTCTGATGCAACCAGACCTCTGAAACCAGAAAACCCACCCTGAAATGCTTACAATGCCACTGGGTCCAAGGGCTTTCTACCCATTGATCTGTGATTGTCCTGGATTTGGCGTCATTGCACGTGCATTTCGTGCATCTGAACAGGACTTTATAAATTGATATCAAACTTATGGGCTAATATTCTGACTGCTGGGCTTGATCCAGACAGGGTTGGGATGCTTTCTTAATGTACAGTGACCCTCTATCTAAAACTTTTAGACTTATATGAGTTTCTGTGAATTTGTTTCTCTAGTCTGCCTGGCTAACACAAGGCTTCACCCCGAAGGTTACACACCAAGCACTGGAAGTTTGCTTCTAGCTTTCTCTTCTGTTCTTTTGCTGTTCAGCCTCTTGTTCAGCCTCTTTACCACAGAGCTTTATGCTCTGAAACTAGACCATCTTCTAGGCAGTCCCTCATAACTGCAGTTGTTTACACTGCCATTAAGTATCACAGTTCTCTGCGCCTGCTGGCCATCTTTTAAGGACTCAGTGGCCAAGGGTGACTATTGGCTGCTGTATTGGATCTCACAGACATGGAATATTTCCATATTGCACAAAATCCTATTGGACAGAACTGGTGCAAAAACGTCTAAGTCATCGTATATGAGGGCACATCTCCTTTCATTCATCCTGATCAGTAGTGTTGCCCTTGCTCTTTACTGTTCCAAATACATTTCGAGATGTGCCATTCAAATGCTGATATGCCATTACGTAGAATTTTAAAAAAATTATATATAGTGCATGCATATGTATTAAAGGCACAATCCAGGGCTGAGCCCCGGTGGCATAGTGGTTGAGCGTGAGACTGTGGCCCATGGGTTTGGCATTTCAAATCTAGCAGCAGCTTTCCAGGAGCAAGGCTGGGCAGCTCCCATGACCACCAGAGGGCAGCGATGCCCCCAAACAAGCAAACAAACAAACAAAAATGACACAATCCAATTATATATATATATATATATATATATATATATAGTAAAAAACACTTGAATATATAAATGAAGAGATCTGAACATCATCCTGTAAATTGCAAGAGAGGTACAGGTATGTATGTATTTGTGTGTGTTTGTGTGTGTGTATGTGTGTAGTTGGCATGGTGGGTTACACATTGGGCTGCTAATCACAAGGTCAGTAGGGCAAAACCACCAGCCACTCCCCTGGAGAAAGAGGAAACTAGTCCCATAAAGATTTACAGACTTGGCAACCCAGAGGGGAAGGTGTACTCTGTCTTATAAGATTACCGTAAGCCAGCATTGACTTGATGGCAGTGAGCTTGAGAGCTTTTTTAAAAAATGTAATTGCAAAGGTATGACATGACATGGTTGAGGCAAATCTTAAAACCATACCAAAAGACTCTAGTTTTTGTTTATGGTTTACAATTATGTTTATTAAGCAGAGCTCATAATAATACATATTAAGCATTTATTATTTGCCAGGCTTTGTTCCAGGCACTTTAATTTTATGAACTCACTTGAAGAATGTTCCTGGGATAGATTTATTAGTATTTCTTTTATTTGATGGAGGCATAGAGAAGTTAAGTAACCTGCCTGAGGTTACCCAGCTAAATTGGTGGGAGAACTTCAACTCAAGCCAGCTTGTCTGGCTTCCAAATGCCACTCAAACCCACTGAGTGGCATGGAATCCCACCAAATGGCGGCAGGCATGAGGAGAGCAGTTAAAAGGAGGGCGGAAAATGAAATGGGCTGTAGGGAGCTGTCTGTTCCGTGATGCTGTACAGGGGCCGGGAGGGGAAGAGAGGGGATGGACTGAAGAAATAGAACAGATGAAAGAAGACCAGTTACCCTGAATTTGACTCCTACCCATGGCCATCTTTCTTGGATCAGAGTAGAACTGGGATCTGTAAGGTTTTCAATGGTTGCTTTCTCAGAACTGGTTCCCCAGGTCTTTCTTCTGAGGTAGTTTTAGGACTCCCAACTACTAACCTTTCAGATAACAAACATAAAATACTAACCATGTTCGCCACCCAATCAAACCCTGCCCCACCCTCCAAATAGATAGAATCAATACATAGCACTCCTGCAAACACACAAACAAAAATTGCTTTCATTGAGCCAATTCTGACGAATAGGGGCCCTATAGGATTGGAAGGTAGAACTTCCCTGCGGATTTCTGAGACTGTAACTCTTTTTAGGAGTAGAAAGACTGTCTTTATCCTTTGAAGCAGCTAGTGGTTGTAGAACTGTTGACCTTGCAGGTTAGCAGGCCAATGTGTAACCTCTGGACCACCAGGGACCATGGTGACCCAGGTGCCCCAAGACTGCGATTTCTACAAGAGCAGAATGCCATGTCTAGGAGTAGTGGGTGGGTCCAAACCATCTTCCTTTCTGTCATCAGGCAAGTGCCTCACCAAGGCAACATGAGGGCTCCTTGCGCAATGCAAAGAGGGCATAAATAATAATATTCCCCCAGATCCCATGAGCCGGTACATGAGTGTCTTTGCTCTTGTTTGATTAAATACTAAAATGTTTTTAGAATAATCCAACCAAAATGGAATCCATGGACTATTGGATGAATCAAAGCCTCTGGAAGTTGCTGGCTATCTTCTATTGGTTTACTAGCTTCTGAGTTGCTAAGAGTTAGCCCTTCTGGTTTTATGAACGATGAAGGATTTGCAAGGGGGAATGGGCAGTCGAAAGGGGGTCAAAGTTGAGCAGACCAGAGAGCCTGTTTTGGAAGCCTCTTGAGCTTGACCAGAGGGACAAGGGAACCGATGCAAGAAGCATGGAGCAGGGATGTTTTAAGATTTCTGGAAGATCCTGTGATAGGATGCATGCTGCCCCTCCCTCCCTCGTCCACGGAGAGCTTCAGGAAATCTTTGGGTGTTGGAGAAGATGTGGGTGTCTCCTAGAGGGTTCTTGACCTCAGGAAGCTCAGACCTGGTGGGAAAAGTCATCCCTGAGTAACCGAGAGCAGTTCTTCTTGGCACACAGCAATAGGATATGTCACCTAGTGTCACTCAACCTTATTCTTCTTTCGAGGTGGCTGTCACCTAACTAGTCCAGTTCTAGGCTTCACACCCAGGTCACCTTACCCCAGGAGTAGCCCTGCCTCCCTCCCCTTCCCCCCACCCAGTGTCTCAGTCTCATGCAGGGAGCCTCTGGTGCCGCCACCCTGGTGCCGGCTCACATGAGGGGGATCTTGCACAATGTCTGTGCCAGGAGCAGACAGGTGGGAGTGGCAAGGTGGGGCTGATGCCTGCAGGTCTGGAGCAGCTTAACCCTGTGAATAGCAGGCACTCCCAGAGACTCCGAGGAGAAGGGGAGCTGGGTTCACACAGGGCTAGTGGGGAGCCAGGAGAGGAGGGAGATCTTTGCACCTGCCACCCCCACCCCCACCCCCATGCTGCCTGCCCCCCAGGCCTCCACTACAGGCTTCCTGCTGCTTCCTGCCAGCTCATCAGTAAGTACGGACCAGCGGGTTCTTAAGAAGCCTGCAGAGGCCCATGTTTGCAGGGCCTCTAGCTGAGCCATGGTGCTGCCTGAGGCAGAAAGAGAATTCAATCCCTGGGCTGGGGTCGTGGCACCTGCCTCTAAGCCACCAGCAAGCCTTTTGCTGCTCTGCAAAAACCAAAGGAGGCAGTTGGGCCAGGCAGGTTCACTTCCTTCCAAACCAGAAAAGCTCCTGAGGAAAATGAGAGAAGATGATTTTTTTAAGGGTCTTCTTTCTGCAACGGAATTCAGCTCTCAGAGTCACAATGAGGAGTGTAGTAAGGTGAAAATTTCCCGCCATGGCCAGCTAGAAAGTTGAAGCACCTGTCAGTCTATTCCGTCTACTTTGGCCACCAGACTGACTCCAGAGTCTTCTGTGCTCACGCCCAGAGGCCACCCTAGACGGAAGCATTCCTGGAAGAGGCAGCATAGGCTGATGGTGACAAGCAAGCTTCCAGGGTCAGACAGAATTGGGGCAGGGCCCATCACCCCTGCTGTTTCTGGGTAATCATGCCTTCTGAGTGGTGTAATGGGTTATGAGTTGGGCAGCTAGTCACAAGGTCAGTAGTTTGAAACCACCAGGGACTCTGAGAGAGAAAGGCGAGGCTTTCTATTTCCATAAAGAGTCTCAGGCTTGGAAACCTACGGAGGCCATTCTAACCTGTCCTGCAGATTTCTATGTGTTAGGGTTAGGGTAGGGGTTTAGGGTTAGGGTTAGACTGGTGTTTTTTTGAGCACCATTCTGGTTATCAGTGGTCCGGGAAACCTACAGGGACCATTCTTCCCTGTCCTGCAGGATCACTATGGGCAGTGAGCTGATGCTTTTGTTTCTGGAAGGTTTTCTGAGCACCCTTCCAGTTATCAGTGGACTGGGAAACAGAGTAGTTGCAAAGAGTTCCTAAATTTAGAACTCAAGAGTCTGTTTTTGTGATTGGGCTCCCTTGGCAAGCCCCGGGGACCCGGACTCCAGCTGCCTCTCTGTTCTCCTACTACTTCCAGTATTGTGAGGTTCACCATGGATGGTGAATAACCCTTTGTTTCAACCCTGTTGTCTGTTAGCAAAATTGTCGTAAGTATGCACAGTCCAAACAAATGCTCCACAAATTACTTCCCAATCAGGGCAGCCTCCTGTGTGTCAGAGGGCAAGGGTGTCTTGTTTGTCCAGCCCACCTCACAGATACATGCAGGTGAATCTCAAAGAGGAATATATATATATATATATATATATATATATATATATATATATGAAAACACATGCATATGCATATACACATTGCTGTGAGGTCAGTTCTGACTCATAGCCACCTTCCATACGCCACTGCCTGGTCCTGGGCCTTATGTCTGAGTCTGCTGATCCATATCATTTCCTGTACACAGGTATATGCAGAGATGCTCTCTTGCACACATGTACTGAATGTCTGCTCCGTCTCCCGCGGCCCTCTCTCCTTTCCTTTGCTGTGTTCCAGGATTCATTTCTGTGGCCACACCGAGCTCACAGACAATGCTCATGATGATGGGGTTGATTAGGGACGTGAATCCAGGTGAGAAATGCTCAGGAGACAGTCGTTCTGTCGAGATATGTTACAAAGTTCTTTTAGGGCTGCTAATTAATGCCCAGAGGGTATGCCACTCCACTGCAAGGCTCGATCCAGAGCACTCAGCACCACTCCATGAATCAGCAAATCCAGTTCCCTGAATTAAGGGCCGTGAGTCATCCCACTCCGCAAGCCACCTCCTGTCCCAAAGTACTCAGCTTTATGTGCTCTGTGAGCTGAGAAGTCCATGGTTCCGCCTCATGTTCTGACTCTGGGTGACAATGCTGTTGGTGCTGTGCCTCAGATGCCAAAACTGTCTCCTGCATCAATGAAGTTCATGGTGCAGCGGCCGGGGGTCCAGAGGATGCACTCCACTCTCCAAGCTTGCTAGTAGTATATCCCCTCCTGCTTGTGAGGGGGTTCACTTTATACCCAGCAGACGTTACTGACCACAAGCACTCATATCTGAACCCCATCAGTGTGTCCCTCTAGCTTCTGTCACTCAGGCCCATCAGGAAGAGGTTGGTTGGTAAGGGTTACAGAGACTCTGGTTAGAGAGCCACACTACATAATGTGTGGTTCATATAGATACTTTAGTACATATAGTACATACTTTAGTGTTCTTATAGATACTTTAGTACAAACCTATGCATGCAAAAAAAATCCTCATTGCCATGGAGTCCATTATGACTCACAGCGACCCTGGGAGACTGGGTAGAGCTTCCTTATGGATTTCCAAGACTGTTTCTCTTTACAGATGTCAAAAGCCTCGTCTTTCTCCTGAGGAGTGACTGGTGGGTTTGAACTGCTGACCTTGCATTTAGAAACCCAACGTACACAATCACTATACCACCAGATCTCCTCTGACATGTATGCATAGGCACAGAAAAATAGCTACAAAGGCACAGATACATACATACAGAGATATGCACAAATAACATATGCACATGTGATATACATATATGCATCTATAATTCTGCATATATACCTATATATGTGTTGTTATATATACACCTACCTCACACACATATATGTATATGCCCATATATTGCATAGCACTATGGCAAACTGAATACAAGTGGGCTCTGGGAAGACAGCCTGGAGTCCTGCTATGCATTCAAGGACGTCTTGGCTTTGTGAAGGGAGGCTGCTAGTGAAGCTCTCTGGCTTTCCTTTTACTCTTTTGAGGCTAGGGAGCATCATGGCCAAGGAGCTTTGACTCTGCAATCAGAACATTGGGTCTGAAGCCCAGCTCCACCATGTGCCTCCCCTCTCTGCACCTGTAGCTTGGGGAGTGATACCACCTGCATTCTGATGCTGTCTGGTCTGAATGAACCTGGAGGACATTCTGGGCCATCAGCAAGGCTGGGATTGTTAAAGATAGGGGAAGAGCCTAGTGCACTGCCTGGCAGCTGTGCTCCACATAATGGTCTCTGCTGTAGCTGGGATTTGTACTAGAGGGGAGGAACACAAGGAGCTGCAGCACCTAAGCCAGACTACACACTCCCATTGCCCAGGGTCCCCTAAGAAACTCCAGCTCCAGGATCTAAGGAGAAAGCAGAGGGGAGTGGCAGGAGGAAGTGTGGTGTCCCTAGTGAGGTTTCAGGGAAGACCAGGCTCCGGCCCAGACATAAGCGGTAGCGATGACAGAAGCCACACCTCAGGAGACTTCGTTACTGCTGTAACCAGCCAGGGCCATTTTGCTGATCTGCCTCCCGCTGCCAAGTGTTATTCTAAGCAGCGATCTTTGATCTGCTGCCAGGCCTTGGGCAATGGGGGTGAGGTGTGCTAGATTCATGCGAGGCCCTCCAGTGAGGGCTGCCGGGGCTGCCAGCCATGCTGGCACAGGGCCAGGAGCAAGACATCCCGGGAGGGTGGGGACAGGACTGAGCCTCCTGGTCTGACGGCCTAGCAAGGAGGCACAGGGATTGAGAGCCCCAACCTGGTCTCATAGTGGCTTTCAAGTGGCCCTCAGGGCTAATTCAAAGAAGTGTTCTCAGATGGTGGTAGTGGGGACACCTGCCCAGCCCTAAAGATCAACTCATCCAGATTTCTCAGCATAGGTGAGAATGATGGCCAGGAAAGGTTAGGAAGTTTGTTCAAAGTCACCCAGAACGTTCCAAACCAAGGCAAGTTGACCTTTGGGATTATACACAGCAGGACTTATCAGTGAGGGCCCCATGGAGGACATGTGTCCTGTGAATTATAGTATGCAAAACAGCATCTCCGGCCTCTCCTCTCAATATGTTAGTAGTTGCCTACTTGTGATAGCCAGAATTGCTCCCCTCCTCCACCCCCACTCCCAGACATGGCATGTGCTTCCTCGGAGACACTCAGTGCCAGTTAAGAGTGACTGGCTTACACCATAGAGAAGGAAGGACGGCAGGAAAGAAGAACAACACTGAGAAAGGAGGAGAGACCTGGGAGCACCTGGGAAAAGAGAGAGGAGAGAGAAGAGAGAGCAAAGAAACACACAGTGCAAGCGATCCTCCCCCCTGGACAGTCTCTGGTCTTCTTCAAGCTGAGATCTACCTGGGACTGAGCCCCAAGTGGCAGACTGTGGGAGAGACATGCTTCAGGGAGTGTCTTTCTTGAAAGGAGCAATATGATGACACTGTCCACTAAAGCCACTGCCCACCCACACTCCATACTGTGGTGGTTTGCATGTAACTGTGGTACAGGGAGATCTGCCACCAGTATTTAACATACCGACAGGGTCCGCAATCAGTCACCTGTTTCAGCCAGAACTTCCAGGCCAGTGGTTCTCCACCTTCCTAATGCTGCAATCCTTTAATGCAGTTCCTCATGTTGTGCTGACACTCCCCCCCCCCCCGCCACCAACCATCAAATTATTTCCATTGCTATTTCATCACTGTAATGTTGCTACTGTTATGAATCAGGTAACCCCTGTGAAAGTGTTGTTCAACCCCCAAAAGGATCGTGGCCCACAGGTTGAGAACTGCTATTCTTGACGAAGACAGACTAGGGACAAGTACATGGAGATCCACCCCTAAAACCATTGCCCAGTGGAACAGTGATGAGTGGTTGCAGAGCAGTGTCTGTTAGAGTACCAGAAGAGGGACCTCTCGGGTTCAAGGACATGCAGCTAAGGAAGAGAAGTCTCTTCCAAGTTGAGTCGGCCACAATGGAGCAGCTGGGACAAAGCTTTCGGGACATTTTTTCCTGATGGGCCACTACTCAAAGTGAGAAGAAACAGCAGGAGTCATCCGTTAGTAATCATAACATGGACTGTATGCAATACCCACCTAGGGAAAGCAAACATCATCAAAAATGATGCATAAAGATCAATATCTTAGGCATTAATGGACCAGAAATGAGCTAGTATTGGCATTTTTGGATTCAGAAAATCACATAATTTACTGTACCAAGAATGACAGATTGAAAAGAAATGATGTCACATTGATGATAGATAAAAGCAATCACTTCAAGATCTGTCCTGAAGTATAACACTGTCCATGATAGACTATTATGCATCTGCATACATCTACAAGGAAGGCCAGTTAATACAACACTAATGCAAATTTACACGCTTTCTTCAAATGCCAAAGTAGAAGAAGTTAAAGTTCTTATCAGTTTCTTCAGTCTAAACTTGATCAAACATTCAACCAATAAATATGTTGTGATAGTTATCGGCGATTTGGTATAAAAATTGGAAAGTAAGAAGGGTCACGAGTTGGAAAATGTGGTCTTGATGATAGAAATGATTTAGGCTATTATAATCAAATTTTGAAAGGCAAATGACTTGATTTGTTGTAAACATCTGTTCTCACTAACATAGTCACTATATATACACATGGACCTCACCAGATGGAATGCACAGGAATCCAATCAATTACATTCCTAAAAGACACAATGGAAATACTGAGTACCTATGTTAGTCTGGGATAACAATAGAGCAACAAATTCAGGAAGACATATGTGTACAAGAAAGAGCTTTATATAAAAGGGTGATTGCATATTAAGAAAATATCCCAGCCCAGTCCAGATCACATTCATAAGTCCAATAGTAGCCCATATGTCTGATACCAATCTGTAAATTCCTTTTCAGACTCACACAGCCATGCAATGATGCCGAATGAGACAAGATCACAGGCCAGAGGGTGAAAAGTTTTGTGGATCTAGTGGTGGTGGAAGCATCTCAGTGCTGGCATGGGTCTCCTGGTGACTCCTCCAGTTCCAGGACTCTAGCATAGTTACATGTGTCTTGTCATCAGGAATGCAAAGCAGAGAGTGAGTGCCTCTGGCCTCCAGTGAGCTAATTTTCCCTGTTGCACCTCCAAATGTGGTCATCAAGCTGTGCCCAATTGGCAGGCTAAACTCCAACCCTTTGCAAGTTGAGAGAATATAACTATGGTACTATCAGTCAGAACAAAACCAAGAATGGACTGCAGAATATACCATCAATTGGTCATATACAAGTTCATGTTGAATCTGGAGAAAATTAAAACAAGTCCATACAAATCAGTGCATGATCTTGACTATATCTCATATAAATTTGAAGATCAACTCAAAAATAGATTTTTTTAAATCCTCTTATTGGGGGCTCATACAACTCTTATCACAATCCATACATAAGTCCATTGTGTGTCAAGCACCTCTGTACATCTGCTGCCTTCATGATTTTCATAACATTTGCTTCCTATCTATGCCCTTGGCATCAGCTCCTCATCCCCACCCCCTCCCCACTCCCCCCTTAATAAACCCTTAATAATTTATAGATTATTATTACTTTGTCATATCTTCATTGCCTTATGTCTCCCTTCACCCATTTTTCCTTTGTCTATACTCCAAGGAGAAGGTTATATGTAGATCCCTACAATCTGTTCCCCCTTTCTAGTCCACCTTCCCTCCACTCTCCCAGTATCTCAACTCTCATCACTGATCCTGCAGGGATCATCTGTCCAGGATCCCCTATGTTTCTGGCTCCCATCTATGCCAGTGTATATCTTCTGGTACAGCCAGATTTGTAAGGTAGAATTGGGATCATGATAGTGGGAAGGAGGGAGCATTGAGGAACTAGAAGAAAGTTGTATATTTCATCATTACTACACTGCACCCTAACTAGTTGAACACTAATGACCAGACAAGTTATGGGAGGACATCATTTATGAGGAAATCAGAACACAAAATAGCATTAAAGAGAAAAGCAAGAAAATAAAAAACCACAATGAATGTCAGAAGAAACTCTGAAATCTTCCATTTAACTCTTTTGCATCCTTATTTCTTCCACTGATTTTAGCTCCTCTACATTCAAGAACAATGTCAAAGACAGCTTGACAAGGCAAAGAAAGTATTAGGATAAAATGTGCAAAGACCTAGAGTTGTGTTTGTTTTTTTAAAGAAGATTATACTGAGCAATTTTTAAATTCACAGACCTTGGACTGAGCCCTGGTGGTGTAAGTGGTTGAGTGCGGAACTGCAGCCCGCAGGCTTGGCGGTTCAAATCCAGCGGCGGCTCTCAGGAGTGGCACTGGGTAGTGCCCACAACCACCAGAGGCAGTGATGCCCACACAAAAAAATTCACAGAACTGATGGGGAAAAACATTAAGCCTCAAGAAGCAATATTCAAGGACTCAGTGGGCAACATATGAAACTAAGCTTCAAAAGAAGATGGAAGGAATACACAAAGTCACTGTACCAAAAACAATTACTCAAAATCCATCTTTTCTGGAACATATGGCCAAGTATCAGTGGTTTTGAAATCTAAGTTACATTGAAAGCCTTGTGAAAAACAAGGCTCTGGGAACTGACAGAATAGCAACTGAGATGTTTCAAACACAGCGTGGAGCAAGTTCTGATGTATGTCAAGATTTTAGAAGACCACTACTAACTGACTAACTGGAAAATATCCTTATTTGTGCTCATTCTAAAGGAATATGACACAACAGAATGCAGAAAACAGCATCATTAATATCACTTTCAAGAATTTTTTCCAAGGATAATTAAGAACAACAACAATTATAACAGCCCATCGACAAGGAGCCAGAAATTCAAGCCGGATTCAGAAAAAAAATGTGGGGCTGTGTAATACCATGACTGAAGACAGATGAAAATAGAGAATACTGCAAAGATGCTTACCTGTCTTTTGTTACTCTACAAAGGCATGAAACCATACAGAAGAAAACAGAGTATGTGTGAGACTGCAAAGAATGGGAATTCTGGCATACCTACCTGTACTCCTGTGGAATCTGTACATACCAAGAAATCAATTATTCAAACAGAACAAAAGAATACCGAGTGGTTTTAAAATTAAGAAAGGTAAACTTCAGAATGTATCCTTGTACCACACTGCTTAGTCTGTCTTGTACAACTAATCTGAAAATCTGGACCATAAGAGGTAGACGCCGGGGATAAAAGGGAGGTCCATTAACAATCTTTCATATATAGGTGACAAAACCTTGCTTACTGAAAGCCAACAGGACTTGAAGCACTGATGTAGATAAAGGATGATAGCTTTGAGTATGGATTAAAGCATCTACAGCCATACCACCCTGAACACGCCCAATCTCAGAAGCTAAGCAGGGTTGGTCCTGGTTAGTCCTTGGATGGGAGAGTATGATTATAGCACAACACAAAGAAAGCAAATATCTCCAAACTGGGTGAATAAAGAACAGCATCCAAGAATGGTGGTAGCAGTGCATTGACATGAAACTGTCAGAGAATCAGGCCAGATTCAGAAGAGGGCATGGAAGAAGGGATATTACTGCTCATGTCAGATGGATCTGGCGTAAAGTGGAGAATACCAGAAAGATGTCAACTTGTTTTTATTTTTGTTTTAACCATTCCAAGTTATTTGACTGTGCGGGGCATAACAAACTATGGATAACCTTAAGAGGGGTGAGAACTTCAGAACACTTCGTTGTGTTCCTGCCAAATTTGTATATGGATCAAGAGGCAGTTGTGTGAATGAAACCAGGGAATACTTACTGGTTTAATATCAAGACAAGTGTGCATCCGGGTCATATCCTCTCACTCCACTTGTTCAGTCTCTATGCTGAGCAAATCATCAGAGAAGCTGGTTTAAAGGAAGAAGCATGTGGCATCAGGATTGGAGGAATACTTATCTTAATAATCTGTGAAAAGAGAAGGACTTGATACAGTTGCTGATGAAGATCAGGGATGCAGCCTTCAGTATGGCTTGTGACACAATGTAAAGTAAACCCAAATTCTCATCAGTGGACCAACAGGACCAAGTGGAACATCTTGGTAAGTGGAGCACAGGTGGAAATTGTCAAAGATTTCATCTTGCTTTGCACCCGCAATCAATGCTCATGGAAGCACCAGTGATGAGATCAAAAGACACGTTGCATTAGGTAAATTTGCTGTGCAAGATTTCTTTTAAATGTTGAAAAACAAGGTTACTTTAAAATCTAAGTCGAGCCTGATCCAAGCACTATGTGCAACAAGGAACCACTTCATTCTCTTACAATCATGTTTGAGCCCTTCGTTGCAGTCACTGAGCCAATCCCTCTTGTTGAAAGTCTTCCTCTTTTTCACCCTCTTCTTTCAAAAGCATCATATTCTTTTTCAGGGACAGTTTTCTCTTGACCACATGCACACAATATGTGAGACAAAAAGTCTCACTGTCCTCATGCCTAAGGAGCGTTCTGGCTGTACTTCTTTCAAGACAGATTTGTTTGTTCTTCTGGCAGTTGTTGGCGATTTCCAGACTTTTGTTAACATGATAATGAAAGTGCAGTGACTGTGTGGCTCCTTCTAAACTAGAAGGCTCATCTTTCTTCTTTGGGGATCTATGAGCTTGATATTGGCTAATTTTTAGCAGTCGTTGGCCAGGTCAGTCTCCCAAGTCCATATGAGTCTGGGGAGCTCCGCTGAAATCTGTCCTTCGTGGGTGATCCTGTGGGTATTTGAAACACTTGGGGTGTAGCTTCCAGCATCCTAGCAACATGCAAGTCATGGCAGTATGAATATGCGACTGGTGGGAAGTAGACTGGATTCCAGAGCTGACTTTTATTGAGCTTCCACTTCATAACAAGGTCTGAGCCAGTTGTGCACATATACTATTTTATTTAGTGTGGGAAACCATATGCGGAATTGGGTTTCCACTAACTCCCTCTGCACAGATGTGAATGCTGGGTCTGGTGAACAGGAGCATGTTGACCAGGACAAAGGTAATGTGCAGGTTGAAGAGCTGCACCCATGTTTGACTAGCGATGACATTATTCTACCCTGGGAAAGGCTTGACCTATTCTTAACTTTTCAGTGTCTTTAACTGTGTCTCCTCCAAAGATAAGTACCAAAGTATTTCTGCTCCCCCGTCCTGAGTCATAATATGAAGGTCAAGATGGTAGGAGGAGAAGAAGGACAGACTCAGGCACCTGGAGATTTGTGGTTAGTCCACGAAGGGTCAGGCAGAGAGGCCATGAGCTCTTGGAGATATTCCACACTGCATCAGATCCCTGGCTCTGTTTGGACAGGTTCCATGAGATTTTTCTAAATCTTAGTAAATAATTAGGATAATAATACCCACACCATCAGGTTGTTAGTGTTTAATGAGAGAATGCCTGCGAAGTACGTACTCATTAATTGGCCCATTATCTACCTCAAAGCATTGTTGGAGAATTATAAAAGAAATGTAAAGTAGTCGATGCTTCATAAAAAGGTAATTATTATTGTTGTTACCAACACCCTTCGGAATGGGTGCGGCATCCTCCACCAGCTGCTCAGAAATGCTGTTCATATCGCAGAAGAAGACTTCCTGGAGCAACCAGCTTTTCACCTGGGGGACCCACCCACTTTGCCGAGCCTACCCAGGTTAAGATGACTGAAAAAAATCAATGTGATGTGACAGCTGGGGGTGGGGGGGGGGTGGGGAGAAGGATGGGAAGAAGTATATGTTCAAACTGTCCAGCCACTAAAGCCCCAAGCACAGACACAAAGTGAGGTGAAGAAGGGATCCAGCACGTGCCTATCCCAGCCTGGACAGTGGCCCATCTCCCTGTCTGGTATGACTTCTGGTCTCCACCTGTTCCTGTTGGTCTGGGAGAATCCCCACCCACCTCCTCAAGCCTGTAAAACTCCCACACGTGCCTTTTCTGGTGCTGTCCTGCCCGGTGAGTGACCACTGAGAGAGCATCACTGATTGGACTCTGAGAGCTATAGCCTAAAGGAACACCAGTGATATTCTGCCCACCCATCTCTTGCCTCCAGAATAGATGGCTCTGACCCCTTACCCTGCTCCTCCCACTACCTTACTGCCAGCAAAGCTATCATTCTGGGTTCCATGTTCAAGTGCCCCCATCATGCACTCTGTCTCATACTTGGAAACACACATCTTTGAGAGCCACAAGGCTTGGGCCATTCCACCTTGGCCGCCTCCTGCTTCCATTTCCATGGCTGGGCCACACAACCCGCGCCAACATGGTCTGCCTCCCCGCGATGCTCTAAGATGCAAGTGGGATATGAAAGGTAATGGGCTTTGCAAACTGCATATGCCTTTTGTGGGGGTTTGAGGTGACCAGCTGTGAGCGACCCTTGTCTAAGCAAGGGCATTCGTCATCAGCCATCAGTCCCGGCCTTTTCATTTCCTTCCATTCCCCATCCTGGGAGGGGGATGCTGGGAGCCTAGCTGTGGCACTCCTGCTGTACACTGTGATACCTGATGGATTCAAATAAAGCAGCATCCCAGTCAGAGAATCTGGCTAAAGTACAGGATCCTCCCTGTGTAATTATTTTTAAACTAGCTGCTAAGAAGATCCATCAACCATCAGGAAAGAGAGAAAGGTCCCAGCCGCATCCACTGCAGCCTGCTGTGTGGATTTCCCCCTTCTGCAGCAGAAGTGTCTCAGAGCACTCCTTACCTCTGAAGACTCCTCTTGCCTTTAAAGTTCTTATTCCTCCTCCTTAGTCTCTCCCTCCCTCCCTCCATGCCTCCCTCCCTCCTGGCTCTTTTTGCTTCTCCTGTGTCTCCATTATCTTCATATATCACATACTTGTTTCCTAATCAATGAGTCATGTGTATGATGCACTATTATCTCAGTTTGAGCCACTCTGGCAGACAGACTCTCTCTCTTCCCCTCTCTCCCTCCCTCCCCTCTTTCCCTTTTAACCTTTGAATACAGCCCACATGGAAGTTAGATGTCTTCCATAGCGTTTATTTTACTCCAGGTCTAGGCCTGCTCCCCTTGTCCGAGGACCATGCACCCATCCAGGCTTATCTGCAAGGAGAAGAAACACGTTGTGTTTATAGGGATCTATATCACAACCATCTGGCTCCAGCCTAGATAAAGGGCTGCCCTGTACAGCCCTGGGCAAGTTGCTGAACCCCGATCCAAGAAAGTGCCGGTAACTTGCAACACGAGCTAATAGCTCTCACATAAAGACAGCTCACAGCGTGCCAGGCAGGGGCGGCTTACACAATTACCCAAGGTAGGCACAAGCGTACTCATGCTTACTTACTAATCTATAGTGAACAGATTCACATTTTGTTTTTCCTAACCACATCAAAGATTCTGCCGCTAGGTCCGCTCGACACCTGTTTCTCTCCCCAACCCAAAGCCCCTTTGTGGGGAATGAGAGTCTCCCTTTGAATGTACGATCCCAGACAGGGTGTCCCGTCAGCAAAGTCAGTAGGGAAGCCTTGGGCTTCCTTACCGACCTGTGGTGCACAGCTGTGAAAACATTCACCACAGGTGAGCTAGAAAGCATGAGTAAGCCCGTGCTTCACCCGGCTCCTGGGTAATCCATTCCAGGTACCAGACCTGCTGTCACTATCTTAATCAGCACCACCACCTCCTCCGAGAGGCCCATTTCATGGGTGCGGAAAGTGAGGCGCCGAGAGATTAAGCAATTTGTTGGGGATTAAAGACCTAAGAAGAAGGAGGCAGGTTTCAAAAGGAGGCCTTGGAAACACTTCCCAAAAGGTCGAGGGCCTTTGTGATGACTTCATTGAACACCCCTTTGCTGGAGGGTGGGCTGCAGCTTGGTGGAAGAGAGGAAGGGAGCAGCTTAGGGAATCTTGGGAAGAGTGAGAGTGAGGAGAGGTGAGAGGGGCTCTGGAATCCAAGCACAGGGGAGGGTCCCGGGAGTGGCCCCAGCCCAGCCTCTCAGCGCCTTCCTCTGATGGTGCGTCATTGCTTGATGAATCGCGTTGCTCCCAATCCGGCCTGTGTTTCATCTGGGGCTCTCCAAAGCAGGTGCAAAAGCTGTAATTAACGGTAATAACTGTTGTGTGTTTTAATAGCTACCTGCGCCACTGTCCGTTTGATAGATGAAGACTCCGGTCGTAATATGATCCCTAAGACCAAAACTTAGTCAAGGCCTCTCACGGGTGGGAGGGGAGCCAACTTCACATGCCCAGGAGCCTCACGGGAAGTGGAGCCATGTCACAAAGCTAGACAATGTAGACTGAGGAAGACAGCAGGAGAATTGGATATGGTGCTGGTGAAGAATACTGAAAGAACCACAGACTGCTGGATGAACCTTCACGTTTTGAAGGAAGTACAGCCAGAAAGCTCTCTAAAAGGGAGGATGCCACCTCCTTTGGACAGATCAACCAAACTCACTGCCAAGAAGGGGTTTCCAACTCATACTGACCCTAAAGGACAGGGTAGAACTGTCCCCCGTGGGTTTCTGAAACTCATAAGTCTCTAGGAGACTAGAAAGCCTCGCCTTTCTCCCATGGTGGTTTTGAACCTTCTCACTTTGTAGTCAGTAACCCAGCTCTTCAATCCCTATGCTACCAGGGATCAGACACAAAGCTTCATAAAGCAGAGTATCAGTAACAAAGAGGAAGACTGTCGAGATGGGCCGACGTAGTGGCTGTCAGGGTGGAGTCGAACGATAGCAATTGTGATGCTGGCACAAGACCAGGCATGGTCTGTTGTCGCTATGGTATGGTGTCGCTATGAATTTGACACTACTAATTGGTACCTAACTACAACAGGGTTTTCTCGGAACATGGGAAAGTGACCTGGTTTTCCAAGTTGTAGATACTACGAATTCCACGAAGTAGACACCCTCTGGAAAAGAAATTTAGCAAAAGGAAACCAGGGGATTTTCCTAGAGGAGACCATTATATTTTAACCTTCAGAGATCTATCTGAGGAATAGATCCACAGACTCTTGACCCCTCGTCAAATCCAAGTCTTACGTAAATACCCTAAGAAAACCCTTATTTATGTGCATTAGAAAACATATAGAGGGATGTCAGAGTAGGTATGTATGTAAAATCAAAACAAACACACAAAGCTAAAGCAAACTCTTAGGTTGAAGCACTTGCTTGATGAGTATTTTAGATTTCAGCATCCTAACTCACGTATAGATTACATATGTAATTTTGTATCAGACCACTGGTATAAGGGGGCAGGAAGGAAGGGCACAAGGCTCAGGCTGTTAGTCCAAAGGGAACAGGTTTGGGAGGTTCCCAAAGTTGGGAGTGTAAATGAGGCAAGATGAAGCAATAGACTAGAGCAGTGGTTCTCGACCTTCCTAATGTCTTTAATACAATTCCTCACGTTGTGGTGACCCCAACCATGAAACTATTTTTGTTGCTAATTCATAACTGTAATTCTGCTACTGTTACGAATCAGGCAACCCCGGTGAAAGGGTTGTTTCACCCCCAAAGGGGTTGCGACCCACAGGTTGAGAACCGTTGGGCAAGAGGGTCAACTGCTATTAAGTTGGATGAAGGGGTTTTGTGATCCACACGAAGAAGAAGAGACAACAAAGGAGGCATGGGAAGTGGGGGTGGTGGGGGTGGGATGACAAGTGACTTAAACTGTTGAACACGAAACCGATGGTCAGAAATGTAACTGTCACCCCCACCCCACCTAATTCGCAATTTACAAGATTATTGTATAGAAGTGCCTACAGATCTCGTGAGAGATGTTTCCTAGGACATACAGTCTAAAAGCAAAGTGATGTGCTGAGGGAACTCAGATGACCATGAGTCTTAGGGAACATGTGGGGGAGTGGCGGGGGGAGACAGGAAAAGTGAACAGGGGAGAAGAGAATCCTGGAGGCAGGAAGGCTGTGTCCTAGCTGATGTTTATTTCCTCCCTCCTCCGACTCACCCTTTTCCATCTCGGCAAATATACAAGCTGGGAATGTCCTAAACCCCTATCCAGAACCCTCGGGGACCTCATCTCTGCTTTGATAGTGCGTTCAGTATGGGGCTTTGTGGCAGAGTAATAGGGACTAGATAGATTGTGGTGAACTACAGACACCCTGTTCATGCCGTGGCTCCTACTGACACTCCAAATTGGGGCTTGCTCCCAAATGTAAAGACTGTAGCCTCACATGATTGCTCCAACTTCTCGTTACCTTTGGGCTGCACTTGGCCATGTGTAGGTATGCCTTCTTATTTGTGGAAATCAGAGTATGAAAAGAGGACAAGTAGCTTTTCTTGCAAATATGTTGAGTGAATCCGACACAAGATTATTGTTGCTGTCTGGTGCCACTGAGTTGGTTCTGACCCAATGTACCACTGAGTGAAATGCCCCTGGCTTTGAACCACCCTCATATGTGTAATGTTTGAACACCTTGTTGTAACCACTGTATCTGCCCACTTCAAAGGGGTCCTCCCTCTTTTTCACTGCCACGTGTCTTACCAAGTGGGGTGTCCTTTTCCAGGGACTGGTCATTCTTCATAAGAGTGGGTTAGGTCTCATCCTTCCTAATGTCACAACCCTTTAATACAGTTCCTCATGTTGTGGCAACCCCTCAATCATAAAATTATTTTTGTTACTCCTTTATCACTGTCATTTTGCTACCGTTATGAATCGGTGACTCCTGCAAAAGGGTTGTTTGACCCTCAAAGGGGTCGTGACGACCCACAGGTTGAAAACCACTGCTTCATAACATATCTAAAATACACGAGATACAGTCTTGTTGGCCTCACTTCCAGGGAGCACTGTGGATATGCTTCATTCAAAACAGATTTGTTTGTTTTTCCAGCAGCTCTGGATACTTTTCAATATTCTTCACATCATCAGCATCAGCACCATCATGCAGATGTCTCCATCTACTTATTTGTGATCTTCCTATTTGTGCAATGTTTGTGTGCATATGGGGCAAGTGAAAATATCAGGGCTCGAGTCATGTGCACCTTAGTCCCCAAAGAGACACCCTGACTCTTCAAAGAGGTCTTGTGCAGCAGATTTTCACCACTAATCTGAAATAGCATAAGAAAAACAAAGGAAAAACTCTGGATATCACAAGTATCTATGATTGGATTTTTAAAAACACACAAGTTTAAACATTAAGAACTTGGGGGAAGGCCATGAGAATTATACATTTACTATTATTTTGAGTGTTTACATAAATGAGGAATCCAAAATAGAGTACAATAAAGAATAATAACCCAAAGCCCATCTTTAGACAACTGAACATCCCCTCACAGAAGGGTCACGAGAAGGAGATGAGCTAGTCAGGTTACAGTATATCACCAGCAAAACATACAACTTTTCTCTAGTTCTTTAAAGCTTCCTCCATCCCTATCATGACCCCAACTGTACCATACAATTCTGGCTAGACCAGATCATGCACACTGGTACAAATAAGAACTCATACATAGCACAGGGAATCCAGGACAGATAAAGAAAGTAGCGATATCAGGAGGATGGTAAAGGGAAGGTGGGGGAGAAAAGGGGAACTGATCACAATGACCAGCATATAACCTTTCCCAGGGGGACAAACAACAGAAAGGGGGATAAAGGAAGACAGTGGTCGGTGTAAGACATGAGGGAGGGGAGAAAGGATCTGATACCAAGGACTCAAGTGAAAATAAAATGTTTTGAAAATGATGATAGCAACATATGTACAAATATGCTTGACACGATGGATGGATGTAAGAACTATAAGATCCTCCAATAAAATGATTTAAAAACCAATACTAATAACCCCACAATGATGGCAATGATAATAAAACTTACTGCATTCATGTTGCTTCCGGATCATAGCCACCCTACAGGATAGCATGGAATTGTTCCATTGGGTTTCCCAGACTATAAATCTTTATGGGAGCAGATACTCTCATCTTTCTCCCTTAGAAGAGCTAGTAGGATCAAACCATCATCCTTGAGTTGAGTAACCCACTGCTTAACCAACTGTGCTACCTGGGCTCTGTGATTTGCTAGTGTCATGCAGAGGGTTCCACAGGTAGGATCCCGTGTTAGACCAGGTAGACTAGAGAATCAAATTCATAAACACTCATGTGTATAAGAAAGAGTTTTGGCTGAGTCCCTGTAAGTATAAGTGGTTGAAAGTGGGACTGTGGCCCGCGGCCTTAGTGATTCAAATCCAGTGGCGGCTCTCAGGAGCAGCACTGGGTAACTCCCACAACCACCAGAGGGCAGTGATGCCCAAAAAAGAAAAAAAAAGGAAAAAAAAGAGTTTTATATATAAGAGCAACTGTACATAAAGAAAGCTCTCCAACCCAGTCCAGTCCAAGTCCATAAATCTAATATCAGCCCATATGCCCTATATCAATCTATAAAGTCTTCTTCAGACTCACAAAGCACATGCAATGACACCAAATGCAAAACTTTTACAAGCCAGATATGTAGAATGTCTTCAGATCCAGTGGTGCTTTAAACATCTCAGGGCCAGTAGGGGTCTCCAAGTGGTTCCCTGGCTTCAGAGGTCTGGTTACATCGACGTGGCTTGTCCAGCTCAAGGCACTCGAGTAGCTCCATGTGACTTCTCCTCAGGGATGTCTTGCAGAAAGTGAGCCTTGTCAGTAGAGAGTCTCCAAGCAAGTGTTCTCAGGAGAAAGTCTCCAGTGAACAGTGTCTCTGCCTCCAAGAAGGAATCACTACATTGCCCAGAATGCTCAGGGGAAGACCATGCCTACACAGAGGTCTCACTGGCTATCCCAGATTGATGGGCTCGACTCCACCCCTACACTCTTAATCCTCATATTGACACCAGATTAGGTCACTGCCCCAGATGCTGTTTGCTTTCAGAGCACTAGATCCCATTTGATGCCAGGCTAGTTGGAATCAGCACACACAAGTAACGAGTTTACTGAGCTGAGCTAGGAACCTAAGCCTGAAGAGAAAGCCATTGGTAAGTCCACCGTAACCAGTCACTGCCATGTCATTTTCCATGGATTGGACTGAAAGGCAAGTGTAAGAGTCTTCTACATTACATCAGAGTCACAATAATTGACGAAGTCCTTCCATTTATTTTAACACAGTGGTTCTCAACCTGTGAGTCCCAATCCCTTTGGGTATCAAACAACCCTTTCACAGGAGTCTCCTAAGACAATGAAAAACGCATATTTCCAATGTCCTTAGGAACCGAGACACCACTCCTCCATCATCTCAAGGCAAGTTCATCCACATGCAGATATGCTACATATGAGTTTCATCACGCCAACCCCATTGCATACACCCTGTACAAATACAGGTGTAAATAACAGGATTGGTGCCATAATGTACTTCTGCAGACCATTCACACATGTGTAGAGAGCAGCTACTGTGTAGAAAGCAGCTTCTGTGTTGAACGCAGCTACTGCATGGAAAGCAGCTGTAGTGTTGAAAGAAGCTACTCTGTTAAAAGCAGCTACTGCACTGAAAGCAGCAGCATTGGAATGACACTTTGTGAATTCTAATTGCTGGTTAAATGTAAAATCATGTATTGAGATAACATCAACTGCAAAAAAATGATCTAAACCATGGGAACTTAATTTGGATGCTGATTGATCTTCATATTCAGCTGTGGTTATGTTTAATTGTAACAATGAAAATACATCCTGCATTGTAAGATATTCACATGGCGATTCATAACAGTAACAAAATGACAGTTAAGAAATAACAACGAAAGTAATTTTATCATTGGGGGTCACCATAACATGAGCAATGTACTTAAGAGTCACAGCATTGGGAAGGTTGAGAATCGCTGCTTTAAAACATTAACCTTCCCATCCTCATCCCCAAACATCTGTGATACCCTGCTTTGGCTCCAGTGGTCAAGGGGGTAGCACTGGTATATATTTCAATGCAACGCAGCCAGACTTTGAAGGATGCTGAAACCTCCCTTCTGATCCTGACTACTTTCATAAGCCAAGAGGCATCAAGGTGGGCAGAAACAAAACACCCTCCAAAAGCAGCAGAGTAGTCAACCATGCTGTGAGTCACGCCAGCTCCTGAAGACCCCCACGCTGCAGGGGTGTCAGAGGCCACTTTTCAGGAGTAGAGGGCCAGGCATCTCTTCTGAGGTGTGTCTGGTTGTACTGAAACATCTAATGTTTTGATTGGCAGCCAAGCACATCCACTATTTATACCACCCGGAGCCTCCTTTAGGAGTCCTGGTGGTGCACCTGGCAACACATTGAAATCCACCAGCACCCCCCTGGTAGAACAAGGAGGCTTTCACCTCCCAGAAAGAATTACAATTTCAGAAACCCACAGGGCCAGTTCCACCCCGTCCTAGCAGGCTACCAGAAGTCAGAATTGACCTGATGGTGGTGAATTTGAATTGAGAGGGACTCGACCTTGGGCACTGGAGGTGGCAGAACCTGTGGTGGCTCTGCTGGAGCAGAGCCGTAGCCCCCCAATACCACCACCCCAGCAAGCTCTCTGTGCTGTCTTGACACAGTGGTCCGGTGGTCAGTGTTCATGGCCTCTAGCCCATACCTGGTTCGGATGCTGGCCACCAGGCACTGCACTGGTTCTGCTGAGCAGCTCAGTAAGTTGCAAACAATCTTCAGCACGGGGATAATGAGAAGACTGGAAGCAGGGGAAAGTCAGCCCAAATGAAATAGCTCTCCAGAGGCCAGCCCTGGAGGTGAAGCAAAATCGGCCTCCCTCCAAAGCCTTTCACCACCCACCAGGTGAGCACTTCGAAGCAGTGGTCCTCAGGCGGGGTCAGCTTGGTTCCCCTGACTTTGGGTCAGTAGGTGCTAGAGTCAAGGTCAGAGAATGCTGCTACCCCCATCCCCCGCCCCCCTCCTACCACAGAGTCCTATCAAACTCATGCTATCGACAGTACGAGACTGAGAAACCCCAAGGTTGTATTTCGCTTTCAGGCAACAATAGCTGGCAACAAGCAAAAGATGCTGTCCACCGCAGGAAAATCCCACTCTGCTTTGGCCCCTTCTATCTCACGGTGACCCTAGTGATACCTGGTCTTCCCATGGAGCAGCTACTGGTTTTGAACTGCCAACCTGTCAGTTAGCAGCCCACGGTGTAGCCACTGTGCCCCCAGGACTCACTGCAAGAAAGAGCAGCCAATGAAATAGCATCGTGCTTGCTTTTCACAAGCCTGGCCAGCCTAGCCCGGGGTCTGTGACCCCTGCCATGGCCGAGGCAGGGTCCACAGAGAGAGCGCCCCTCCCCATCCCACCAGTTTCCCCCACAGAGGAGGAGAAAGAACTTCAAGGAGTAACCCCAGGTTAGGCAGGAGGAGGGTAAGGAATGGGCAGAGTGTGGAGCAGAAGAGGGAAAAGATTCATCTTTGTTGTCTAGAAACTTTTAGCTTCAGTCACCCTTGGGAGCCCAAGGTTGGGTCTCTGGAGCAGCGGTTCTTAGCCTGTGAGTTGAGACCCCTTTGGAGGTTGAATGATCCTTTCACAGGGATCGCTTAAGACCACTGGAAAACACATATTTATGATGGTTGTAGGAACCAAGACACGGCTCCCTTCTCTCCGGACAGGTCCGCCCATGTGCAGATACGCCCACCTATCTGTACCCAGCGTGAAGACCTTTACCCATGCTACACCATGCTTCAAAACAACATGTCATTGATCTGTCATTAGAAATATATATTTCATCACATATGACTACTTATCATTTTGGGGATGAATCACTAGGCTTTCATGGTATTCCATTTGTAGCGATGAAAATACATCCTGCCTATCAGATGTTCACATGACAATACATAATAGTAACACAATGACAGTGATGAAAAAACTTCATGGTTGGGGGTCACCACAACATGAGGAACTGTATGAAAGGGTCGCAGCGAGAGAAAGGTTGAGAACCACTGCTCTAGAGAATCGCCTTGCTTCTCAGGGATTATGTCTCCCTTTCCAAAGGAAGGGAGGTGCCTGGTCCGGGAGGGGTTAAACGCCCATCTTCTCACACTGGCAAGTCTCCCGGGTGGAGTGAGGGCTGCTGGGTCTCGTATGGCTCGGCTAGACCCAGTTACAGATTGAAAACATCTGTCCACAGGGCTGGCGAGCAGAGGCTCAGGCCCCAGTGTCACGCCGAGAGACTGGGAGACTAGGCCCCTTCCGTTAGACTTGGGAGGAGCTGCACGAATAAATACAGTAGGTTCTGATTAAACAATTAGCCCTGATTAATCGAGGTTGGTATCACTCTATGGCCCGAACCCCACACGCCCAAAAAATCCACAAACCCCAGATCAGTTACCAGATTTTTTATCGGTTCATGTTCCAATCTGCCCTGCATATGAAATAGCCAGGGAAGAAAAGGACTGTTGTTGAAGAGAGATGGGTGTGCTGGGGGAATTTATGTTTTGTGGCAATCAGAGTGGGAGCCTATACGTTTTTGATAGAAATGCTGCCGCGGCGATGTGCACACCAGCTCCAACAAATAGCACCCTTTTTTGGCTGCAGCCACCAGTAGCTTTAGCCATCTTTTTTACCCTGCCACACCTCTCCTTCCTTTGAAGGGGTTTTAACCATCTGTCATAAAACTGCGGTTTGCTGTCAAAAAAAAAAAAAAAAAAGGACCTGGGAACTTGGAGGTGGCCCTGGACGTGTGCAGTTCCTGCCCTGTTATGCTTTGGGGTCCTTGTGTAGCCTGAGAAAACCCTCTTCCCTAGGTTGCTCAGGACTCTGTTTCTTGACATGAAAACCCAAGCTTCACATGGAAGGATTATTTACCACCAGTGGACATTGAGCTCTGTTATTTACTTTCTGGAAGCCTCAGTGTTCTCCTCTTTAGAATGGGGGTTGCGTGGACGACACTGTTCAACTACTTGAGTTTTGATGAGAGTTCTTTGGATGCCATCTTTGAGACTAAGTCAAAAAATGTTGCTCGTGGGATTCTCGTTCATACATAGGCAGGTATAGGTTTCAATGAGCAATGCATGCTTAACCAGCCCCCTGACTTCAGGGGACGGCTGCGGAGGAGTGCTCTCAGCCAGACACTGGCCTTGGTTCCATTAGGATGCCTTCCAAACAAACAAAACGTCCAGTCCAAACAACAACTTCCCAGGGTATCTGCTGGCTGGGCCAGTTAAATCCAAGGCAGAGGGGCTGGCTCCGAAGATTATGTCAACTGTTTTCTGCCTTGTCTCACTTAATTTTGTTGGATTCTACAAGAGTCACCCTGATAGATTTTCTTGAAGGACCCAGGACAATTGCGGGGGCTTCCCATGAAGTGATGTCACAGCTTAAAGCTTAGCACGTCAGCAAAAATGCTAGCATTGCATGGATGAATGAAAGACCAGGAATGATTTCTCTACAGCGACCCTGCATGTACCTGTTCACTCTTTGAGGGTCCCTAGGGCTGCTGTGGGAGCATGTCATTGCAGATCCCTGTGTGGACCTGCCTCCAGCCCTGATCTTGTCCCTTCAGACTTTCTTTTTTTTTTTTTTTAACTTTTTTTAAATTTTATTTTATGATTATTTTTTTAATTCATTTTATTGGGGACTCATACAGCACTCATCATAATGTATACAAACATACATACATACGTTGTGTCAGTAGTTACATCTTTTCTGGGATGGGGTGGAGTTCTTTTTTTTTTTTTTTGATTTGGGAGAAGTAAGCCAGTTTTATAGGGCAAGCAAGCTTAGGCAATTAGCATATCGTGATCTTCAAAATTAACAAGTGAATGGCAGCACAGCTGCAAGTCGGGCTTCAGAGGCCAGGGCTGTTTACAGTTACAAAGGCGACAAACTACAAACCCCAGGCAACAAACTGCAACAGAGTTCAGGCATATTCGGCCTGTAGCCAGGTCAAGCATGTCTGGGCCGGCCGGCTCCTGACAGGTCCCCCTTTTTTATTTTTTCAAGTAATATCCTCCCGGGAACTCCGCCTGTCTTAGGTTGTCAGGACGCACACTCAGTCCTTACCCGTCATCGGTCAATGGCC